>CM040991.1:15991173-16003012 GCA_022985145.1 Pangasius djambal
AAGGTTTTTTTTTTTTTTTTTTTTACTATTTTTTGGAAGGAGTTCAAAAAATAAGTGTTAGCACTTTGAAACAGTCAGAGGTAAAGCTGTAACTGAGTTTTCTGCTACAGGAAAGTGGAGTCAGGATGGAGGGCTTTGTGATTTCTCATGAACATGATGAGCATGTTTTTCGTCTTATTCATTTCAAGAGAAAGAAAAAAGTAGCTGGTGAGGTAATAACAGTTTACGGCTGCTATAGTATTGCCTCCTGGTCATTCTACAGCATTAAATGTAACTTTAAATGGATAAAACCAATGAATTCTATTTTCGTCAAGTTGCTGCAGTGTAAGAGGGAGAAAAACACAGGATGTGCTGTTATAGCAAAATCAACCTTTGCATTGTTGATTGTTTTCCAGTAATGTCATGCTCTGTCATGTTTTCTTCCTTACATATTGCAATATCAATATATTTTCCTGTCAGCCAAACCCAGTTTAGGTTGGCACTTTCCGAGTATCGGTTGATGTCTTCCGGATGTTTCCTCTCAGTTTCATCAGTTGATGAAACCACAGTGTCTGCATGCTATAAACTAGCTCAGTTAGAGTCGATGTTTTCTAAGTTTTCAGTTTGATCTGCCATTTTGTTGGGTTTTCCCACCAAGTCTTAGGTGGCAGGTGATTCACTTGTGAAAGTGAGTATTGAAACTGAAATGTTGAATGCAGAGGAATGAAGTCTGAGGACGTTCCAAGAAAATGTCAGTGAATGCTGTCAGTGGCTGGTGCACATTTAAGAGCTGAATGTTTTCTTTGGTGCAGGATATTTCAGTAATAACTCAGTGAATGCGTCTGAAGTGTTCCTGCATACGGGTACATATTTTTTCACTTTTCCATTCTAGTAGGTGGAGGGGTTATGCCTAAATGCTAGGTATTATAATGACCAAACATAGACTACATGATATACGACTACATGTCGTTTATGACAGAAGGTCTCTTTAAATTTCGGTTCCTCACTTCTGGAAATTGCCAAAAACACACAGCTACAAATTCATATAGACCTAAAAGATTGTAAATAAGCCCTTCTGGCATGAATTTTCCTGCTTCTGCTATCACTCTGAATTTTAAAACATTCATGTTTTAACCTCGGTGGAATTTCTGGTCACGTAGACTGATTATTCTGCCACGTCTGATAGGAAGAAGGAAAAGTTCTCTTGAACAATTTACTGAGATAAGTTCTGCAAACTGTCTCTGTTAATATAAATGATATCCATTTGTTTTATCTTTTCAGTCATGCTAAAGGGTAGAATGCCTCGGATTTTCATTCAGCTGTGTTTTTTTTTTTAATCAAGGTGAATAACATCCTGATGGCTGGCTGTGAAGAACAGGACCGAGTGAGAAGAGTGATGGCTCGGCCCTTTTAACCGTGCTCGCTTATGAACCGGAGCTGGGAGCTGCTCCATTCTCCTCCTGCCCTGTTGGGCCGAAGGGCAGGACACAGCACGGGGGTTTGGCTTGGCACCGTGGCACAGCGGGCACGAGGCAGAGCAGGTCGGAGACATGTCGGAGGGCGAGGATGCCGATCACCCTCGCTTCTTTGTCGGTGCTGATGATGGAGAAGGAGAGGAGCTCTTGGACCCGGGCCGAGTGCTGGGCTACGACTGCCTCTATGAGAACGTTGAGGAGGAAGATGAGGATGCAGATGAGGAAGAGTACGACTCGGTACGTTGAATTAATAATTCTGCATGTACATAATTATTGTAACTGTCTTCATATACAGGGGTAAACAAGTCACAAATTCATTAGCCTAACAGGTAAGGGAAAGCACTGATGTGTTGCCCAGTCCCATGATTTGGCTACCCATAAACTGACTAGGCAAAAAGTGGTAGCTACTGTAATGTAATAACGCATGGTGAGCTAGTTAACTAATTAAGTGCGTTATAAAAGACGCAAATGATTATATAAATTGCGGCGTAGGGGACATCTCTGCCATAGTCATTATACTTTTCTGAGAAAATGTCTGAGGTAGTAAGTACATTGTGTTTACACCCTCAAAAACAGTTGTTGACCATTGTTTGGTTTTCTTTTTGTATGGATATTATTGTAGTGTAGCCAGTGTCTCAACGTGTTTAAATGTGAGGTTGCTAGGCTTGGGACGATTGACTATAGTATAAGGAATGACTGACAGATTCCAACTATCTCCTCTTCGTGTTTTGTGAGCGAAGACATTCACGTCTTTTTCTGTACGGCATCTTAACTTCCCTTGTCCACTCATTCACGCCTTTTCTGTACGAAAGTCTTTGCTCACAAAACACGAAGAGGTGATTAAATTAAGAAGATGAAGCTTGTTATTTATCAGAAAAGCTTCACTATAAAAGAATTCAGTAAGTATCTCAGCTGCTGTTTGACACAGCTTATTTACAGCTAATAACTCGTTAGGTTTATTTACAGTCCCTGCTTCAGTTTTTCCAGTATTACTGACCTTGTTAATGGGTAATTAATAAAAAAAAATTACTTAATGCTAATCATAGCAGCTACAGCCAACTTCTAACCAGCATCTTTTTTTTTTAAAACTGTGACGAAGCAACGTGTACACGCCATGTGTTACGTATGCCTGGCCACGCCCCCTTTTCCCCTCTCAGAGCCACAGGCAATACTATCTTCAATCAGCGGTAGTTGGGGTGAGATAGGATGATGGAATATCACACACGATATCACAAGTCTAGAGGTCACTGCATGTTGTGCTAACAGTTTATTCTGACAGGTAAAATCTGTTGTGTGTAGTGCAACACACACATCTGCAGTTATGGCATCAGGGTCCAGCTTAACATCATGAAGTGTGTTTTGTTTAAATATACACCCCAAAATAAAAACATTTGTTTTGCGAAACCCATAGCAAGTAGAGTTTTTTTCCTTCTCTGGTTGTTGAAATCGAGAATTCTAGTGACCTCTAGCCTACTAAATGAACTTGTCTGGTTAAACCCGGATAACCCGGACACGTAATCGTGCCCTGGGTGCCCAGGCTACTAATTTGTCTGACCCTGATAATATGTGTTAGTGTGTGTCTCTAATCATATTTATGACCCTATTCCAGGTAATGTGAAACCAAGAAATACTCCAGCGATTTCAGCCTAATCTCCATCTTCTTCAGATAGTAGTTTTGAATTTGTGTTACATTGTCACGTTTAAACTTTCACTGACCTTACTCAATGGCTGCTCATAGGTTTGTATTATAAGTGTTGTTCCTTTTCTGTGGCAATCACACACATTACAGCTGCAGTGGATAGAGGTTAAAATGGTTTTAGAATTTAACTTATGTTACATAATCATGTAACACAATCAGGTTATTTTCTATTGAAGAGTGTTAAATGCTAGGACGTGTATCTTGGCCAGCAAGGTTACAAGGACGTTGACTGTATAAATCATGTGTCACGGTAATGGTATGCTTTTGTTGTCTCAGCCCTGCTTACAGTCTTGATTTATGTCTCTAAAAAAGCATTTGGCAAAATCCAACACAGCATGCCAAGAATTCATTTTGCATAATGTAGCCTGTAGAGCAGACAGCAGCGTCTGACCTCTTGAGTGTTTTACCAGCTGCTGAGTTTAAATTGCTGGACTAAAATTTGAGTACTAAAATGGAGTGTTCATTCCATCCTGTAGCCTCCAGAGAGACAGATAGTGGTGGGAATTTGTGCCATGGCCAAGAAGTCCAAGTCCAAGCCGATGAAGGAGATCCTGGAGCGCCTTTGTCTCTTCAAATACATCACAGTGGTCACGTTCGAGGAGGAGGTCATCCTCAACGAGCCTGTGGAGAACTGGCCGCTGTGTGACTGTCTTATCTCATTCCACTCCAAAGGTGAGTGGGGACATGTTTGTGTTGCACCCCACCCCCCACAAACACACACAGTTCATTCACACACTGCCTGCATTCATGATGTGGTGCCATGAACTCGGTGTGGACAATTTGTTCAAACAAGCTTTTGATGTGTGTTTCTGAGGAATGAGAAACCGTCACAAATAGGAAAAGCTCTTTATTTAGACTACTCAAAGTTATAGCTGAGATGTGAATTTTTGTTAGTCTCTGTAGTTGCGTTTTCTTCCTTATTTGTCTTATGGGTTAGCTAATGTGAATGAAATGTAAACATTGGGCTCAGGTCTCTGAAAGTAAACATTTACTTGAGCTATTGATTTACTGTATCCAGCACTCTTTCTCTAAGACTGGTGACTTGAAATTGATGCTGTATTCTGCAGTCCAGAAAAAAAAATTGCACATTGCGAAAAAATTCTTTGGTCATGAGTTAAAATCAGCATTAAGTAATGTGACGTCCTCGTCCTTGGCTGATTTCGCAACATTGTGACCAAAGACTAAAATTTTGTATTAAAATTTCAGTGTGTGACCGCTGCCACAATGCTCATTGAAACTCAAGGAACGGCTACAAGTACAGTAATGGTGATGGTGAAACATACAGCTACGTACGGAAGTATTTGGACAGTGACAGAGTTTTTGTGATTTTGCCTTTATACACCACCACAATGGATTTGAAATAAAACAATCAAGATGTGATCGAAGTGTAGACTTTCAGCTTTATTTTAAGAGGTTCCAGAAAAATATGGCATTTACCATTTAGGATTTACAGCCATTTTCAACAAAGTACCATTTTCAGGGGCTCAAAGGTATTTGTACAAAGTGACATAATTGTAAATATAACCATAATTTTAACACTTGGATGAAAATCCTTTGCAGTCAATGACTGCCTGAAGTCTGGAGCCCATGGACATCACTCAGCATTTTGTCATTGTCCAAATACTTCCAGACCAAACTGTAAATGAAACATGCTGATGGACACAACAAAAAAATCTTTATTACTTCAGGCTCACTTATGGACCCCTATTTTTGTATGATCCTGTAGTGATGAAGGTAGCAGAATTATCACGGGTTAGCATTGTATAATCCTTTTCTAGGCTACCTTCGTGTAGGCATGTTTTTTTTCTTACGCACTCTTCAGCTGCTTAGTATCATGAACGAACTTGGTTTTTGGCTCAGGAATTCTGGCTTAGGAAGTATGGTGCAATTTGGGTTATTTTTTTCAGTGCCATATAACACATCTGAGACACATCTAGTTTTTTAAAATTATTTTTTTGATCAGGCGTTTGCATTACAGAATGTAGCAATAATTCCTTAATAAGTAACATTTAGTACCTGGCGTTGGAATCTTGATGCTGTCTTTCATTCCACACTTATGTTCATGCACTTGATTTATGCCCATATCCAACATGTATTTATCAAAGCATTAAAATAGTACCCTAATACATCTGCCCATATGCTACAGAAGTGTTAGTCACCACTGACAAGAATTATTTTATTTTATTTTTTTTTGGACATTTTTCTGAAAAATCTGGAATAGGATGTACAAATAGCACATATGAGTGTGATCGTCAGGTGTCCACAAACTTGGCCATATTGTGCATATTACGCAGATTCGAAACCTAATTAACAAATAGCTTTGATTGATGGAAGCCTGCTGCTGCCATGCCATTTGATAGAAGAATTCCTAAAAACATTTTACAAACACATTTCACATACATATTTATGAATGGCCAAACAACTGCCCTTAGACTTCCGTTATAAGTAAACAGTTTTTATGTCTTTTCTCAATAAAGGGAAAGTGTCACTGCATTAGTTACTGTAATTCAACACCTTTTTAAATGTGATTGTAGTCTCAAAATACTGTGGCACTTCGTTAGAGTTAATGTTCCGTGTCTGTTTTTTCTCATTGCTTCTTAAAGGATTTCCACTGGACAAAGCTGTAGCTTATGAAAAGCTCAGGAATCCATTTGTGATCAATGATCTGAATCTGCAGTACTGCATTCAGGACAGGTGAGCCTCATAGCACAGAAGCTTTGCTAAACACTATACGACAGGCTGAACCATGCTCCCCTTGGAGAAAGCGTTCGGGTTTGTTTAACAGTAAGAACATCTGTTGTTGCAGTCATGTGTAACATGATTATGATGGCATTGTTTATCTTTAATCTGTTTAGCAGAGGCTGGGGACTGCTAGAAGCCTGCTGCTGCCATGTCATTTATGAAAATCGCAATCAAAAGCTATATATGCATTTTGTCACCTATATATATATAATTTCAAAATTGTGTAGATTTTATTTTAATTTGCATATACATAACAAACAAAAGATTATTATTATTATTATTATTATTATTATTATGTTCATGTATATAGCATACAAATGGTAATTAAACAAAATGCATCGCTCTGTTTTGAAATTGTATAGATTATACATCAGATAAGCGTCATCTTTTCTTGTACTAAACCATGTATTTTTGTCCTAATACGAAATGTTTTATATTTTTATATATCTTTTCTATTTTCCGTGTTGTGTTACTCTTTGTGAACAGGAGGGAAGTGTATCGGATCCTGAAGGCAGAGGGTATCCAGCTTCCACGCTATGCTGTCCTAAACAGAGACCCAGCCAGACCAGAAGGTTTGTATAATGGTTTAAAGGGATTTTGTGAACTTACAGCAGTGTTTTTATGTGACAATATTTTGATATCTACAAAAGTGACATTCATGACTAACACTCCTCCTATAAATGAGATGTTTAGCTTGACCACAGTCATGAAGTGGCAGAGGAGAGCTTTTATAGAATAAAGCCGTTCCTCCACTCCCACTTCCAGCTTTAGCTTTAAATGTTTCATCATGTTGGTGTTTACTGAATCTGAAATCAATGGTGCCTCTTTGTTTGTTCCCTTTGATGATCTGAAACTCAAGACGAAGGAATACAACTGTCTGAATCATCCTTTCTTTTTCTTTTTTTCTGTTGCTTTTTAAAGTACATGCTAGCAGAAGGAACACCACGGAGGGTCAGGGATTGGGTTCTTCTAACAAAATCTCTCCCATAACAGCGTGCTTTGGGTTTTTTTTTTGTGCAGCTAAAGGTCTTGTCAATCAACCCATTCTGTGTCCGTGGTAACAGTGCTGGTGCCATGGCAACATCTGTCATGCATTGCTGCTCTCTATCCCTCTTTTTTTGTCTCTCCTTCTCTTGTCTCTGTGATGAGTTTGTACTCATGAGACTTGCTTATTCAGTAACAAAAACAACATAGCGACCAGCTGCTGTCATTTTCATTTCCCTTCTCCTACAAGCCTGTCTCTCAGCCTTTAGTTTGCTTATGATCTTCTCTTTCTTTCTTCCGTATTCAGGCTTGATGTTGCTAAAACCTGCATTCTAAAAAATTGCTAAAAATTGCATCCTTTGAAATGAGGTAATCTCTAGTGTACTGTTACGTAAGCGAGTAAGATGAAGTGGCAATGCTGATGACTGTTGTGTTTCCACAGCGATGTCTCAAAGCATCTTTCAGGCTTGTTTATTTTAATCATGCAAATAAGTGAGAAAGTGTAGCTTGCCTTCTTCACAAGCTTCATTGAGCCCAAAAACCCCAAAACAGCCCTCACCAGTGAAGATGTTTACTAAACACTCCTAGTCTTGTTTTCTTCCTCGTCTCATGGAAATGCTAAAGGAGGGCTTCCTCAAAAATGCTAATGTGGGCAATTTCGGATGAAAACTGATAGGCATTATACAGCTTGATTACACACATTGCCATTTCTGGATAAGGGAATCCTCGGAAGTGGCACGGCAGTGAAGAACGAATGGGATAGTAGATGTTTCTGTGACTGAAGAGCCAGACCACCTTAACAGCATTTTGTCAGCACTGCTCAGTGCTATAACTATTAATAGAATGTCAATCAGGCCAGGGCGGAAATGGTTTAGCTGCCATCTCTCTTGTCAGAAAGAACTGACTGCTGTTCTTTGTCTCAGTAAGAGCACACTTATCTATCCCTTCTGAGCAATCAAGATTGTGCAGCTTGTGCCTCCATTGAAACGCTTGGAGTGATCAAAACAGGGTCATTACCAGGAACACAATGCCGTGTTACTTTGTGTTTCAGTAAGACACATTCTGTTTTTGATAAACTCTTGCCATGTGATAATCACTCTTGTTATCCTCATAGTAATCTGGGCTTGCTTACTTACCGGAAAGATTTTGTTTTCTCACTAGTATGATCAGAAAGGTGGTCACTGAGCACTTGATTAGGAACACCTGTGCACGTACTCATTCATGCAATTATCTAATCAGCCAATCGTGTGGCAGCAGTGCAGTGCATAAAATCATGCGGATACGGGCCAGCAGCTTCGGGTAATGTTATCAGAGCAACCATCAGAATGGGGAAAAATGTGATCTCAGTGACTGTGGCATGACAGTTGGTGCCAGACAGGCTTGTTTGAGTATTTGTATAATTGCTGGGATTTGCATGCACAGCAGTCTCTAGAATTTACTCAGAATGGTGCAGTAAAGAAAAAACATCTAGTGAGTAGGCAGTTCTGCGGATGGAAACGCCTTGTTGATGAGAGAGGTCAACGGAGAATGGCCAGACTGGTTTGAACTGACAGAAAGGCTACAGTGACTCAGATAACCACTCTGTACAACTGTGTTGAGCAGAACAGCATCTCAGAATACACACCACATCGAACCTGATGGCCGAAATGTTTAAATGGCCACAAACAGGCACAAACTGCACTTACTTTAACGCCCAGACCCGCAGTACTGAAAATGTGTCACCTATATCAGCATGATACTGACTTCCACTAGAACAGATGTATTGAAACGTTTTCTCCATGAGCCACACTTTCCAGTTTTGTTTTTTTTTTGGTACTTAAAGCCCAAATGCAATGTGACACATCAACAGAATTAGCAAATTTTCTGGGGTAGTGACGTTATATTTCTCCCATTTTCATGGGTGCAGTAAACATGCCAAATGCAAACATGAACATGGGGATTTATGTTGAGAAAATGTTTATAGTAAAATAAATATACCTTTGTTTTTTCACAGATTTACTGAATACATGTGATGTAAAATGTTGCAAGATGTGATTAAAAAGTAACATTACTAACCTGTAACAGATTAAAACGAATGTTTCCAGAACGATTAAAGATTAATTTTTTGTCCCATTTCTGTCTTTCGCTGGTTGATGGAATGATTTCAATTCATATTTCACCTGAGAAGATTAGGCTCCTCTGGCTTAAGAAGATTAGATGTGCTTTCTCTGTTATATGAATAATGATGGACGGTGCAGGATTAATGTGGGGCAAAATGCATCAAGATATGAAGCTCTGATTTCCCACAGGCATAGTTCAGCAGTAATTTATTAATTTTCCAAGACAGACATCAGCCTTAAAATTGCTTCATTAAAATTAATGTCAGTCAGTGAGTCTTGGTCACGGAGCATTATATTAAGCTGGCTGGCAGACAGAATTTTGGGAAAGCATCACTGTGCTATCTCTTGCTTATTATCTGTTTATGATGTGTTTATGTGCATGGTGACAGAATGTAACCTGGTTGAGGGAGAGGACCATGTGGAGGTAAATGGGGAAATTTTCCAGAAGCCTTTTGTGGAGAAGCCAGTGAGTGCTGAGGACCACAATGTCTATATCTACTACCCCACGTCTGCAGGAGGGGGCAGTCAGAGGCTCTTTCGCAAGGTTATACACCCACCTACATGCACCCAAAAAAAATCACACACAAAAACAATAATCTAGATAAGATACTATGTCCTTATATATCCTTGTTCTTTTTTTTATTGTTGCAGATTGGCAGCAGAAGTAGTGTCTATTCCCCTGAGAGTAGTGTCCGGAAAACAGGCTCTTATATATATGAAGAGTTTATGCCTACAGATGGGACGGATGTTAAGGTAATAAATTTAATAAGTTTAAGGTCATTCAGTGCTCTGCCTTGAGCTGAGGTAAGCCTTCAGCTTCACTGAAGAGAGATTCAGTGTCCAGTGTGTCTGATGCTGTGACAAGATTAGTAGCACTTGGAACGGTGCCCTGGTGCTGCAGCCATGTAATATGCTCTTGTGAAGGACTGTCTGCTCAGGCATAGCCAATTTTCCATCTGTTCACACACATACAAACAAAAATACACAGACTTTCCAAGCATGTGTCTCCTGTTTATTCATGTGCGCCGGTGTGTGTTTGTGTACATGTGTGTACATATCGCCTCAGGTGTACACAGTGGGTCCAGACTATGCCCACGCTGAGGCCCGTAAATCTCCTGCTCTGGATGGAAAGGTGGAACGAGACAGTGAAGGAAAAGAAGTGCGCTATCCTGTCATCCTCAATGCCAGAGAGAAACTCATCGCATGGAAAGTCTGCCTGGCCTTTAAGGTAAGCACACGCAGTGGAATTGATATCTCCATTTTCAGTGTATTTGAGCCCATTATTGAAATTCAAAGCTCATTATCGAGTCATTATCATGTGAAGCGGATACTTAGCAGTTCATGGAGGAAGGATGAGTTATGGAGCTGCAGGGATTACACTGTTTCAGTGTTATTTGAGGAATTGCTAAGTCATAGCAGTAAATAACTGCAGTACAATGAAAAGTTTCTTGGCTTTTTGTTATGCTGTGGAGATGTTGTGCCATCAAGTGGTGAAAGTCATATTACGATTAACTAGAGGTCTAATGCAGAGTGTTAGTGCTGGTGTGTTTCTTCTTTAAAAATGTAGCTATCTGGTTTGAGGACTATAACCAATAATGGACTACACCTTGAGTTTTTTCATGATGTCATCGTATGTACCAATAACATCATGTACAGCTACGTCAGATTATTTTATCTCAATATACCAGCATATTGTCACACCCGTAGGAGCAACACTTCACTGTAAACATATGTTAATTAAAACTTAGCAGACCTCATTAGTAAATCTTTATGATGGTGTATTATACACAGTATTTTCAGTGACACCTGACAGATAAAGTAAAAAAATAAATAAACTATTATCGTTAATTTCTGTTTAAAAATACAAGGACTTATGCTTAAATTTGTAAATTTCCTGATGTATACTTGCCATCTCCTTCACTGTTTTTCTTTTAAAGCAGACGGTAAATTTACCTTGTTGTTTGGACATTCACTGTGCTTATCTGTCAACGTCTTTTTCACTGTGGCTGCTTTGTCCTGCTATATGTCAAGTCTGTCAAACTGCCAAGCATGTTTTTCCTAAACAAACCCATCTGCCTTTTTATTGGCAACGTCTGCTACACAGTACACACAGTACCAGGTGATGCTACGTGCAGATTCATACATCTACCAGAAGTGCACTGATGGAGCGGAAATGTACAATTCAAACAAAGATTTAGAGCTGTGCTGAGCAAGAATTATTTTTCTCTCAGTTTATTTACACATGTAATATGTAATCATGTAACAAAAATCCTGAATAATTGAATGAATTTTACATTTTAAAAAAACTTGTATCGAACGATTTTAAAGGACATTATGACCTGGGGAAAATGACACTCTAACTGACCCAACCTTGACTAGTTGCCCTTGTGGTACTATAAACAGTGATGTTCTCACTCTCCTGTCACTTTGTTTTCTTTACTGACAGCAAACAGTGTGTGGGTTTGACCTTCTTCGTGCTAACGGCCAGTCATACGTCTGTGACGTGAATGGCTTCAGCTTTGTAAAGAACTCCATGAAATATTATGACGACTGTGCAAAAATTCTTGGGTATGTAACATTTTATGCATCATATCCCCCCCCATTACATCCACTAACACTTTCTCTCTCTCTCTTGAATCATAAAATGGTACTATTTAATGAGTGAATGGTGTTTTCATGTAAACAGTTACCCTGGCTTATACATCAAACACGACAGCAAAGAAAAGGACTTTTGCTTTCTTTCTCTTTCTGTACAGAGCATTCCATGGGACAGTAATTGTTTTCAATGAAATCATGGGGTGCTGGTTTTAAGTAACAATGTCTTATTTAAGCTGTCTAATCATAGAGTCTGCAGGGGACCG
>CM040991.1:16003112-16030453 GCA_022985145.1 Pangasius djambal
TTTTTTTTTTTTTTTTTTTTTTTTTTTTTTTTTTTTTTTTTTTTTTTTTTTTTTTTTTTTATCTCTAAGATCATTTACACCTCTGAGCTGAGGCAGAGCTCACACTCAGAGTGAGGAAATTAAAATTATCTGGAGACTCGCACTAACTGCTTTTAAACATATACGATAATCACAGACAAGAATGAGAAAAAAAACATTTGGTGCAGATGCACAGGATTTCAGTCAGTACAAGCAAACTTGTTTGTCATTTTAATCAGATCCTGGCTGCATTTAGGTCAGGGTAATGGGGATCTGTGATGGGTTTCTGAGCTAATCAGGTGTGAAGCCAAGAAATCCGATGCAGGCCACTACAATCGGCTCAGTCAAAGAACAGTTGGATAATTACATAATGTACCTCAAATATGCTCACATTATTTTCTGAACATGATTAATATTTAACAGGAATACCAAGATTTGTAATGTAATCTCTCTGTTTTCTCAGGAATATTATCATGCGAGAGCTAGCTCCTCAGTTCCAGATTCCATGGTCCATCCCTCTGGAAGCAGAAGACATTCCCATAGTTCCCACCACCTCCGGGACAATGTACGTCCTTTCTTGACAATTTATTATTAACTATTATACTGGGGTACTGTTGAATTCTCAAATCTGGTTAAAAAGTTTGAATGACCTCTCTGACAGTAATTCCAGACTCATCATAGAGTTGTATTAATGTTCTTGTTCTATGATGCTATAGTTTCTATAGTAACAGCTAATTCACAGGGACTTCTATAGCAGATGCGCCACATAATCAAAGCTTAATAATAAACATATAAAAAAAAATCTTGTTTAACAAAGAAGCAAGTATATTTTTTATACAGTGAATATTTATATATAAGTATATTTTTATGGTTGTATGATGAAGCCTTCGGTAAGATGTTTATTTGGAAGGAGTCTCCAGTGTCAGCTCTTTGTAAACGCTAGAAATAAAGCAATTCTACAGAAAAGTCTAAGGACAGGGACTTTGTGCTGTTTCTCTGTAACAAGTTGCATTTTTCTTGTCTTATTAAAGTCAAGAGAAAGTGAGGGAACAACTATTTGTAGCTGCTGTAGTGTAAACGATAACAGGAACTAACATATTTCAAGGACCTTCCTCAAAGTTCCTTAACTATTAACGGATAAGAAGTATGAACTGTTGTTTTTTTAATAAATAAATCATGCCATCATTGGCAAATTGCTGTGATGTTAGAGGAATGAAGCACTTTGGGATGTGCTGCAAATGAATAAACCACCCTGTCATATTTTATTCCTTACTTAACTATTGCCAAGTATACTAAAAGCAGTGTTTTGTTTTTTTATCTTGCTCTGCTATAAACAATGCAGGTTCTGGGGTGTTTTACTTCTTTATAAGTGCTGTATGTCATGTTTGATAGGATGGAGCTGAGGTGTGTGATTGCTGTGATCCGACATGGAGACAGAACTCCCAAGCAGAAGATGAAAATGGAGGTTCGACATCAAAGGTGCTGCTTGTGCTCTGTTTTGAATTATCATCGAACCAAGAACTATAAAATTAACTGACACAGTACAGGTCCTGTCTCTCGCTGTAGTCCTCAACGGCATGCTGACATTGTTGGAGCTGATGTTAGGTTTGCTGCTTATTCTCAGCGAGTATAAATTACTGTGTCAGAATTTAAAAATAACTCCCCCATACTGTATGGAGTGAAATGGTTCAACCTTCTTGACATGGGTCATTGTGTCTCTTTCAGGTTTTTTGACCTCTTTGAAAAATACGAGGGGTACAAAAGTGGAAAGCTGAAACTAAAAAAGCCAAAGCAACTTCAGGTAAAGAAGTTTTAATTGAGCACTTTTAATTAAAGGTTTCATTATCAGGGACCATCTGGATATCTATATTATCTGATGCAGTTTATGAATATTACTTCATGTTTCATCACAACAGGAAGTTTTAGACATCGCCAGACAGCTGTTGGTCGAACTAGGGCAGAATAATGATACAGAAATTGAAGAAAGCAAAGCCAAACTTGAGCAGCTGAAAACCGTCCTTGAAATGTAAGTGTTCTCCATATCTATCATTGGCCCCTTTCAGCTGTGGACAAAATGTGGTGCTTGAACTTGGGCTGGTCTTTAACCTCAAACCTTTCCTGATGCTTAAACATCCTTACAAATGGTTACTATGGTTACATAATGATTACTTCATTACTTCTGGGCTTGATTACTGCAAAAACTGCTATAGTTTTTTTTTTTTTTTTTTTTTTTTTTTTTTTTTTTTTTTTTTTTTTTTTTTTTTTTTTTTTTTTTTTTTTTTTTTTTTTTTTTTTTTTTTTTTTTTTAATAACCAACACAAGTTTTCCTGTCTTGTTTCAGGTATGGCCATTTTTCAGGTATCAATCGCAAGGTCCAGTTAACATATCTCCCACATGGCTGCCCAAAAACATCTAGTGAAGAGGAAGGTAAGACTCTTCTTTATTGCTCGTCATTTTATGTATACAGAAACTTATTTGAGTGTTTCAAATGGATGTCAGTGTCTTAGAATATGTTAGCAGTTCTCACAACTGTGTGTGTGTGTGTGTGTGTGTGTGTGTGTGTGTGTTTCAGACGTGCGGAGGGATGACCCATCCTTATTACTGGTGCTGAAATGGGGTGGGGAGTTGACTCCAGCAGGCAGGGTACAGGCAGAGGAGCTGGGTCGAGCATTTAGGTGCATGTACCCTGGAGGACAAGGTACAGCCACAGGAAAACCACAACTTATATCACTTCTCTAAAACTTACTATTTAACCTCTTCTGTTGGCTAAGAGATTCAGAAAAGGTCTAATGTTTTTTTTTTTTTTTAAGTTAAAGTAGAAGGGAAAAGGGTTTGCAAGTAGTCTGTTATGAAATAAACTAAATAATCCAATTGCCTCAAACACAGCAGATTAAACAGGCAGTCTGCTGAATCACTGCTTCACTGCTGTAAGCATATTAAGCAATTCCCTGTGTTTCTGTCACGTTTTCTGTGAGCAGATTTCTCTTTTAATTTTTAACCTTTTTCAGATGTTAGTTGCATAATTTATATTGCCCTGGTTTTATCTAAAGCTCTTTCTGCACTAATTATTAATAGATTTTCAGCGCTACTGTAGATTAACCGTTTTTCTGTAAATCTTGTGACCAGTTCTCCTACTTTAAAGGCTTGTCTTGGTCCAGAATAAAACTGTGGCAGTATATCTCACAGGTGACTACGCAGGTTTTCCTGGCTGTGGCCTGTTGCGTCTGCACAGCACATATCGACATGACCTCAAGATCTATGCTTCTGATGAGGGCCGGGTTCAGATGACCGCAGCCGCTTTTGCCAAGGTGCAGTTTACTAACTTGTGCAATCATGTAGAATGTGTCTCTTCCCTCTCTTTACATGCGCTGGTGTTTTAGCCATGGTGTTGTAGCACTGTATATGCTATAAATATTGAAGTTGCTTTCACACTTTGTTACTCAACTGCTAGTGCATGTTTTACATTTTTGTACACAGAGGAGCGCTTGAAAAAAGTTAAACTTTTCAGAAAAGAGCTAAGTGACATCAAGTGCTGTTTTATTTCTTGACCAATCAGGTTGCAAATTGGGGAGGATGCGAGAAAAACAAACATGAACAAAGTGCTGGTGAAATAATTCTTGTTCCCAAATATTCCAGTTTGCAATATAACTAAAAAAAACTTGCCTATTTTTGTTACATTCACCGCTATGTAATGTGACGTTACAGTTTAACTGTGGCTCCAAAGCTACAGCGATGGCAAACAACCTCTTTATTGCCAGAATTAAACCAATATTTTTCCTTTTTATTACTGATGATTAAATACCTATTCTAGGATGGTGAGTCAAATGAAAACCTTTAAATTGCACCATAAATTAGAATTGAATCATTTTTTTTTCCCTAGGGGAATCTGGACTTTTGTTAAGCACTGGGACACTTGCACGGAATGAAATGGAGATTATTTAGAAAAACGATACACTTTTGTGACACCTATTTGCAATAAACAATGCAAAATTAAACAAAAGTAAGGTTTTCATTTGACTGACCCTCATGGCTAGCAAGCTAGGCTGTGTAGTCAGCCAGTACTAGCTAGGACTGGTAAGAATGTTGTTATATTTAGTGTGTTGCATGATCTGCTTTTTTCCCCCCCCATTTAATATTACTTTCCATATAATATTGCAGGTATTTTTATGTCACTCACATCCACAAATTGTTTTGTATCTGCAGGGTCTCTTGGCACTGGAGGGTGAGTTGACCCCTATCCTGGTGCAGATGGTGAAAAGTGCCAACATGAATGGTCTGCTGGACAGCGACAGCGACTCTTTAAGCAGCTGTCAACAGCGAGTTAAAGCTCGACTCCACGAGATCCTGCAGAAGGACAGAGACTTCACCCCCGAAGACTACGAAAAGGTTTGGGACTGTTTCCAAATAACAGGATGAGTGTTAAATAGAGAAGGTACAAGGTAGCATTTTTCACAAAGCAAGACAGTCAAAGCTCAAAGTGCTTTTTTTGAGAAACAGTACAGTGAATTGTGAATTGAGGACATTTTTGCATTTTTCAGTGGTTTTCACTGGTGTAGCTGCACCACAACCTTGAGAAAGTACATTTCACTTTCCTTTATTCTGAGCTGTTGAAATGCAGTTCTCTGTAATTTCAAGCATTCTGTTACTTTTCAGAACTGACACTTCTTCTCAACCTTTTTAAAATATTTATGTATCCCTATTTCAAACCACAGATTGCCCTGTTTGTGTTTCATTTTTGTGTCATTCTTCTGTTGATAGCTGGCTCCCACTACGAGTACATCACTAGTGAAGTCCATGCAGATGATCAAGAACCCGGTAAAGACGTGCGATAAAGTTTATTCTCTCATCCAAAACCTAACACTGCAGATCAGACAGAGGATGGAGGACCCCAAGTCAGCAGGTACAAAGCCAGAACAACAGGGGAAAAAAAGAAAGATTTCAGTTCTCATCCAGCTAGTGCTAGAGCTCTGTCTGTCTCACTCTTTCTCACTCAGACATCCAGCTGTACCACAGTGAGACTCTGGAGCTGATGCTACGTCGCTGGTCCAAACTGGAGAAGGACTTCAAGATGAAAAACGGACGCTACAACATCAGTAAGATCCCGGACATCTACGATTGCATCAAATACGACGTGCAGCACAACAGCTCACTTAAGCTCGACAACACCATGGAGATCTACAGGCTTTCTAAAGCGCTGGCTGATATCGTCATTCCACAGGTGAGATGAACAAGCCTCTCGTTCTTGTTCTCGATAAATCTTCACAGTGCACTATGATACCTATGCGTTGAAGGAGTTACACACTAACATGAGTCATTTTTCAAATGTTTTTATATTTTGACCACATTAGAATTTTTGTGTCTCAAAAGCTTCCCATCCTCAGTAAAACACGAAAATAAGAAAGAAACAACACTGCATGCACACTAGGCATCTGATCCATGGCCTTTATGTCACTTCTGCCATGTTTGGCTTGTTTTGACAGCATCACTTGTATACTATATAAAGCAACATGGAAGTAAAATACTTCATCCAGGAAACAGCATCGCAATAAGTTCCGCCATCTTGGAATTTTGGACATCACATGACTATTATATATATCAGCATTTTAAAAAGCCTCATTTCCCCCTACAACATGAAAAGAACTTTTTCAGATTTGTCTAATTTGGAGTGTTTTATTTACTTTTGAAAAGATTGATTTGATTGTTGAAAATGGAATGTTAATGTAGATGGAAAGGCAAAGTGAATAAGAAAAGTTTGTAGATTTAGCCGTGTTTGCGTTTTTAGATTTAGCCGTGTTTGCGTTTTTAGATTTAACCGTGTTTATGTGGACTAGGCCCAAAGTGATGAGGTTGGATCTGTCACATTAGTTAGTACTGCAGTAGAACTGTCAATTCTTTTTTAACTCTCCTCGCCAGGAATATGGTATTTCTCAAGCTGAGAAGCTGGACATTGCCAAAGGCTACTGCACACCGCTGATTCGCAAAATCCGCTCCGACCTCCAGAGAACGCAGGATGATGACACAGTCAACAAACTTCACCCAGTGTAAGCTACAGCCAGAGCGTACTCTGTATATTCTTTAATTAATTTATGGGTTTTAATATGGCATTGTAGGAGTGCTGGCTCTGGTTCAAGCATGTAACAGCAAAGAGATTAGCAAAGAACATTATCAGTAAAACTGTAGACAATACTGACTGTATTAGTCACTGTAAACTTAAGCAATATTGGGATCAGTAAAAAAATTGTTGTCAATATATATAGTATAACATTTCCAGTTTAGAAGCAAAAAAATTAGATTAGATTAGATTCAACTTTATTGTCATACACATGTATGAATACAGAGTAACGAAATGCAGTTTAGCATCTAATCAGAAGTGCAAAAAGCAGCAAGTGCAGTATTTGTTTAGTTTTGATTTGTTTAGTAAAATTTATTGATTTATTAATTGATTGATTGATTTGATAGACTGAATGATTGAACACAAAGAACAGTTCAAGTTTTTCTGTCAGAGTGTCTCTGAGTCACTGTGGTCTGTTTGCAGTTATTCCAGAGGAGTCATGTCTCCAGAGCGTCATGTTCGCACCAGGCTCTACTTCACCAGTGAGAGTCACGTGCACTCTCTCCTCTCCATCCTACGCTACGGAGCTCTCTGTGATGTAAGCCATCTTATACTACCATACTACCATCCCCATGAATGTACTTTTCTCTGCACTGGTCTAATTGTTAGGAAACGTCATCTCTGCAAGCTATACACTACCCTGTGGACATAAAAGCCAATTATGTTTCAGACCTATGTTTGGTTTTGCTCTTCATTTTCATGTCAGCTGCTTGTGGTGAATGTCTTTGCAGGAGACCAAAGATGAGCAGTGGAAGAGGGCCATGGACTACCTGAAAGTGGTCAGTGAGCTGAACTACATGACCCAGATTGTTATCATGCTGTATGAGGATCCCAATAAGGTAATGTTGCAGTCCGCCTGCTCCCATGAGGCCCGTATGGAGCTCTTGCTTTGGGTGATGTTACATTTTATGTAATGGCTGCTGTGCCGTTTCAGGATCCATCTTCAGAGGAGCGTTTTCATGTGGAGCTGCATTTCAGTCCAGGAGCAAAAGGCTGTGAGGAGGACAAAAACCTGCCATCAGGATTTGGCTACAGACCAGCATCCAGAGAGGTTAGACCCAACTGACTGGCTGCTTGATGTTTTCTGTCTGGCTGACTCGGCAAACAATGTTACAGCCATAACCTTGTGACGCTTTGGTCTCAGAATGAAGGCTCCAAAAAGAGGTTGCAGAACGACAGCGACGAGGAGTCGAGTAATTTAAAGCGGGACGAGCCAGATCGAGCCCTTGTCATGTTCCGACCCATGGTGTCCGACCCCATCTACATTCACAGGAAGTCCCCTCTTCCACGCTCCAAAAAGATCGGCTCTGTAGAAGTAAGTGCTGTTTGGCTCATTTGAATTCTGAGTTTGTATTGCTGTACTTTTTTTTCCCTCTGTGAAGACTTTTCAGGTGATCTTCAGTTGTAATGGATTAAACAGTGCTTTCCCAAAATCATGATTTGCTGAAAACTTATGTGTTATATTGAATTGCTGAGTGTGCTGGTGAAATGATTTGTCTGATAAATAATGTTTTATGCAGAGTGCATTTCTTTAAAGTAGATTTTTTTTAGCATGTAGTTCCATTGTCTGGAAAGTTCTCATTTCTTATACATTTTATTAAATTACCTTAGATTTTATTCTGTAATGTTAGAGTTTTAGTATGTAGAAATACATTTGTGAATAGTGCCTATATGCATCAACTGCTGTGTTTTAGAGTTGTATATATTTTTTTATACACTCTGCAATGTGTACATGTCATGTAAACATGGTCCTTTCGTTTCTAATGTCATGAAAGGTTAGAAATCCAGGCTGTAACCAAAGCGATGTCATACTGTCTGAACAGTTCTTTATTGCTGTTCTTTATGGTTAATTATTGCTGTGCAACTTTGTAACTAGTTATTAGATCATTTTTCTTTTTCCTTTTCCTTTTTTTTTTTTTTTTTTTTTTTTTTTTTTTTTTTTTTTTTTTTTTTTTTTAAAAAAAAAAAAAAAAAAAAAAAAAAACAACCCCACATTTAAACTAATAGTCATCTCATGCCATAGTAATACACTAAACAGTCACATGACTAAAAACCCATTCTGCCTGCAAAGAAACACAAAATAGGACTGTTGAATGATTTAGCATATGAGGTTTTTTTTTTTTTTTTTTATAAGAATTAGGCAAAAATCAAAGGAAATAAGTTTTAATTATTGTGTCTTGATAGATTGTAGTATTATTCAAACTGAGTGGTCAGTGCTCTGTGTGTTACACTACATTGCATAGCATATTATTTTAGTTGTAGTACTAGCTAAGTCTTCTATTTAAAGTTCAGGGTATTATTGTCATTTTTGTAAAGTGGTGATCTGTGTTTTTTTTGTGTGCGTGTTTCTGTATCTGGGTTAATATTAAGCTCTCATTCTAATATTATTATAAAGTACAGAAATTACCAACAAACAAGAACTAGGATCCAAACCAGTTCTAATCACTGATTGGCAGATGTGCTGTTTGATAACTGTCATTTCTTCTGCCCAGTTACATTTTTATTTATTCCTTTGTTTATTTTTTTTGTTGTCTTTTTAGTCCCCATTGCAGACAGACTTTATCAAGACCTCTACTGGCAAAGTATGAGTGCAACGCGTTTTCTGTTCTGTTTGTTCGTTTGCTTTTTGTTTTTCCTCACAGAACAAAAGGCATATGTTGTGAATGTTGATGGGACTCGTAGCTAGACTGTTGTTAACGTTGCATGACTGTGCTGTTTCTGCCCCCTCTCTCACTTCCAGGAAGAAAGCCCCCTGAGTGTGTCTAGCCCTGAGTCTATTGGTACCTGGATACATTACACCTGTGGTGTTGGTACTGGGCGTCGAAGACGCAGATCAGGGGACCAAATAACTTCCTCCCCTGTCTCCCCCAAATCACTGGCTTTCACATCCAGTATTTTTGGCTCATGGCAACAGGTTTTTACAAATTTAATTCATTCTTCACAATCGCTAACTCCTTGTTCATGCGCACCAGAGAAACCTGACGGCAGTCAGCAAGGACATCTAATCAGCAGATCAATCAAAAGAGAGTACATATTTTTTGTTTAAATCATTTTTTTCTTTTTGTTTTTGCATTTTTTCATTCCATCTAAAGAGGAATTCAAGAGAAAGGAGGCTTTACTTGTGGCGTCTGAATAACCAACTTCTAAGACTCATCCAGTTTCATGAACTCTTATAGTGTCGACTAACAGCGGAGGATTTGGGGTCAAAGTTGCATGTTTATAATTTTGTAACTTGTTTTTCCCTCCACTGCCATCATATGTGGTGCAACACTGAAACCTGACTTGTTTAGTCATTTGAATAGTTGCCTGCAGGTCACGGCCACAGATCATCCATCTCTCTGTACAGTTGACTCTGAAGCCTGTGGTTCCTCAGTCTTATGCACTCAGTTCTAATGCCTAAAACAAGTCTTACGTTGTCATGGCCACGTGCATTTTGAATTTTCTTTTCAAGATGTGTCTATTATTTTGTGAAATGGTTTATGTCTGCTTTGCTGTAAC
This sequence comes from Pangasius djambal, assembly GCA_022985145.1. Lineage (NCBI taxonomy): Eukaryota > Metazoa > Chordata > Actinopteri > Siluriformes > Pangasiidae > Pangasius > Pangasius djambal. Next base: position 16,012,741 of record CM040991.1, read on the forward strand.
ATGTTTTTCCATTAGCGTCCTTTCTTAACAGTGCTTTTAAAGGTAACCTTAGAGTGTCACCTTATCTGCAACATTCTCCTTTTTGTTGGAGCTTCAGCCTTTTCTATATTTGGCTTCTGCTCTCTGCTTCCTCCTAGAACAATTACATTAACAAGCTGTCTGCTGAGGCACTGTGAAAGAAAAGGCATATTGAGTTTTGTGATTATCCCCCATAGAAGCATATTTATGTTGGTAGCTCTTTTCATTCATCTGCTGACTCTCATTAGTTGTCCTTTGCAAGCTGCTCCATTTCAGTGTCCAAGAATTTTCTTCCCTTCCTTTGGGTTGCAGTAGGATTTGTGGTTTTTAACCTTTAGTTGGATGTTTTGCCCCTCCAATCTCCCAGCTCTTGCCTTTTCCAAAGCTGAAGTCCATCACTGCTTTGGCACTTTTATTGCTTTTTGGTTATTCTCCTCCACCAGGAGATATGTAGCAAAATCCTACTACTTTTCCTGTCATTATTGTCCAGGAAAATAAGAATATGACTGAAGCACTAGGGAGTGTGGAGCTCATGTCACATCATCATTCCACATTGCACTTTGGGTTTTTACATCCCCATCTTGTGAGAGATAGAGTATGACAATGTGACAACTCTACATTCCTTATATTTCGGTCTTGGGCTTTATTAATAGTAGTGTGTAGTTTGGGTTTTGTATAAATGGTTGTTATGGTTATCTGAAATGTGTTCTTATGGACTATAAATCAGTTTGTCATGATTGTTTTCTGTAACGTTTTGCATAACATTATCAAAAATGTCATCTTAAAATAGAAATAGTCTTGTCTTTTTAACATGTGACGTTTTCTCTTTCAAAGCTATAAGTACCACATAGCATAGTCATAAAATATAGCTGTAGTCAGTCATAGTTGTATAATAATAATAATAATAATAATAATAATAATAATAATAATAAATCAGACAAAACAATTATATTTTAATCTGAATTTAAAGACACCTATGGAAGTTTATCATTACACTTAAGCAGATTTAAGGTTTTTTTTTTTTGCTGCTCAGAGGTTTCTCTGAGCTTCAGGTAAGCCATGGCGGGTGTAAGTGCAGCTTGATAGTCCTCCATTGTGTCTTCTTTCCACCATCCCACCTCCAGCTCTCATTCTTCCAGTCCCTCGGATCCTGTACACGCTTCTCTCCTATTTCCCCTGTCCGATCAGGGAGGATCCAGCCATTCCAAGCCTTGGTTTGCACGAAACTGAGCAACAGAAACATAAAAGCTCCCCCTCCTTCCTGTTCTTTTTTTTCAACCACAGGTGCAAGTGCCTATTCGGTTCGAGTTGTGCCGTGTTGATTTGTGGAATCTCTGCAAACTGTTGCCATGTCTATCATCATTCCCCTCTGCATCTCTGATCTCACCTTTGTCTTGTGCTTCATCCTGTACCTTAATGTCCTGAATGTCTCGCACGGAATGGACTCTTTGGCCATGGGGATGTTGCACGATCCATTTACTTTCCACGGTGTCTTTCTGTTGTCCTTGTTGCCTGTACTAACATTTGTAACGCAGCTTATTAACACCTGTCTATCTGGAAAAGCCCTATTTCTTACATACCAAAGGTTTCAGGATATCTTGAATCTGTTATCTCCTTTCCATTTGTTAGTTTGATTGAATGGCTAAAGTTTGTTTTTGGGGTCTTTCAGGTTCTTTCGGAGAACAACAGTCACGCAAGGCCTGCTAGACTACACTCTGATCAGAAGCTCACCACTGGAATAGGTAAGCTGTCTCTTTTCACTGTAAAAATAATCAAAAATTAGTTGTAGACCTTGAAGTAGTTGGCTACTTGAGCGTCTTAAATATTATGACGCTTTAAACGTGCTTTGCAATTAAAGTAATACATTGTTATTTATTTCTTGTGGCTTAATGTTGTGTATTGTGTGATCGTCATATTGTTGTTCATGTCATGTTTTCTCAAGAAATAATAAGTGAAGCCATGAAGTAATATTGTGCCTTTCCATTTCAACCCTTCACTCTGTGTCATGGCTTCGTGCCTCTTCTAGCACCTTTAGAGTGCCTCCTTTGTGCAGGCTGCTCTCTGCTGATCCTCTGGCACCCAATGATTAATTACTAAAGGTGTGATGTGGAATTTAACGTAATGCTCCCAATTGGCATAATCTGAATCTGAACATCCTTCTAGATCAAGATTTTTGCCACAAACTCGCCTAAACAGTGCTGACTCAGTTTCTCTCATAAATGCTGGTAATGTCCTTTGTGTATGTTTGCTGCCTAAAAGGCAGCAGTGAAATTGTAGTTTTGGTGGAGGGAAAGCCAACTCTTCAGTTTTGTCTTCTGTTGAAATGGCTCAGTTTCAGGCTGTGAGAGCAGGACATGACCTCAGCCTCTCGTAGATAACTGACTTGCATTCTTGCACTATGTTTTACATTATAAAGGTCCAACTCCTTCCCATTTAGCCGCATTAGGAGGATATGTTGTAACCCTTGTGTTCTGTTTTCTTCTTAGCAATGAACTGTTCATGGTTATACTTGGGCAGCTGAGACAGATAATAACATTTGAAATGACGAACCTTGAATACATCAGTATTTTAGGAGTAAAAAGCCCAAAAGCATTTCTCATGCCTGAAGATGCACGGCTGGTGTCCATTGATATTTTACCACTTTTTGTAATCTGTTTTATTCTGAGGTTAAAAAAAAAAAAAGAAATGCCTGAACATTACCTGTGTAATATAAATATGTAGGTGGTATAACACATAAATTTGTTCTTTTTCACATTCAGAAAATGAGCCAAACACATTAAGTTTCATTTTGAAACGAAAAAACAAGTATGGTTCCACTTTATGTAAAAATTTAAAACAGGTCATTTTGGCCAGAACTGAACACAAGGGTTAAATAATAATAATTATTATATAATCAGCAGGGATGTACGGGAATTATGGGTGCTGAAAAATTTTCCAAAATGGAAGTTCTGGCACAAGAGGAAAAGTCCAAAAAGAAGTGTGAAATCTAACACTTTACTAAGGCAGTATGAAAAAATGTTATTATAAGCCACACAGTAGTGGCTTACATGATGAAATAATTTTAAATAATTACAATATATTTTTTTTTATTGTCAGTATAGTCCGTTTGAATGTTATTGTTTATGAAGAAATATTTTTTCCTAAATTTCCTTGCAGTTTTTTTTTATCTGTTTAAAAAAAAATTTTGGTTTTCAGCTCAGTGTCCTGAATTTTGGTTTTGGTCAGGAATTTTCTTTGTAGTGCATCACTCTGTTTTAGGCTTCTTCTAGGTGATGTATTCATTCAGGCTTACTGTATGTACATTATAAGGGAGTATTTTTTGTAAGATATTGCTAGGTTTTGTGATAAAACTATGTAGTAGATTCAGTATTTTTTTATATCACTACAAAATGACGTTTTGTAGTGATGAGGAATGCAAAGTATAGTAAACACAACTGTTCAGCTTATCCTGTAAACCTGTTTGTCGTGAGCAGGACAAACGACATTACTGTCATTATGGGATGTTTTTAATGAGACTGCACAAGTCTTTCTGTGGCAAGAATCTCGTAGACGTGCATGCTGCATGCGTTGCGAGGTGTGGCTCCTGGAACACACGACTGCTGTATGTATCTTCTCTAACTCCCATCAGGGTCTCATTGTGCTGGCCTGTTTAGCACCATGGTGCTGGGAGGCTCCTCCAGCGCCCCTAACCTACAAGATTATGCTCGCACACACCGTAAAAAGCTGACCTCTTCTGCCTTCTTAGATGGTATGTGCAAACATGCGCACACATCTTTGTTTAAAAAAAAAAAAAGATGAATCCTCATTCCCTCGTAAGGAATCCTGGAAGCTCCCTTTTTTCGTGTTGTGTTCAAGGCCTTTTTTTAAAAAATTTATTTATTTATTTTTATTATTATTAGTTGTGTTAAAGTGATTTTGTTGGAATGTTATATTTATTTTGTTTGTTAATGTTATTCATTTGTTTTAAATATTTATTTTAAATTATATAGTTATGTTAAATATAATGTAGAACCATTTAGACATAAGATTTTTACTAAACATTAGATTTTTACTTAGATCTGTACTAAACTCATAAGGGGTAACTAGTAATTTAGCTTTCAGTACTTCACTTAACAAATTCTACATGATTTACATTTATTTATTTAACAGATTCATTTATCAAAAGTGACTTAAAACTGAGACAGGATACAGATTCAGTTATACAGCAAAGCAGCTGAGGGTTCATGGTCATGCTCAAGGTCTCACTGTTGTTCACTGGTAGTTTTGGGATACAAATTCATGATTTTCCACTACTGCTACTACTCAGTAGTGATGCTAAGTATTGTTAGCACAGTTTTTTTTTCTCCAAAAAGTAAAGCCTTAATCTTAATCTTGATCATGACACAAGGAAATGAGAACAGTATTACAGTATTACTCATGATTGAGTTAAACAATTAGCTACTGTGTTGAGGCCCAGTTATATTATAATTTGCATTAGCAGTACAAATATAGCTTTGACATGGGAGTTGTTATCAGTAGATTAAAGTGTTTGCATTGACATTTCTGGGAAAGAGAGGCTGGACCAAACTCTGTGTGTGTGTGTGTGTGTGTGTGTGTGTGTGTGTGTGTGTGTGTGTGTGTGTGTGTGTGTATGTGTGTGTGTGTACAAGTTATGACAGATATTTAAATTATTTTATCTTCATAGCATTCTTGACAGTAAAGTCTACGTCTTGATTTTGGATTTTGTCTTATAAGTTGGTCCTGATCTTGTGGTTATGGTAATAATTTACTGCTCAGTTACAAGTTGTTGTCATGGCACTATAACACACATATCTTTATATACGTACTCAGCATGTCCAAATTGTGGATCTTGTCATTAGGATGACTTTGGCATTGGAATTGGATTAAAGAAAAAAGGCACATATTGTGATGGTTGGATTTTTATTGTCATGTAATCATATTTATATGATTCTTGTCTGTTCATGTATTTGGCCAGTGGAAATGGTATTTGTGTAGAAGTACCTCAAAATCCAGGATTCATTCTTTCCTTCCTTCCCTTGGGACTGTGGAATTGAATTACCACGTTTCTGTATAGACAAGCAAATAACGAGGTGTAAATAAAATGAAGGGCTTAAATATCAGTAAAGAGATTAACTGGGCAGGTGGATAAGTTTGCAGTCAGATATGGTTTGGGTGGAATTTGTATTCATGACACCATCCATGGGATACCTGGTTATTCTTTTCTTCTTATTTCTTTTCTAAATGCTCCACATGTACCCTCATAACATCCTGCTGCCATTTTGAAAAGCAGATAACCAAAGTGTTTGGGAAAGTTTTTCTTTTTTTTTTTCACAGCAATCTGCCTGACACAATCCCAACACGTCTAACTCACTAAAACGAGCACTCCTCTTATTTCCTTCCCTTTCTCTCCTGCATGCCCACTAATTGTTGCTTTTTTCCCGCCCTTGTCTAAGCCCTTTTTCTGTTAGCTGTTGTACATTTCAGGTACCTGTGTTTCTCTTTCTCAGAAGCCACGCGTGGTTCTGCTGTTAAAAGATTTTCTATCTCATTTGCGCGACACCCAACCAATGGTATGTTTGCTTTCGTTAATTCCCAGTACATCCTTCTTCCCATCATCCCCATTATTATGTTCTGGATATAGACTTCTTTTTTCAATTCCTCCACTAACTCCAGAGCAGTGCACATGGAATGCAGCCATGAGCGTTGAAGTGGCTAAAATGCTTGTGCAGCTCTTCAGAGACCATGTGCTTTTTCAGTCCCTTTCACTCAGTTCTACTAAATGTGAGACGGCCTGGGAAAACCTGTCAGATGGCTGAATTCTGGAAAATGGTCAAAAACTGGGTTTTGACCAAAGTGGACTCATTAATATACATTGAAATCTCTACATTTAGAAACCATAAAAATATATTACCCAAAATGCTGCATATATTTTTTAAAAATTTCTAACCTTTGCCTTGGTGTCTGCCTGCAAAGATCCCATCAAGTAATGAGCCAGTTTAACAAGCTGTCTAAAATCTCACTTAGCAAAATTTACACAAGTCTGATCTATTCAGTTTATAATCAGTTACCAACTCCGATGCTCCTGCACCATTACATCATCAAAACAGAGAAGAGCGCTTACACACTCTGTACAGATGAGAGAGGACAGTACGTTTAAATGACCTAATAAAAAGACATTAATGAAAGGAAATTAAACCAAGAGAACTGACTAAATGATTCAGATATTATTTCAGCACCAAGGTTAGCATGAACAGAAGTCAGTGGAGTGAAGAGACGATGAGGCATGTGTCTAAATGGTGCAAGTAAGATGAGACTGAGCCTGAGCCTGGGGATGCTGATGCTGATTGTAAACTTATCATTTTTATTAAATTGGCAATAATGCTTCCATGAGATGATTAGGTTATAAATGTGGAAGTAAGCAGTGTGTCTTTCTGTGGACCTGAAATAAAAGTTTGAAATGTCAGTTTCTCCTTTTTCACTTTTGGGGATAACCAGACATTAAAATGGTAGAATTTGTGGTTGAGATGCATACAAAACAGAAACAGGAAAGAGTGTAGTTTGAGAATTTTATATAGTATAAAATCTCAAAATTTGACCAGGTGAAGAGTTTTCCCAAGCCACCTCACATATATCATTAGAAAGATTAAAATGGCTAAAACCTATTGTTTATTTTGAGCCGTCACTGAATGCAGTACTATGTCATTTAAATCCGTGGAAGCTGAATAAAGTCCAGTGTTGTGTCACTTGAATAGACGTAACCTAATTTTCATGTCTGTCTATATATCATAGATATATAGCATTTGTGAGGCCGTTGTTGAAGGGTAACACTTTTTGCTTCTATTGATATAGTGAAAGTCTTTGATTTTGTCACGTGTGTATATATACACACACACACACACACACACACACACAGTCCACTTTAATAGGAACACCTGTACACCTGTTCATTCATGCAGTTCTCCAATCAGCCAGCAATCATCCATTTGTCTGTTTAGATAATTGCATGAATGTGCAGGTGTACAGGTGTTCCTAATAAATTGGACAGTGAGTGTATATAGCCCAAGCGTTGGTTTATATATTTAGCATTATTCTGCCATGTAAATCTCAACACTCTAGGAGAAAAATTTACAAATATAATTAACACTTAGTAAAGACAATGCAGTAGATTGAAGTAGGCATCATTTAGCAAATTTAGCAATTATTAAATGTACTTTGTGACTGTAGGTGTTTATAACATTCTACATTTTGGGAATATCACTTTTATTCTTTTTGTTTGTTGTTTTGTTTGTTTTTAATCTGCTTTTCTAAATGGGTCAGTGTTTCCCAGTATGTTCTGTGGTAAGTGTTAATTATGTTTAATTTACCCATTCGTATCTTGTTTGTTGTTTTGTTTGGGTTCAGATTCTTGATGTCTTGTAGAAATCAGCTCCCTTTCTGGGTTTTAGTCAAAGGTTTTTGACATTTACCAAATTCCCTACCCATTTGTTCATCTTTGTAGCAGTAGTGTAACATTTGTGTGCTTTAGCAACACATTTATTCTGTTTTATTTCACCATTAACGTTCTGATATACATTCCATCATGTACACCTCAGGTGAGTGATTAATCATTTAATTGTACATACAGTTACTCTAGTTACACAAAGTCTACAGCGAGAGCAACACTTCTCCAAACTTTAGCTAACTGATTTCACATGAAAGCCCCAAACAGTTCGGTGCTATAAATGCATCAAACGTGCAAGATTCCATTTATCAAAAACCAAACAGGTATGATTTATATCATGCTGTCAGTTTTACTTGTGCTTTCTGTGAGTAACTTCTGTTGTTAAAATTTTATATTAAAAATACACAGTCAGATGTCGTCAGATGTTTCTTTATTAGATTTGTAATAATTGCTGTATATGAACCACCATCAATAGCCATGCAGCTCCCGTGGTTGTACTGCAGTGTGGAATTACATAGTGTATGTTATAACAATCAATCAGGCAGCACAGGTCTATGTTAGCCGTTTGCGTGAAACTGTTGACTTGATCAGTCCCACCCACTCCCACAATCACTCTTGACCAATCCCACCTGCTTTTGCAATACATTTGACCAAACCTGACCACTTCCACATACTCCTGACCAATCCCGCCCCCACCTGCAGATACTCTTGAGCAATCCCACCCGCTCTTGCAGACGCTCTTGTCCAATCCTGTCCGCTCCCACAGATACTCTTGTGCAATCAATTCCACCCACTCTTGCAGATACCCCATGACTAATGTCATGTTTGTACCTTCCCATGATATTTTCTAATGAACTTGACTTACTATAAACAAGTCATTTAAACTACAGCCTGACCAGGATAATGCAGTTACTGGAGATTAATGAATGAATATGGTAAGCACCCCATCATATCCAGTAGGCTCCCATTTTAATCAGCACTGCCTCTTTGTCCCAATAGATTTTAATCTGACTGCCTGCTCTTGCTACTTTTTGTTGGTCCAGGTGCACATTTCTAATCTGTATATTACAGTAGTGAACTGTCGTAAAAAAAAATAATAATCACAATAATAATCACAATGAGCATTTCTGGAAGGCATCAGGTAGTTTAGTCTGAGAGAAATTACAGCATTCTTATTGTTTTAAATTTAAAGTGATTTTCAGCTCTTTTGCATATTTCCATAAAGATACTCCAGTTCCTGCAGTTGTGGATAAATTTATTCACTGATAACATGAGCTTAATGCTGTCAGTTATGAATATTGTGATGCCAGTGTAGGTGTTGATATAAATTTAGTTGCAAAGAAAAAGAAACTATTATTGTGATCCATAACGATGAAGAAATCGTGATTTGAATCTATACTGGTTTTATTACCCCTATCTTGGTGCCTTTTTAATGATGGTTATCTGAACTTAGGCCTAAGGCTTTAGGCTTATTTAATTACATTTGGATGCCTAGAGTTTGCCTCTAAGATTATTGATCCTAAGCCTGCAATGGTGTACTATATAGTATCTGAGATTTAAAAAGTGCATGCAAGGTAAGTAGACTACCATTCTCACTCTGTAGCATCATCCTGGCTGATGATGTTGTGGTAGGTAGAGCTTCTAGTGAGTTGTACCCTGTGTGAGCCATCTGCTTCCATTCTGCCCACCTCAAACTCATGTTTGATGGTGCTGTTGTTCTTTGTCATTCTCTCAGGAACTGGAACTCCATATCTGTGTGTGTGTGCTTGGATGTGCTGAATGCTTATGTTCACTTTAGCTTAACTGCCAGTGTTATGAATGCTTAATAAGTGTCTGTTGTACTTCATTTAAGGCTTTGAGTTATACTCCATGGTTCCCTCCATCTGCCCGCTGGAGACCCTCCACAATTCACTGTCCCTTAAACAAGTCGACGACTTCCTCACGTCGATTGCCACCTCCCACGATTCCCTGCTGGAAATATCGGTGTGCTCACCAGGTAAGGGAAGGACATCTATTTGTTTCATTTTGAAAATAAGAATTTTTTTTAAAAAATCGTTTACTTACTGTCTCACCACCATTTTAAATTCTGTGTTCATTGTCACTCAGCTGTTCAAGGAAAGAAAGTTCCCTTAAACACATACACTCCTGCAAAGGTTTTGCCGTGTCCTTTCACTGAGGCTGTGGGAAAGAAGTCACCCGAGCGCACTACATCAGGCATGTATAAATAATAATTAATAGGCAAGCTGGACAACAAAAATGCTAATATGGTTACAGCTAAGCTCCCAGCTCTTTCTGAACATAACAAAAACCCTTTGTTTCTGAGATATAGTGTGAGGAAGTAAGCATATTTACAGTCACAGGACCTATTGTCAAGCCGGCCAAGGCCAAAATAACCAACACACACCTCATTAAATGTATAGAAAGAAGCTACCTTACTTAAGGAAAAAAAAAAACAAAAAACATATGACAAATGGCTTCCCTAACTCTTTGACTAACCTACAAAACATAGACAAAGCACCTTACTCGAAACAAACAGCAGCCAAGCCTTACAACGCCCAGTTAATTCGACAATATATACAGAATATTTGCAATTACAATATTTACACAAAACAAATTATATACACTCAGGCAAACAAAAGACAAAGTTGCTGCTGGGATGATGACATAGAAGGACCCCGGAAGTAACCTGGAAAGAACACGTTACACAGACACAAACACACACAGAAAAAGGGCAGAGCATAACAATATATTCTTTGATTTTTAAAATGCTTAAAAAAAAAAAAAAAAAAAAAAAGATTTGCTATTGAATCAATATGGCAAAAGTGAGCCCATATTAATGAGGTGAGAAGATGGTCAGCTTGTGTAACACAGTATGATGTAAGTATTGCGTGTGTGGTGTGTGCTTGTGTGTGTATGTATGTACAGTCTGCTCATTATTAATGTTATTAATGAAGGGGGCCAATAATTATGGAGTTGACTATGCACTTTATTCTTTCCAGCCAGCGGAAGTTCTCCTTCCAGAGTGGCCCGATCGAGCAGAGCCAATGCTGTTCAGCACGTTGCTGCTGGAGACAGAGCGTTACAGCAGAGCTCACCTCCACGGTGTACAGAGAGCAACGCACCCACTAAGCCCAACGCTGCAGCCGATAGCATCCTGGTCACCTCTCCACCAACATCCTGTAAAGCCCAACTCCACCCAACCTACCAGGAAACCCAGGAGGACAGTGTATCCACTCACACTCAAGACTGGACAGGATGTTGTAGAGTCTCTTCACAACTCACAAGTCCTCACACGAGTGTCACTAAAGCACATCAGGTATTGTCCAGTGACAGTCATGTCCCTATCACGCCAAAACAAAACACAGAGGAAACTCAGAGTGGAGCTGTACCTGCAGACTGCTCAAGAGGAGCAACATGAAGGCAAAAATGCAGCCATGTTCTCCAACACCAGTAATGCAAACCTCATCGTCGACTGTGTTAATAGACCACAAAGCCATGCTTGATTCCACGAAACTGACCAAACCTTGAATTTCACTGAAACAGTGATAATCAGATAGCACTGTTACATTAAACTAGAAGTTTATCAGTAGTGCAATTTGAACTATTAAACGCACTTGTCTTATTGATACTATCGCATACATGACTGATTTAACAGGTAGTATGATCTTGACTGTACACTCATGAATTTATTTCTCATATCTTGTATATTTGAATGTAAACCAGTTGTATACAGTCATATTAGATCCATTTCATTTTAGTCTATTTTAATTAATCCTGATCATTAAATAAACAGCACCTTTTGGATATTATTATCAAGATCCAAAGTAAAATGTAATGAAACTAAAAGTTCTATTTTTCACATATCTTTGGTTACCAAAAATGTGCATTTTATTTTTCCTTCTCATTTAGCTGCAGATGAGATGTCTGCCTTACAGTAATTGTTGGGAAAGATATGTTTCACCAGTGTATTCCACCCTAAACAAACATGATTGTGTATATATACATATATATGTATGTATATTGGGAATAAACCTCAGTGGAACCCCTGTTATATGTATGTTTCGATAATCTTCTGTATGTAAATGTGAAATTGAAATTTAGATATAAATATAGTTTTCATGATAATACTTTATCCTGCTGAAAGAGACCACTGCCATTAGGGAATACTGTTGCCATGAAGGGGTGTACTTGGTCTGCAGCAATGTTTAGGTAGGTGGTACGTGTCACAGTAACATCCACATGAGTGCCAGGACCCAAAGTTTCCCAGCAGAACATTGCCCAGAGCATCACACTGCCTCTACTGGCTTGCTTTCTTCCCATAGTGCATCCTGGTGCCACCTCTTCCCCAGGTAAGCGACACACACTCACCCGGCTGTCCACATGATGTAAAAGAAAATGTGATTCATCAGACCAGGCTACCTTCCTCCATTGCTCCATGTTCCAGTTCTGATGCTCATGTGCCCACTGTAGGTGCTTTCAGCGGTGGACAGGAGTCACACATGGGCACTCTGACCGGTTTGTGGATACGCAGCCCCATACGCAGCAAGATGCGATGCATTGTGTTCTGACACCTTTCTGTCATAGCCAGCATTAACTTTTTCAGCAATTTGTGCTACAGTAGCTCTTCTGTGGTTTTGGAACAGATAAACTAGCCTCCGCTCCCCACGCACATCAGTGAGCCTTGGGTGGCCATGACCCTGTCACCAGTTCACTGGTTTTCCTTCCTTGGACCACTTTTGGTAGATACTAAGCTCTGCATACCAGGAACACCCCATAAGACCTTCCGTTTTGGAGATGCTCTGACCCAGCTGTCTAGCCATCACAATTTGCCCCTAATCAAAGTCGCTCAGAATCTTACACTTGCCCATTTTTCCTGCTTCCAACACGTCAACTTCTAGAACTGTCTGTTCACTTGCTGTCTAATAGATCCCACCCCTTGACAGGTGCCATTGTAACAAGATAATGAATGTTATTCACATCACCTTTCAGTGGTTTTAATGTTCTGGCTGATCGGCGTATATAAATATGGTAATATTTTCAGTATTTTATGTGCTATTATAGCTGCTGTTAAAGCAGCTTATAAAAGTAGGTTAGTTTTGCAATTTGAAATATGATTAAACTGGACCAACAAAACTTTTCACAGAAAGAGACATGTTTTTATGTGATAAATGAATGTCGGTGTTAAGTATTTAGATTCTTGATTTTGATACAACAAAAATTTGGATTGAGAAACACTTAGCTAAGTGACTTTTATTGTCTTGTTTAACAGCTCAGTCATAACATCTTTCCATGTTTTAACTGATAACTGTGGCTAAGGCCTCTCTAGCAGAGGAATATATGACTTGTGAATATACACTGCTCAAAAAAATGAAAGGAACACTTTAATCAGAGTATAGCATCAAGTCAATGTTGTTAATCAGTTTCAGCTGCTTTGGTGTTAATGAAATGAACAACATGTGCACTAGATGGGCAACAATGAGACGACCCACAAAACAGGAATGGTTTTAAAGGTGGAGGCCACTGATATTTTTTGCCAGAAGGTTTGCTGTGTCTCCCAGCACAGACTCAAGAGCATGGAGTAGATTCCAGGAGACAGGCTGTTACTCTAGGAGAGCTGGACAGGGCCGTAGAAGGTCCTTAACCCATCAGCAGGACCGGTATCTGCTCCTTTGTGCAAGGAGGAACAGGATGAGCACTGCCAGAGACCTACAAAATGACCTCCAGCAGGCCACTGGTGTGAATGTCTCTGAACAGACAATCAGAAACAGACTTCATGAGGGTGGTCTGAGGGCCCGATGTCCTCTAGTGGGCCCTGTGCTCACTGCCCGGCACCGTGGAGCTCGATTGGCATTTGCCATTGAACACCAGAATTGGCAGGTCCACCACTGGCACCCTGTGCTTTTCACAGATGAGAGCAGGTTCACCCTGAGCACATGTGACAGTCGTGAAAGGGTCTGGAGAAGCCGTGGAGAATGTTATGCTACCTGTAACATCGTTCAGCATGACCGGTTTGGTGGTGGGTCAGTGATGGTCTGGGGAGGCATATCCATGGAGGGACGCACAGACCTCTACAGGCTAGACAATGGCACTCTGACTGCCATTAGGTATCAGGATGAAATCCTTGGACCAATTGTCAGACCCTACGCTGGTGCAGTGGGTCCTGGGTTCCTCCTGGTGCACGACAATGCCCGGCCTCATGTGGTGAGAGTATGCAGGCAGTTCCTGGAGGATGAAGGAATTGATACCATTGAATGGCCCCCACGCTCGTCTGCCTAAATCCAATAGAACACCTCTGGGACATTATGTTTCGGTCCATCTGACGCTGCCAGGTTGCACCTCAGACTGTCCAGGAGCTCAGTGATGCCCTGGTCCAGATCTGGGAGGAAATACCCCAGGACATCATCCGTCGTCTCATTAGGAGCATGCCCCGACATTATCAGGCATGCATACAAGCACGTGGGGGCCATACAAACTACTGAGTACCATTTTGAGTTGCTGCAATGAAATTTCAGCAAAATGGACTAGCCTGCTGCATCATTTTTTCACTTTGATTTTCGGGGTGTCTTTGAATTCAGCCCATTGTAGGTTGATAATTTTCATTTTCATCAAACGATGTGGCATCCTTTCATTCCTAACACATAACCCAGTCCATATCAGTATAGATATCCAGCATGATATTTTTCCACATTGAGATCTGATGTGTTTTAAAGTGTTCCTTTAATTTTTTTGAGCAGTGTATTTAAGTTAAGTTTCAGTGGAGACGTCTCACTGTATATTTGGGTCACGTGAGTCAAACCACTCCACACTGTAAGATGAAGATTTGGAGCTGGTTTTACTTATGTTTTAAAGTAAAAATCTGACCTATTAATCTTTATAATTAATATATGATCTTCAATGGAGTCCAATATATATTTTAATGAAATTCTGAGTTGATTTTTTAAATTTTAAGTTTCTTTCATCAACAAGAACTACAACAATGGTTTCCTAGATTACACACAATACCATTTGACTGCCTGCTGATAGTGACACTAGTGGGACTTCATCTCTACCTAACGAGAGCGATGCAGCAGTGCTTTAGTCCTTTAGTCCATTGAAGTGTGTCATCTCCTCATCCATACAGTCACGCTCAAACTGATCAGCTCTGTGTTCAACTTTCATGCTAATACTGGTCTCAGCATTATACTACTTGTCATAGATTGCTAACTATCTGAGCTGAAACGGTGTGGTATAGTTGCATTGCATTCGGGAACTTTGAGTTCAGTGTTTGCTGTCCCAAGGATGGATTTCTCATTAATATGACGTTAAAAACAAAAAATTAAAAAAAAAATTTCTCCTTAATTGCCACTGTAATTGTACAAGCAATGACAACCCCCGACCCAACATCCGAGCTGCAGCTTCTCACAGGAATAACGAAAATACAGCACCAAGCAACAAATTAGCACCAGAATTGCAAAGCGTATCACAAATATTTCAGTATAAAAATATTTAATGTGTATCAGGGTGGGCTTTTCCTTTAAGGAAGCTTATTGAGTCAATTTTAGTTTATTGTAGTCCCTGCATTTATTATAGTGTAAGGTGTGAAATCTATGAACTAATTTCACCCTATTAACAAATAATGCTTGGGCCTGTTGCTGCATATGGCTTGATTTTTTTTTTCTCTCTCTGTGACTGCAGCTGGGCAGCAACACAACATTTCCACTTCCCATTCACTAATAACATGTTTGCTGCTGATGATTACAGCTTTTATGCCAATGTTCACTTCCCTCTTTTGTGTAGCTTTGGTTACTTAGCTACAGGAGATGTCACATGTGCTATGTTGAGCACTTTGAATTCTTGTGCACATGTAATCTCTATCTCTGGTTACAAAGCATAATTAGCAAGCAATACACTGTCTCTCAGGAGCCACAAAGTTTGTGGGTTTTTTTTCCCACTTCTGCACAACAGCAAGTATATTACGTAAAAATCATGTACTTTATTCTGATATGTTTAAAGTTAGTATTTTCTTTTGAAAATCACTTTACCTTCACCCACCATCTGTAGTGACAACTGCTGTATAATTCTCACACATCAGTAACACTGTGCTTGAATAGTATAATATTACGCTAGTGCTTCATTTGCATCATTTGGCGTGGTGTGTAAGTTGGGCTTGTTGCTTCCTGCTGCTGTAACCTGTATGTCTGCTAAGAGAACCATGGACGTAGCTGATACAGAAGGTGTAGGTGAGTTCATTTTACATTTTTACTGGGTGTTGAATAAAGATTTTATTTACACTTGAGGGCTCAGACCCCTGGTTATCCTGAACATTAAACAATGTGATCCTCCTCAAACTAATCTTCAACATAACTAGGGGTCTGGGCACAGCTGAAAATCCCAGGAAATAAAATACTGGACTGGATGAAGTGTGGTATCTGTACTTTTGGATGCAACTCAAGTTTAATCTCTGGCCCTATTTGGACAGTATTGTTGTATCAGTGTGAAGTCTGTAATATTTTTTCATGTCTTGGAAAAAAGTCTATAAAAAGAAAGTATGGTGCCAAGATGGACACTTATTTTTCAATTTAATGTTTGGTGCAAAATAATGAAAAATTGAAAATGATTGAGCTTGGGTCCTAAAAACACTTCCTAGCAACACAGATCATACCATTTTAGTAATAGATATTGAGCCTAATTTATTAATCTTTTAGTGAAGTTGTGTGTAAATGTATGTTTAATTCAAACTGCACTAAAAAATTTCTATTTACAAAAGTTTCGGAAATGCTGATTTTTGTTTGCACTCGTGTGTATGTTGATGAATGCTAATTATACAGTCAGGTTTTTTGTGATTTTGCCTTTATACACCACCAGAATGGATTTGAAGTAAAACAAGATGTGATCGAAGTGTAGACTTTCAGCTTTATTTTAAGAGGTTCCACAAAAATATGGCATTTACCATTTAGGAATTACAGCCATTTTCAGGGGCTCAAAGGTATTTGGACAATTTAGGACAATTTTGGACAGAAGTTAATTGACCAGGTGCGGTCCATTCCCTCATTACTTCAAGACAAATGAAGCAGATAAAAGGTCTGGAGTTGATATCAGGTATTGACTTGGCATTTGGCAGCTGTTCGACTGGAGCTACCAATATGAAGTCCATGGAGATCTCAATGCAAGTGAAGGAGGCCATCATTAGGCTGAAAAAACAACATAAACCTATAAGAGAGATAGTAAAAACCTTAGGTGTGGCCAAATCAACAGGCGGGTACATTCTTAAAAAGAAAGAACAACTAAAGTGGATGATCGCAGAATCCTTTCCTTGGTGAAGAAAAACCCCTTCACAACATCAACAGAAGTCGAGAATACTCTGGAGAAGGTAGGCGTATCATTGTCAAAATCTACAATCAAGAGACGCCTTCATGAATGTAAATACAGAGAGTTTACAACAAGGTGCAAACCACTGGTAACATTCATGAACAGGAAAGCCAGATTAGACTTTGCCCGGAAACATCTAAAAAAGTCTCCCATGTTCTGGAATAAGATTCTTTGGACTGATGAAACCAAGATTAACTTGTACCAGAATGATGGGAAGAGAAAAGTATGGCGAAAGAAAGGAACAGCTCACGATCCAAAGTATACCACATCATGTGCCAAATCTGGCTAAATATGGAGCCAAATTACAGAAAAGATGAAATAGATGTGAATTAATTGAGGTGAAAAGAAAATGGAAACATGAAAACAGAACAGAAATACATCAACTGAATAGTTAATTTATTGAATTATTTAATGCTTTATTTAGTCTCGGTTGTAAGAACTTCATAACAGTCAAAGTTTCCCAGTCAGAAAAGTCTTCAGGAAAAAGCAGTTTATGCTCTCTCAGTAAAGAGAGAGCTTTTTTTAAGAGAGAGCTGGAGAGACAGAGAGGCTGGTGAGGGAATGACTGTTTATTGCAGCTATAACATGAGAACAGGAACTAACTTTTCTCTTGGATGTTGTACAACACTAAATCTTCAACTGTAAACTGTTAAAATGAATGATGTTTTGTACATTAATAAATTAAACACTTCCTCGTGTGATGTGCAGTTGTGGGAAACACCAGCAGTGAGGAATAAGTGGCAGTCACACTAGACTTTTCAGTTCCATTGAATTCCATTCATACACATGGGCACGCTGGAGACTGAAAACGCAAGCTCAATGCGAAGTTGTTTCGCATTGTGCTGCATTCCAAATTTCAAGCTTGGTAAACTCTGACCTGTGAATTCATATCACATGAAGACATGT
>CM040991.1:16030553-16097727 GCA_022985145.1 Pangasius djambal
GTTGTGGGAAACACCAGCAGTGAGGAATAAGTGGCAGTCACACTAGACTTTTCAGTTCCATTGAATTCCATTCATACACATGGGCACGCTGGAGACTGAAAACGCAAGCTCAATGCGAAGTTGTTTCGCATTGTGCTGCATTCCAAATTTCAAGCTTGGTAAACTCTGACCTGTGAATTCATATCACATGAAGACATGTGACCAATAGAAGTTCAACACGCGTCACAGCGTCACCTTTTCAGAAAATCCAAGATGGAGGAAGCACTGATTATAGCGGTGGCACACCATCCCGTTTTATACAACACAGCTTTAAAAGAATATAAAATATCATCAAAATCAAAAGAAAAGCACGTTGAAATCCAGGATGTGTGGATACAAAAAAAAAAAAAAAAAAAAAAAAAAAAAAAAAAAAAAAAAAAAACACGCCTTGGCGTGTGATGTCATATCCGGTTGCCGCCCATATTCACAGCGGTCTGTAAAATCTCGCGTGCCCGCCCCTTTAGGAGCGGTGTGACTCCTTTGGCCTTCCATAAGCCTGATACTACACTGACAAGCTGAGGCGTGTGCGGACAGAGCTGGCTTAGCCGAACAGGTCTGGTTTGTGTTTTCATTCATTCCCGCTCGGAACTGCGACCACAAAATGCATCTTAAATCCTCTACGACTTGCTTTGGAGCTCAGGACGCGATTATAGTCGTTATTAAGAGTCGTGAAGGTGGTGTGGTGTTAGGGACATGTCTCAGCTACAGCTCCCTGCTGGAGGATG
Organism: Pangasius djambal; assembly: GCA_022985145.1. Classification (NCBI taxonomy): domain Eukaryota; kingdom Metazoa; phylum Chordata; class Actinopteri; order Siluriformes; family Pangasiidae; genus Pangasius; species Pangasius djambal. The sequence goes on from CM040991.1 coordinate 16,031,318, forward strand.
GCACTGAGCTATCGAGCTAACCACAAACCAAGATCCTGGGCCGCTTCGGATTATTTTCAAAACAAAACAAAAAACAGGCCAAAATCAAAAATCATTTGCGATATATATTTTCTGAAATATGACTTTTTTAGCACTGTTTTCTGGCAGCAGTGGTCAGGAGCTGGCCTCCTCATTAACAATGGAGTTAGCATTTAGCTAAAGGCCGTAAAAGATTACAGTTACATTTAATCCTCGTTTTTGATGTAGAGATTATTCTGTAAATCAGTTCAGTTAGACATAAAATGAAGAATATTTGCTTATGGCAAGGCTGCTGCTTTTCCGGTAGCTCTCACTGACACCGCCGGGTGAGGATGATGAGGAGGGGGATGGTGGTGATGGTGAGGATGAGGGTGGTGATGATGGTGAGGATGAGGGTGATGATGATGATTGTGATGATGATGATGATGATGGTGGTGTTGATGATGGTGGTGTTGATGATGGTGGTGGTGGTGATGATGATTGTGATGATGATGATGATTGTGATGATGATGGTGGTGGTGATGATGATGGTGTTGATGATGATGATGGTGGTGAGGATGATGATGATGATGATGGTGGTGGTGATGATGATGGTGGTGATGATGATTGTGATGATGATGGTGGTGGTGATGGTGTTGGTGTTGATGATGATGGTGGTGATGAGGGTGATGGGGATGATGGTGATGATGAAGATGATGGTGATGAGGGTGACGGTGATGATGAGGATGGTGATGAGGATGATAAAGATGATGGTGATGAGGGTGACGGTGATGATGAGGATGGTGATGAGGATGATAAAGATGATGATGATGGGGATGATGGTGATGATGAGGAGAATGATAAAGATGAAGATGATGATGGTGATGAGGGTGACGGTGATGATGAGGAGGATGGTGATGAGGATGATAAAGATGATGATGGTGATGAGGGTGACGGTGATGATGAGGAGGATGGTGATGAGGATGATAAAGATGATGATGATGGTGATGAGGATGACGGTTATGATGAGGAGGATGGTGATGAGGATGATAAAGATGATGATGGTGATGAGGATGATAAAGATGATGATGGTGATGAGGATGACGGTGATGATGAGGATGATAAAGAAGATGAGGATGATGACAGGTGTTTTTGACTTGGTGTGGAAATGCAAAGCAAATTCTCCCCTCAGCCCTGATTTTTTAGTGTTCACATTTTAGCCTAATTTCAGACTCTCATTAGTGAGATTGAACACTGTTTTGTTTCAGTTTGTGAACACAGCATCATGTTTATAGTGAATGGATCCCAACCATTTTGTATCCACAGTGGTAAAGTCACATTAAAGCTCGAATCAGGACTCAGTGATGTGACTGATTTGGGTTTTTTTGGTTTTTCAGCATCAGGGCCCTTAGAAAAACGTTTTTCATGCCAGTGTTGCTATTGACCATATGTTTGGCAGAGCAACACACATGACCATATGTCCATGTTATTCAGGCAGACTGGCACTCTTTTGGGATTTAGCTCCATGTTATGACTCAAGGACAGATCATGTGTTTGTGTTTGCACGTGTTGACTTGTTTTTGTGAAGATGCAGGAGTAGATGTAGGAATGCACTGATCTCGTACTTTAATATTGGTATCAGGGCTGATACTGGTATGCAACCCTGGATCAGATCACATTTGACATATTTTCTTAGCCGATCCACTGACACAATACAGATGAACAAACAACACAAGTTGCGTTACATACGCTACCATAACGCCTGCGATGTCTCGCATCTGGTATTGACTGATGCTTATTGAAGTTCTCAGCCCTGGTCCTGGAGTATCTTGCACATTTCCGTATTTTCCCTGCTGTCATGCCCGATTCAGCTAATCAGTGGGTGTGACAGAGCAGGAAAAACACTAAAATATGCGAGTCTCTGGGTACTCCAGGTCGGGGTTGGGAACCTGTGATATACGAAATGGGGAAGAAGTGGGTTTGATGCATCTTTTATACGGGTTGATATAAAAGAAGAAACATTTCTCTGTTGAATGTTTGCATTATCTACTCTTCTAATGTCCTCTCGCTCTTCTAGCCAGGCCATGTCTTTAAAGATGGAGCTGGATGTCAGTGGAGTGTCCCGGACCCCTGTGTCCGTTTTACCTGCTGCTGAGGTCAAAGCCACGTTAAAGCCTGAGGTAGAGAAACCGCGCTGCTCCAGCACGCCCTGCTCACCCATTAAAAGTACTGTCTCAGGATACCAGATCCTCCACATGAACTCTAACTACCTTGTGGGCTTCACCACTGGTGAGGAGCTTCTCAAGTTGGCCCACAAGTGGTCCGGGCCGGAGAAGAGCGGCACAGAGGCATTGCCTGGTGCCATACAGAAACCTGTAGATTTAGGGATGCACCGCGCTTCACGCGTTTACAAAACCAAAAGCCGTTACTACCAACCTTACGACATCCCTGCCATTAACGGGCGACGCAGAAGGCGAATGCCCAGCTCAGGCGATGCCTGCTTCAGATCTCCAGCGGCTGGGGAGAGCAGTAAGGCCTTGCATGGCCCACTGCCCCTCTGCTTGCTCAAGGCCAAGCGTGCACACTCCAAATCTCTGGACTACCTCAACCTGGACAAGATGAGTCTCAGCGAGCCGGCCGACACCGACGTGCTGCAGTACCAGCTCCAGCACCTGACACTGCGCGCCGAGCGCATCTTCACCAGGAACAAAACATGAACGGATGAAAACGGGCCAGTCGCACCCACAGCCAGGCCTGACACACCCCGGGAACTGGCTGCTGTTTTTGGGCCTTGAGTTTCTCCAGTCAGATCATAGGCAGTTCCTGTAGTAAAGGCACCCATAGGCCACTAATCTTGTTATTTTAAGAACTGTTTGTTGACCAGAAGGTTCAGTGAGGTCCAGCTAACTTAAACTTTAACCTGTGAACAAAGTGAAGTTGTTTTAATAACGTGTGTGTGGGTGGGTGTGTGTGTGTGAAGGGTGAGGGTGAGTTTGTTCAGGATTAGCAATAAACTATAAGCTTAACAGTTGCTACTACTCTGTGTGTGTGTGTGTATATGCCTGTGCTGAGGTGAAAATGCCTCTATTGCAGAAAATGTTCCTATAACCTGCACTAGATCATACTGTTAGACATCTGGATATCATTTTTTACCGGTTTAGCATAGCTCACTGTGGTGTTCTCCTAACGTTAGCCTTTTAGCATTAGCATCTTCACACCCGTAGATGTGTCAGTAAGTGAGCTATACACTCATTTGCCTGTCAGTTAGGCAAAACTGTTTCTGTAAAAAAACAAAAACAAAAAAAAAACACAGACTGTTACACAACACTGGAGTTATTTAAGACAGTTGGGCAGATAAAGCTTATGTTCACTCGCGCTAAGATTAGTGCCTCACATACACACTATTAATCCCCCTTTTCTAGTTTCTCAAGATGGCAAATTGTCTAGACGTTCACACTGAGTAATCCAGCAAGGTTATTTGTGTCATAAATGAAGGATATATGTGCACAGTGGTAATATTTATGTTGATTGATTCACATGGGATTTTTGTTTTATATTATTATTTTTATTTTTTTTCTTTCTTATGCTGGTGAACGGCATTGCTACTGAAACAAACCAAAGGATGAACTTTGGCTGTCCTGGGAAAAACTTGATTGATAATGCGATTTTTTTGTGCAACAACACCTGACAATCATATTTTTACCCAATAATCCAGACAGTTATAAACCGTTATTCTTAACTCATATTTTTGGTGCTCATCAGGCATTGTATTTCTCATGTCACACTTCTTATTGTGTCTCACACTCTTAAAATATTTATAGACTATTACTATTAACTAGTAACATTACAAACACCACCACAGTTAATAGTGTGAATCTGATGCACTGGTTTGAGGCATATTATATGTTTTTTTTTTTGTTGTTGTTGTTAAGACCAGCTTTTTCATCTTGGTCTATGGTTTGGTCAAATAACACTGTATACTGTATGTTTTTAGAGTTTTTATAATTCCCAAAACTACACGCATATTGTTTGAATAGATTACTCAAACAATTGACTTTTAATGGAGAATTGACTTTATTAATTTTTTAATTGTCATATTAATACTAATTTGATTTACTTTTCCTTTATGTGGTGTACGATGTAGTAGTTTAAAACTACAGTCATATTATTATGGGTTTTTTTTTTTTTTGGGTTGTTTTTTCCCCCAGTAGGGGCGGGTGGTGTTTAGTGGATGATTTGTCTGATGCCGTGCCACTTTTGTTTCTTACGAATAGGTTTGATTTGTATAATTGAGTGTCATGTTTCTGGTTTTACCTTCAATTCCTCGATTTGTTCCATTCCCTCTGATTGAAATGCCATGCACTTCTTTTTTCCTCAATTTGTATCTACTTTTGTGTATTAATAATATGTTGTATAAATATGCTCAGCACCTTAGATTCACAGATATTGGTGATGTATTGGTCATGTTTTCTTCTGTCTTGACTGAACTGCATAACATCATGTTTACATATTGGCCGTTTTATTTTAAGACTGTAATGCTGTTATGAGTTTGTTCTTCTTCTTTTTTTTTTAATGTTAATGAATTTGATCAAAGCGTGCCATGAATGTAATGGATAAAGAGTGCTGTTGTGCTATGTATCTCGTATATTTGGAAGGTAGAAATAATTTCTGTGACTCAGGACTGAGCCAGACTATTTCTCTGTTTATCAGTACAGTAACACTGGGACAACGACCTACTCCTAGTTTTCAGCTCATGTAAAACTGCAGGCATTTTGCGCTTTTAGTGTTTTTATATATATATATATATATGGAAACACTAAGGTAAAAGGCGTACTTTAATAGGAGCAATGTGACTATTACTATTAAAATGTTAATAGTGTAGGCTTAATAATTTTTCTTTTCCTTACTAAGGCTGTTGCCACAATGCAATGTTCCTGGACTCTAAAGGCTAAAATGAATCCTTTTCACCATCACGTTGTTTGTGATATAGCGCATTTTTACTATTCTTGCAACACCATCCCATATTAGACTGCTGTACTGTTTTGCTCCTTGTGTGTGAATGTGATTTCAAAGATCTGTCAGGACACAGCAATGATAATGAACTAATCTTAGCCTCACAGTGCTTCTCTGCGAGGTGTACAGTCACAAGGAGCCATGCTAGGTCCCAGTGCCTTGAGCTCTAGTTAAATGACATACGGCATGCTGTATGTCAGTCTTTTCTGCTGATTAACACTTCTCTAGCTAGTATGTTTACATCCTTAGGGTGAAAAATGTTAATCTGTATTCTGTAGGCTGAACTGCATTTCAATTTCCTTGTCCTGCTGAGTGTTTGTGTGACCTGCAATGCTTTCATCTGTATTAAGTTTAACCTTACACTTACCATTATTAAAACACTATGCTGCACTTTTTGTGTTTTTTTTTTTTTTTTTAAATTTCAGGGGCACTTTAAATACGTTTTAAAGGGTTATTATTAGGGGAAGTATCTGTTATTATAGGAACTATAACACATATTAGAACAAGTGTGTTAATGTGAACCTGTGATTTGCCTTGCAGTCAACATCATAGCCACGCTGTTTTAGAAAAGTTATCCACACCTTCGAACCAATCAGATTCAAGAACCCATAATGTAGTATAATGTAATTATTCTACATAATAGTACTAAAAACTGCAGTAGTATCAGTAGTAGCATTGAACTGATAGAGAAAAATTGGGATGTAGTCAGTTTGTACTTTATTTACTTAATTAGTTACAATTTCAAGAGTTTTTTTATTTAGGTGGTTAAGGATTCCAATTTCCTAAAAAGCTTTTACTTTTCTTTTGTGGAAAATGCTCTGTTGTAAGATTTTAAATAGGACTCCCCTATATGTATAAACTAATTAACCCTTTAGGTTGCTTGATGCTTGAGTGCACCTTGTGCCTTTGCTCATGATGTGGCTTCCCTGCAATGCTTTGATTGGACACAAGAGGGCAACAGTTCAGCACTGAACTGTTGAGCACTGTAGTCTCTGTAAGATATTTTCAGTAATATCATTTCCACTAGACTAGAGCCTTGAACCCCAGGGCTGGGCGTTCGATTCCCGCCTCCGCCCTGTGTGCGTGGAGTTTGCATGTTCTCCCCCGTGCTTCGGGGGTTTCCTCCAGGCACTCTGGTTTCCTCCCCCAGTCCAAAGACGTGTTGTAGGCTGTTTGGCATGTCTAAATTGTCCATAATGAGTGAATGGGTGTGTAATTGTGCCCTGCGATGGACTGGCACCCTGTCCAGGGTGTCCCCTGATTTTTGCTCCCCGTGACCCTTTGTAGGCTAAGCAGCACAGAAAATGGATGGATGGATTTCCACTAGAATCAGGGGATTAAGCTTAGAAGTCTGGATGATGGAGGGCGTTCATGTGAACTATTCATGTGAGCTAAACACAGTTTGACAGAAGATAAATGATTTGTTAAATATTCATAAATTTCCGAACACACATATAACATAATTCACCTTTGTTTGTGTTAGTGACAGCACTCTCACTACTGTGAATGGGTTCAAGTTCACCTAACAGAATTTAGATCTTATTGTGACAGCATTTAAAGCAGAGAAATAATACAGTAAACTATCAGTGTAAGTGAAAGATTAAATAATGGAGACTCTTTTAAAAGACAGCACATGCTTTTTGAGAAAGTTATAGGTTATTAGTTGAGTTAAGGCTGTGTTCTGCATGATTTTATGTTCCGTCTTGATGTTTTTCATTTGCTTCAGGCAAAGAAGTGAAAAGAAAAAAACCCTGAATAATTCTAACTACATTTTAGACTTCCTCCATCCTTACTGGCTAAGAAGTGTAGCCATTTCATGCAGTAAAAATTTGTGTCACTTTCCTACATACAAATATGCCATATTATATGTTTTTAAGCTTTATATGTTTGTATGTATGTATGTATGTATGTATAGTTTGCAATGAGAGGGATAATACTTTTAGAGCTTTGCGTTAATGGCTTAGGCAAAGGCAACGCTTATAAAAAATGAGGGCAAGAGTGCAATAACAATGTGCAAGCAACTATGAATAAATGTGATCTCCAGTATCACAGGGGAAAATGGGCTTCAGGCCTATATTTGATGTTGAAACCATTTAATTCCATCCTAGTATAAATAATGGGTCGTTGAAAAAAATTTGTGCCAACAAATAATGTAAAGTGCATGAGCAGGATCTTGCATTTTGAGTTAGGTGATTAACACTCCTTCAACACTTCATAGCCTGACAGGAGATAAATGATCAGCAGCTCTTTGACCCAGGTTCTGGAGCACTCATGATCTTGACATAAACATTTGTGAATTTCCAAATATCCTTAGATTGCATAACCCAGCACTATTTCTGGCCTGTGAGTACTCTATTGCAATTCTGTAAATTTGGAAGTGAAGTGTGTCTGACCTTAGAGCCATGTGATGATGCTAACATTTTACATTTAGGCCACTGTAAAGAGTTTTAATCATTTCAAAAGATTTCAGGCACCTCTTTCATTCTGTTGTATCAGACTTAGCCCATATGGAGAGTTTGACTGAGAAAAAATATGCTACCCAGATATTAAACTGCAAATTGAACCTGCACCTGAAGCACCACAGTTCAGCCTAAAAAAAAAACAGGGGTTAAACCTACATACATTATGCACAATTTTCTGTTGGGGTTTGTGGGTTTAGGTCATAGGCTACTTTGTATAGAGTCATGACATATAATTATGATCATATCCATTTCAGTTCCAGGTTGTAACATTACAAAATGTGGTTAGGTTCAAGGAGGTGAATACTAATGCAAGGCAATGTACATGCCTAAAATGTCTTCTATAAATGAAATCTGGACCAGTATTTTCTGACTCTGTTTCTGGATATTTGTATGCTGGGAAAACAGCAAGAGGACGACGGTTGGGAATCATTAATTTAGGAAACTGGACTTGTGCAGTAAACTTGAACACATCACCACCCATCTGAGGAACTTTATTAGTTCTAATGAGTGGCATCTTCAAGCTTAAAATATATTGTATAATTAGTCACTGTCTGCTTACGGAACATCTCCCGTATTGAATTAAATATTGAGCCACATGCAAAATAGCTTTAAATCATGTGTAAGGAAAAGATAGAGATCAGACACTCATTTGGCAAAAATAATGCAGAAAGTGGAAGAGAGAAAATAGACAAGAAAACCCCACATCACATGATCCTACTTGGCACCAAAAACACATACGTGCAATTTCTAATCATGCTCAACTTCAGTATTCTTATCTCAGAAAGATAACCATAGTGTTGGATTGCTTTTTAATCCACAGGACAAAGCAGTGCAAATATATACATATATATATTTATATATATTTGTTTTCAATTGCACTTCTCTCAACAATGGTAGAGAAAGTTTGCACAACCTTCAAAAGGCCAGCGATCAATCCACTTCCTCATGCAGCCCATATATAACTGAGAAGTGCAGAGCGGAGAACAAAGAACACACAGAATTCTTCACAGTTATTAGGTCTCAGACTAGAGAACAATGAAGGCTTTGGTGTTCCTTCTGCTCCTGGCAGTTGCAACTGCTAAAGTCTATGAACGGTGTGAGCTAGCAAGACTCATGAAAGCAAATGGCATGGCCGGATACCAGGGCATCAGTCTAGCTAACTGTAAGTAAACTGGTATTTTAACATACTATACAGTACGTCTTTTCATTGTACAGAGGAAGCCATTGCAGATAAGGATGTTTCAGAAATTATAGTTAAAGTAGATGTATTAACATGAATAAGATGCTATACAATACAGTAAGCATTAATACAGAAGAGTATGTGTGATGGTGCAGCAGGTAGCATTGCTGCCTCACAGCTCCAGGGTCCAAGGTTTGATCCTGCACTCGGGTTCCTGTCTGTGTGGAGTTTCGCATGTTCTTCCTGTATCCATATGGGTTTCCTCCTACCTTCCAAAAACATGCCAGTAAGTGGACTGACTAAGATAAATTGCCCTTGGCATGAATGTGTGTGTGCATAGTGCCATGCAGTTGACTGGTGTCCCATCCAGGGTGTGTTGCCTCATGCCCAGTGGTCCTAGGATAGGCTTTGGATCCACCATGACTATGAAATGCTAAAGCAGTTACTAAGAGTGAGAAAGTATGATACCATCAGTTATGAGTGCAGAGAATGTTTTATTGAGCTCCATTAACACTACATTAAACAACACAAATTACTCCATTTTATCTATTCTTGTAACTGCTTTACACGGTCAGAATCACAGTGGATCCTGAGTCTATCCCGTGAACACTGGGCATGACATGGGAATACACCCTGGATGGCACGCCAGTCCACTGCACACACACACACCAAGAGGCAATTTACTTGCTATGTTTCAGAAGGTGGTAGGAAACTGGAAAACCCAGAGGAAGAACAGGAGAAAGTAGTACCAAGTTATTTTTATGCAAAATAACTTGCAGCTAGAGCATCACACTTCCTCTTTGGAAAAGGCAGGGATTCAAATTGACATGCATGAATAATAATATGTTATGTACTGAATGTCAGAATTTGAAAAAGTCTCAGAATAATATGCATTGTTTCAAAATTAACTTGGCTTCATTCTAGAAAAAAAGTATTTTTTTAATGTTTGTAGTACAGTGGTTGCATTAAGTTAAACTTGTGGTATTTCTATGAATGCTGAATATTTTTTAGGGGTTTGCTTGGCCAAACACGAGTCTGACTACAACACCAGAGCCATGAATCACAACACCGATGGATCAACGGACTATGGAATTTTCCAGATAAACAACCGTTGGTGGTGCAGCAATGGGGTATTCCATAGTGCTAACGGGTGTAAAATCGCCTGTAATCGTAAGAAACTTTTCATAAATCTATCCTTCAAATTAAGATCTTGAAATAAGATTCTGAAAATCCTGTAATTTTGAGATGCGAGCTATAAAGCTTTGAGCCTTGATCTCGGAAATCTCACCACTAAAACAGTAAAGTTGTCCTAACACTTGCTTTCTCAAACAGAGCTTCTTACCGATAGCATCTCACAAGCTGCTCAGTGTGCCAAGATCATAGTGAGACAGCAGGGCATTACTGCATGGTAAGACTACCTCATCAGTTTAATGCATGTATGGAGGACTGTTTAATTATACAGTGGGGACTAAAAGTCTGAAACCATTAGTGAAAATGCTTCTGTCTGGCATTCTTTTTCAGTATAACACAAATGTTTTCAATGCAAATGATACGATCAGCAATAACTTGAGTGAAAAGTAGAATCTTAGATATATTTACATCAATTTCAAATTTTTCTTAGTATTTGCTATAATGACAGTGTGCACTCGAGCTGACACAGACTCCACAAGTTTGTGTAAGAGCTTATGGTCCATGTTAGATCAAATCCATCAGTGTGTCATCTGAACATGTGCTTCAATATAAGGGTTAAGAAAATCTCATGGAAAATATGACCTTTTGTACACAGGAGTTAGCATGGTCAATATCACAAATTTGCTTACATTTAAATAGTGAAATTGTGCAACATCTTGAATATTGAACAGTAGATGTTGCATGTCATATATTTGCTTATTTCCAGTTAAAGAAAAACAACAAATCCCAGATTTTCAATGTGGTCTCAGACTTTTGGACCCCACTGTATGTATATGATTTATACATTTATTTATGTTACTTTTTTTTTTTGCAGGGTGGCATGGCGTACATACTGCCGGGGTCGTGATGTAAGCTCTTATGTTGCAGGCTGTGGAGTTTAAACAAAATCATGAAACGACAAATGCATCACTTTTATGTTTTATGTAATCAAAGCAAATCAGTGGAAATGGTTATATATTAATAGTGCATTAAGAAACCAAATCATCTGGTAGATCATAGACACAAATGCTCTAATTACTCATAATCTGCATTGAGCTCATTAAAGTTTATGTACTGTATACCTTCCTTCTAGCAATATCAACAATGCACAAATAAAGCATCTTCATACAGCAACATATGTATTTATTCATTTGGTTGTTTGCTTGTCTATTTATAATATTTCATTACAAGTCATTTACACACTGTACTACATGGAATAAAGCTGAAAGAAAATGGCATACAAAATATTTGTAAAAGAAAAAACACTCTACAAAGTAGCAAACTTGTATGAAAGGACACAATAAAAATGTAAGATAAACACTGAAGCCTCTCATACAACACCTAAACTAAACACAGTGTATATACTACAGTACTGCTGATTGCACAGAACCATAGCTACAGGTAAAAGCCACATAGACACTGATAGAGGAACAGGCAGGGGTTTCAATCAGGATTTGTGAGACTATACATCCTGTACTACCCGTAATACCAGGATTTTACCAGGATTATACCAGGACTGAAAACAGTATTGTACAATAAATGATTCACCCTACTGTATCATTTTATATTATCCATTCATAATAATACCAGACTGGTACACTATATGGCCAAAAGTTTGTGGACACCTGACCGTCACATTCATATGTGCTTGTTGAGCATCCCAGTCCAGACTTATTCCCCTTTTGCTGTTATAACAACCTCTACTCTCTGGGAAGGCTTTCTACTAGATTTTGGACCTTGGCTGTAGGGATTTGCTCATTCAGCCACAAGAGCATTAGTGAGTGTGAGCACTGATGGTGAGCAGGCCTGTCAGTGTTCCAAATTTTCCCAAAGGTGTTCAGGGCTCTGTGCAGACGACTCAAAATCTTCCACTCCAACTTTGTCAAACCATGTCTTCATGGAGCTTGCACTGTACATGCCTAAAATGTCTTCTATAAATGAAATCTGGACCAGTATTTTCTGACTCTGTTTCTGGATATTTGTATGCTGGGAAAACAGCAAGAGGACGAGGGTTGGGAATCATTAATTTAGGAAACTGGACTTGTGCAGTAAACTTGAACACATCACCACCCATCTGAGGAGCTTTATTAGTTCTAATGAGTGGCATCTTCAAGCTTAAAATATATTGTATAATTAGTCACTGTCTGCTTACGGAACATCTCCCGTATTGAATTCAATATTGAGCCACATGCAAAATAGCTTTAAATCATGTGTAAGGAAAAGATAGAGATCAGACACTCATTTGGCAAAAATAATGCAGAAAGTGGAAGAGAGAAAATAGACAAGAAAACCCCACATCACATGATCCTACTTGGCACCAAAAACACATACGTGCAATTTCTAATCATACTCAACTTCAGTATTCTTATCTCAGAAAGATAACCATAGTGTTGGATCGCTTTTTAATCCACAGGACAAAGCAGTGCAAATATATACACCATAGGAACACCTATACACCTGCACATTCATGCAGTTATCTAATCAGCCAATCAAGTGGCAGCAGCACAATGCAAAATATCATGCAGATACAGGTCAAGAGCTTCAGTTAATGTTCACGAATGTTCACAAATGTGGAAAAACTGTGATCTCTGTGTCTACAACAGCAGAAGACCACATGACCTCCTGCCAGCCAAGAACAAGAACCTGAGGCTACCATGGGCACAGACTCACACAAACTGGACAGATGAAGATTAGGAAGAAAATCACCTGGTCCTTTTCCAGTCTTCAACGGTTCAATTTGGGTGAGCCCGAATGTGGTCTTCTGCTACTGAAGCCCATCCACCTCAGGGTTTGATGTGTTGTGCGATCTGAGATGCCTTTGATCTGTATCTGCATAATTTTATGTATTGTTCTGCTGCCACATGATTGGCTGTTTGGATAAATGAGCAGGTGTACAGATGTTTAAAGTGGACGCTGAGTGTATTTTTTCTATACTTCTTTGTGTACAGGGGCATTGTCATTGTGGAACAGGTTTGGGCCCTTTAGTTCCAGTGAAGGTAAATCTTAATGCTACAGCATACGAAGACATTCTATACAAACAAAAGCTTGGGGAAGAATCACATATGGGTGTGATGGTCAGGTGGTCAGGTGATGGTCAGGTGTGCACAAACTGTTGGCCATAATGTCTGCATAAAGAAACATATGGCAGAAGATACAAAGTTTATAAGTAAACTCACAAATTACAAAAGACCTTTCTTTGAAAACATGTCACAAACAAGCAAGCAAGCAAATAAATAAACAAACAGCAACAAAAAACCCAATACTTTGTACTCCATAAGTGTAATACTTTGATACAGTAAGTAATGTGCATTGGTGGGAAGATGGCGCTGTAGCTCCCTCTAGTGGCGGCTGCATAAAATTAAACATTAAATATTAACAAAAATTAGATTAAAGCATTGTTTTATATTTAAACGAAGGTAAACGGATATTTCTATTTAAATGTATATATATATATATATATATATATATATATATATATTTTTTTTTTTTTTTTTTTTTTTTTTTTTTTTTTTTTTTTTTTTTTTTTTTTTTTTTTTTTTTTTTTTTTTAATTTAGTAACTGTGTTGAGGGAAAGGTATAATTTGAACAATAGTTTGGCCAATCAAGGATGCTAGGGCTAATGGCTCCCACACATTTGGCAAGCAAAAACGGCAAACAACAATGAGAGAAAATATCGTCCCCCCACCACTAGTAATATTTCAAAGACAACTAAAATTAGTGACAAAAACAATAGAGGACGAGGATGAAAACAACAAAAATGGCGAACCTGGAGCAGCCACTGCAGTGGAACTCGCGCGAGCCCTCAGAGTTTGTTTACACAGCACCTGTAATAGCAGGTAAGCTAACTGTAACGAGTTTGTTAGTAACTCATCTGTTTTTTTTTTTGAGCCGTTTGCCAACTGGGATTAATTCCTCAGCTATATGGCTGACAGAAAATGTTAAGGACCAACGGAGAGGTTTTAAAATTACGTTTTTGAAAACCAAATTATTTTAAAGGTTACCAGAACTTTAGGAGAACTTTCTCCAAACCATGGCAGGTTACCGCAAGGTTGTTTAAACGTTATGGGAACGTTAGTGTTATGTTTCTGTAACGAAAGCTTTCCTGAACAAGACTGAGCTATAACAGGTAAGAAACTCGGAATGTTGTGGGAATCAAAAACAAACTTTCCCTAGAACATTCTGGGAATGAGTGGTTCCACATCCAGACCGCGGCCCACCAGTTGAGGAATCCTGGTTTACATTTTGGTTTCCTCAGGAGGGCGACTCATGTAGTCTTGAAGTGCCTGATGTAAAGGCAGCCATTTTCCTATAGATGTCTTTATCGCCCTGATCCACCTGTTCACAACAAATAAGGAAGTAGTGTAATGTTAGGTGACAGAAGAGCACCATTTTATTTTACTGTTAAAAGTATGTACGTATGTACACATTATCACAACATATAAATTTAATTTACATGTACACTATAGGGCCAAAAGTTGGTGGACACCTGACCATCACATTCCAGATTTAGTTCACCCTTTGCTGTGGGGATTTGTCCATTCAGCCATAAGAGCATTCGTGAGGTCAGGCGCAGATGTCGGATGAGGAGCTCTGATGGGCAGTCGGCATTCATCCCAAAGGTGTTCAGTGGGGTTGAGGTCAGGGCTCTGTGCAGGACACTCGAGTTCTTCCACTCCAACCTTGGCAAACCTTAGCAGCATCCAAATATCCCTACTACCCTACTATACAGTAGGTGAAAAGCAATACGCCAAAGGAGTAGCATGTCCCAATTCTCGGCTTCCGCCGTGATTCTGCAGTATGGAACCAGTGGATACTGCACTATCCCATAAGGCAATGGAGCTGTCAGAATAAAAAATGGCGGAAGGCAGCGGCTCTTTTCAACTGTAAGTGCTATAGGTATTAAACGTTGCTCCTTGTCTTTAAACTATACTTGTTTATCAAAACCTGAGTAAATTGTTAACTTGTTCAAAGTTTAAACAAGAAAAAACAGTTGCGGTGCAGGTGCTCTAATCTGGCAGGCTCTTTAAGTTTTTGCTGTTAGGTCAAAGGTCGTAGGTCACATGACAATGGCAGCATGGTGAATGTAGTATGTCCAGATTGTATTCATACTACACACATATACTGATCAGTACATACTGTATCAATGGCTGAGCAGTAGGTACTGAATCGAATGCAGTAGGTGCTGTCACTGTATTTGGATGCATGGCTTGTCTTCACGGACCTCACTTTGTGCACAGGGGCACTGTCATGCTGGAACAGGTTTGGGCCCCTTAGTTCCAGTGAAGGGGAAATCTTAATGCTACAGCATACGAAGACATCCTATACCACGGAAAGTTAGAGGAAGGCCCACATATGGGTGTGATGGTCAGGTGTCCACAAACTTCTGGCCATATAGTGTCTGTACTTACGAGCACACAATTGCATATGTGTAACAAGTACTATCATAACTCAGCATGTTGTGCAGTTGTGTATTTGTAACAACTGTCTCCAGATTTGTGGTGTATTCTCACACCCAAAAAGGCAGTCTATGAGTTCCACACATTTTTCTAAAATTTTTGATGTAATGTATTAGCATGTGCACAGTACTAACTTCATAGTGATTAGATTATTGCATGCTACTTATGCTGCACTTCACAGTCATAGTACATGTTGTACTTTGCTTTATGTGAATATGACTATCGTCTGAAGATGATAATTTTCTGATATAGTTACACGTCAGCTTCACACCCCTGTAGTTGAAAACTTTGATAAATGAATTTAACATTTCACTGATGCATGCAGCATGTACACTGACCAAATCATTAAGTATAATGCGGGTAGTTTGTAATTGTTTTAATGTAGTTTTGTTGGGTACCTTTTGTTTTCATTGACATTTTCAGCACAGAGGTAGAACACTTTGAACTCTTCTGATGGGGGTTTGAGCTCAATAGTGGACCTCTTGAATCCTAGAGGTTGTTCCTTCACTGTGTAGCCATGCAGGTAGATCCCACCTGTGTATCACAGCCAAATACAGTAGGACTTAACATATACACAAAACTGACGCTGCATTGCCTTCTAAAACCTGCTTAATAAGATTAGTTATTTGACTACTTCCTGTGGTGCATCATCTTCATGGTTGCAGATTTGTCCCACCAGTTATGAAAGTTTTAAGTTTTTTTTTTACAGCAAGAGAAAGAATTTTAATTAAAAAAAAAAAAAAAAAGAATTTTAATTTAAAAAAATGGTTAGCATTGACAAATTGCTGTGGTATAAGAGGAATAAAACTCTCCAGAGCATGCTGTAGATATACCCTCCTCACACTGTCGTTGATTATTTTCCTACAACAGCACACTCCAGTGTGTTGTATACATTACATTATTATTGTTAACGGTTTACAGTGGATATTAAAATATGTATCCTCATTCCCTACACTGTAATTTCATTGGATTATGTATGTGTTAGAGGTGACACACCAATTGCATACGTTGATCGTATGCTGGCGTAGAAGTAAAGGCATCCGTCCTTTAGGATGCAGTAGTGCTGCACCCATGAGTCCTTGTTTCTGTCCAGCAGGTTTAGAAGGCCGAGGCACTCGGGGTTCTTCACAGCCAGAGGAGGCAGGTTTGAGTTGTGGCGTGTCACGTCCACCCACACGTGATTCTGCAACATGAGTCACCACTATTACAGTCCTTACTGTTACCATGACAGCACTAGTGAGGACATTTGCTGACTGTAAAACAGCCATTAAGCTGTGTTGTGTGCCAGTGTTGTTCAGTTTTCTGATTATACAGTATGGTTAGATTAACTAATATTGGGTTTTTGTGCTGGTCCATTAGGCCATTCTCCAAAAATCAGATCCATTTCGATATTTAACAGTGGATGAACAAATGCACTACTTATTTGTCATTTTATCAGTAGATTTGTTGATGGAATGATATCCTATTATTATCAGTATAGTATATTTGGAAGTCTACTTTGTCTAGATCTTATCACGGATATCTTGATTATTGCACATAAATGTAGATACTTCCCAGATTTTTTCCAGCTCAAAGGATTTACCTGCGTAATGGGGTGAACTGCTCGTTCCAAAACTTCCAACCACCTAAAAAAAGGAAAGAAAGGATATAAAGAAACAAGAAAAAGCAACATGTTAATCAGAATAACTGTAAGAAAAGAAAGAAGAAGAAGAAAGCCTTTATTGTCACAATGTCACAAGTACAATACATTATAAATCTTTTCTTTGCATATCCTAACTTAGGGAGCTGGGGTCAGACTGCAGGGTCAGCCAAGCTAGAGTGCAACCTTCTGCTTAGTACCTCAGAGCCTTAACCACTGTTGGAAAAGGACATGCTGCACATCTGTTTTTTTCAGCATCAGCTTTTATTAAAGGAGTACAAATAATACATTTCTGGTTTAAGGAATGCATTCATGGTAAATATTTTATAAGTAATGAATTTTAAAAGGAAACAGGGAAGGGCGAATTGATACTCACTATCAGAGATAGTGAGGTATTTTTATATAATGTAATTTATATAATTTCAATATTTCTTAATAATTAAATGGTCACCTTCGCATTTCTTGGTTTGACGTAGCACAGAAGTAGTAAACACGATTTCCAGCAACAGGAGAACATTTGAACACAAATGGCTTCCCCAGACTGGTGTCAGCCTCCACCACTGCACCTTCCAGCCGCATGGCTCCCAAAGCATGGCTCTTTCCTTCATCCTGACACACACACACACACACACACACACACAGAAACGCAGCTCAATTCTGGATACACTGGCGAAGTCCACATTCTGACCCACCTTTTATAGTTTATTTACAAAATGATTGCTTTTTATAAAGTCTATATAGAGACAGTGAATTAGAGAAGAAAAATAACCTCACTCTTTTGTTTTTGTAGTAGTAAAGGCAGCAGTCATGTCTGAGCACAAACCACCTCTTCCTCCAGCCTTTGAGCAAACTGGACTGAGTGCGTTTGTGCAGGTAGCCTCGACACGCAGGCTTCGGTGTATTTGGGGTACGACCGATATCGGAGCCAATGGTCAGAATCAGAAGATCGGGGCCTGTTTGACATGTCACAAAGATTAAAGAGAAAAAGCATAACCTGTATAGGTTTTCTAAGGGTAAATAGTTAACTGACCATTGTTTGCTGGTCACATCAGCACTCAGGGTTTCCTCTCCTTGCCTTCAGAGGTCGCTGTGTCTCCTGTTTTGAATTGCCACTTGTTCTATTTTTTTATTAACTTGGTAGCATATGTATTAAATATCTCCACTGTTAGTCTTTGTGAATTCTTGCATTTCTGAGCATTCTCTGTAAATATAGTGTTCTATGGTTTATTGAAGTTATTTTCTGTCTTATGGTAAAGGGCTTTTGGATTATCTCTGCTTTTGTTGCCCCGTTTTTCTTGGTCCACTCGGCTCTTTGATCTCTGGATTTGTTCTCTGTCTCTTTTTGGATCTCACTGCCTGTCTCTGCTTACTTGCTTACTAAAAATGTCAAATTAATATCAGAAGATACAGATTTTTATGTGTATAGATGAGTTCCATGCTGTATTGTCCCAGTTTCAGCAAGTTTAAAATAACACAACAGTAGTAGTCAAGAAATGATTTTGGCCTGAGGCGCACTTTCAACTAGAGCTTTAATAAATCCTTGCCACCATGTTGATAATCCGAGCATGGCCAGATGTAGTGTCTGTAAGCCTGCCATACCTTGCCGAGCGAGATCCACTGCCTCTGAGTGTGGCACACCCGTGACATCGGTACCATTAACTGCCAGCACATAGTCTCCAACTTTTAACCCTGCCTCCTCTGCCGCTCCATCTGCAACCAGCAGGAAAAATGTGTATGGCTTTATGTTTTACCAGTGTCATAGTAACAGTGTGATATTGATATGTATGCTATTTATAAATGTATTTTTTTTATATTGGCCTCATGCTGATCAAATGTATCTGGTCCACTTACTTGTGTCAACTTCTGTCACGATAATTGGTTTGGAATACTGAATTCTGAACCCCCACGGATATTCTCCCATTCCTTTGCTGATTTTCACAGTTCGTTCACGAACTTAAAAAAAGATAAGAAAATTCAATACATTTATTAAGACTGTTTTATCTCATATAGCAAAATTTGGCCTAAAGCTCATGTAGGGAAAACTGCCCTAATGATTCATCACTTATTAATGTTCACCTGCTATAGGTCGAGGGCGGTTACTAAGGCATTGTATAGTTTCATTTGGATTGGAGTCATCTCCCCGATAAATCCATGATGCTGAGTGGAACGTCTCGGTATAAAAACCTCTCTCTTCAATGTCTCGGAGTGTCATGTCAACTGAGCGGGTGTCCTCGGAATTCATGGTGTCTGCCCAAAATAAAAGCAGGAAAAAAAAAAACACCTTATGATAATGACTTCTTTTAATAGAAAGAATATTATACAGTATAAGTCTTGTTGGTAGACTATTTGTTTGTTAGTTTATTTGTTAATTCCAATGTGCAAGACAAAAAATTTGAATGGCAATTCAGTCATTTTTGTGAATTTTGTGAATTACACAGGCCTAATGTTAATGATAATTTCACAAATTTAATTCAGCAAATTCTTATGCGGGTGACACAGTGGGCAGTGAGGTGTTGCTTCCTCACAGCTCCAGTCCCCGGGTTGGTTCCTGAGCTCTGGTTACAGTTCCTCCTGTGTCTGAGTGTGTTTCCTCCAGGTTCTCAGCATCCAGAAACATGCCAGTAAGTGGACTGGCTACTCTAAATTGCCCATAGGGGTGAATGAATGTGTGTAAGTGCGTGCCCCGTGATGAACTGTTGACCCATCCAGGGTGTTTTCCTGCCTCACACCCAGTGTTCCTGGAATAGGCTCTGGATCCACCCTGACCCTGACCAGGATAAAATGGTTATTGAAAATGAATGAATAAAAGAATCCTCATGCACGCATTATTAAGTTTGCCTGAGTCTTCCTGGATCTCTGCTGACCACTGTAGGTTTGTGGTTATGTACAGACTCTCTGTCGACTTTTATAACATTATCACCTGATTCGTCAGTGATGTTGCTAGTCATGGAACTCTCTTCTGTAGAACCCCACTGTCTGCTCTCCTTGAACAGCTTGCGTTTCTTTGCCCAGTGGTCTGAGGTTTCTTCAGAATCTTTGGGGATACTGTCTCCAGGCTTCAGGTGCTCCTTGACCTTTGCTGAGGCTATAAAAGCAAAATACAGAATAATAACAGAAGTAGAATTTTGTGCTACAGCACTGTCACAGTTTGCACAAATAGAGATATTCAGACAGAAGTCTAGAGGAATTCATGTCACAAGTCAGGGTTAGTTTGCCACTTGTGTGTCTGCTAAAGTTCTGTACCTGTTTTATTCAGGTGCTTTTCTGTTTGGCTACAGGCCATAGCTGATTGTGAGGAGGTACGTCTTGCTGGTGTGGGGGAGAGCTGTTTGTGTTCCTCCACATCTACATGTTGTCTCTGGTCCTCAAGGACTTTTGCTGGAGACCCAGAAGTCGGTTCTGTTGCTGATTGATGGTTTTGTACAATGTCTTCACTCACAGAGTTATTGTGCAGAGATCTCTGCTCAAATCCCCCTATAACGGTACTTTTTTGGGTGCTAACATCTTCTTGCCTCTCATTTATTTGTGCTTTAGATCCTTTGTGGAACCCATCAGTAATGCACACTTCTAAGCTGCAAACCAAAGGTGGGGTCACACTCATAAGCAGATTCTTCTGATGGGTGTCATCAGTTAGAGCTACTGGACTCTCCACCTCCATCATCTCTTCATCAAAGCCACTTTCATTCACCTCACTCTTTTCCAGTGGGTCTACTGAGGAACTCTCCTGATCAGCTCTGTCCACACATATCTGATCAGCAACCTCTGCTGGCTCTACTTGTTCATGTTGGCACTTTGGGAAGACATCTTCCGAAGTCTTGTCAAACCCTGATGGATAAAATGGTTTTTTGGTTAAACTGTATGCTTTGATGTTGGGGATAATGGTGTAAGCACCACAGAAGGAGCTTGAGCTTGGTTGGGAACTGGTGCTGCTGAAGGAATTGTGATTCTTTCTTTCAGAAATGCCTACTTTCTCATCCTCTAGATGGTATCTAGTGGCATTCTCTGCCTGACAGAGTAGTGACTGCATGAAAAATGAGGAGAGTGTGCCAGAGGAAAAAGACCCTCTGCATGAGGTTTTGCTTTCTTCATTGTGACCTGAGTGATACGCCACTCCTGGGTAAGTTCTGCGCCTTTTTCTTGGTACGTAGGTGTAACTACTTGATTGAGAATTGGTGCTGTTGTTATGCATTTGGATATTCCCTTTATGGTTGTGACTTACTGATGCTGATGATCTCAAGAAGTTTTTTTGAGCATCAAGTTCATAAGGTTGAATACAGTGAGCCGTTTTGTCTGTCCTTGGTATTGAAAACTGGCAACTTGACACCAGATCTTTTGGGTCATGCTGAGGGTCCTCCTGTTCTTTGAACACATTACTGTCATTTATATGACAGGACACTACGTTCTTTGTGAGGTCCTGTAGTACATCACTTTCCTTATCAGCAAACCTGGGTGGAGGAGGAATATCCCATAACGTCTCACTGCTATGACTGTCGGGTTGTGATAACCTTCTACGTGGCAGCCAGAACCCATAAGGTGATGAACAAGTAGATGATCCATCCACCAGTGTGAAATCAGTGTCCGTGTGTCCAGCAGTGTGGGGTCTGCAGAAATGATCTTTGCAGCAGCTTTTACAGCAGTCCATCTCTTCTTGGCTGCTTAATGAGCTTGGATTTCTTGATGAATCATTATTTGTCTTCAGTTCTGTCATGACTTTAAATCTGACATTTTCACAGTGTTTGGCATTTTGTTTATATTTTCTTGTACGTTCATTCGATGAATAAGGAAAATATTCTCTGTTTGGTGTTTGAGGTTTCTGGCTCTCCCTTTCCTTTGCCTTCTCATTTTGCAGAATTAAAGTGGTCTTGACATCAGAGTTATCTGACTGTACCATCTCGCTGATCTTTAGTCTCATATCTGAGCTCATGTATATAAGTTTGGATGCTGTGACTTCTATCACAATGCTGGCTGGTTCTCCTGCTGTAAACTCATCCGATCTCTGAAATACAGTTTTTGGAGGAGACCTTCCAAAATCATTGAGTGTCACTGAATGTGTGATCGTTAGCTTCCTGTCCTCATGCACTTGCATTGTAATGCTGGCTTTTTCCTTTTTATAGCCATCATTTTCCTGTCCAAATGCCTTCTCCTTGCTAGAAGTTTCAGTCTCCTTTTCCTCTTCATCTGACAAAAAGATTTCTTTGCAAAAGGAGTCTGTCTCTCCCTTTTCAGTGGTATGGTCTTCCTTAACCACATAATCCAAGGGACTCTTGACGTTTTTTTGAAAACTGTATGATGAGATGGTCTCTGTAGGAACATGAAAATGTAAAAGGAATTACATCCAAATACAAGTAATGATATGAGAAATATTGAATTTACAATTTACAATTTGCAAAATAGCTGTACTGCGCCCAAGAGCAGAAGCAGCAGCTGTTTATATTTCCAGTTGTCCATATACAGTGTCTTGCATATGTATTCACTCCCTTGAACTCTTCCACATTTCCACACTTAATTGGGATTTTGCCTTTTCTTTTACGCAATATGTGTAACATTTGAACATGCAAAATATTTGGGCTATATCTATGCAAGACAATATAAAGAAGAGAAAGGCCTACCACATGTGACCCCCCCCCCATTTTGTAGGACTCTATGTCTACAGATTTGAAAGTTGCATCTTGTAAGAAGGTCACTATTCAGTTAGAATTGAATATTAATGAATAAAATTGCTGCCTTCATTTTTCCACAAGAAGAGTAGTAAGAAGTTCAGGAGCAAAATGTTCAAGCATTTCAATTTTGGCAAAGCTAGAGCACAACTAATTACCTACACATGACTAAATACCATTTTCTTTTTAGCATTAGATTTTCAATATGCTGCCACAGTTTTAGCATTATTGTAGAGTTAGTGTTGAGGTGAAGTCACTAAATTTAAATGATAGATTAAATATATTGTATTGGTTCTTTTTTAAATTAAAAACAAATCAATTAATAAAGAGCAAGAATCAAACTTGGCAGGTACAATTCGCCACAAAATTCACCTCCTTATACTATGCACTATGCACCTAGTTATGCACTCTGTCACCGTAAACAAACTCCTCGTTGCATTTCAGCTTTTCTTCATTCATATTCCTTATATAATTTATACAATATAATTTAATGTACCATTCCCTTGATTTATTTTTCCACATTTCATTTCCACCTCTCTAAAATGCGTCCTTGAATTTGGCGAAGCAAACCATCACAAAACTCTTCCTCCCTCACACAAGGAGTTGCTGAAACAGTGTCCATGGAGCCACGCAAATGTACCAGAAATAGTAGACCATCCGGGTACCTTTGGGATACTCATTTCAACATACTACGATTTGGGACACACTAATTCTAATCTCGGATACTATTTAGGACGGATAGTAGGCAAATTAAGATGCAGCAATGTGTATGTGACCAACCTTACTAAAGTTTGATGTCCTGCAGCTAGCTCATTCATGTTAATAGGTTAGATTAGATTCCCTGTCCCCGCTAATCCTGTGTCCAGGCATTTGCTTCATGACAACGTGTGACTCGGACAGTCTTTACAGGATTATCGTCCACACCCTGCCCAGGAGCAACATATAGACCAGCACTCACGTTTCATGCTGCAGGAGCTCTTCCTCCTCCGGCTGTTCCTCCTCCTCCTTTTACTCATTCTGCTATGTGAAGTACCATCAGCAGATATCACTACAATATAAATCACACACATTTTACACGTTTTTGCTCAAAAGTTTGACTGATTTATTAAAGTAGTACTCTGTTAATAATCAGCTTTTGGTGAAAGTAAGAGTAATTAATGGAGTCTCAACAAAATTGAAAAATATACACTCGTTTGCATTTGTTACAGTAATATGAACATGTTTAAATCTGTGTAGGTGTAAGCAGCATGTACTGCAAAAAGTCTCTGAAGTCAACCAACATGGAATATTCAGACAAATTATGACCAGCCATTGACATGAACTACAGTTCAGGTTACAGATTATCTAGTACTTGAGTACAGTGTAATGTTTTTACTGTATACTGTAAAGTCTAAAGAATAACTAAACTTACAGTATGATTCATTCACATGCAATACTTATTCACACAAAATCTAATAACTTAATCATTTTGGTATTCTTTGCTCCACAAAGACTAATGTTTAATGTTATAATAAATGATCAAATAGACTTTGCATTTCCATTTTCAATTTGGCAAACTGAATTTTGTGTTCAATGATGTGCACTCACATGGGAAATGCAGGTCCAACTACAATACTAAATTATATTTTTCTCATTAGCATTAGACTTTCCATATGCTGTCACAGTATTAGCATATGGTAGATTTAGTGTTGACTTTCATGATTAATTATATATGGTAATGACACACTGACAATATTCACATTCTTATTCACACAATATATATTAACTTTAAAATGTCTGTATTCTTTGCTCAACAAGGACAAAGTTTTCATGACAAAATTCCTTGGACTGTTTCATGTGTTAAAATGTTTAAAAAATTTTAAGATTCAATTTTTGAAGTATTCCCTTATTTGATTTGTGCCTTTTTTAAAAATTTATTTTCCACACCTCTATTTCCTGTCAAGGCAAATATGTTTCCTCACAATTATCACATTAGCAGTATAACCATGTAATCTCATAACAACCAAACAATCCAAACATATATATTGTCTTACCTTAAGGATACACCAATCCAGTCCAGTCTTATCTCATTTAAAAAAAAAAAAAAAAAGGTCTGGCAAAGGTAATATTTTAAATAAAGAAGCAGCATTACCTTTCATCTAGACACTGCTCCACTTCTTATTGTTCTATTTCTGCACTAAAGACGTGAAGCAGCTTAATAGCTCTAATCCTATGGACTACAAGTGATGTCACGTTTGCCTGTTTATTCACTGCTTGTGTGAAGCAGTATAAGTAGCACTGAATGGATCTCTCTCTTTTCACATAAGGCCAAAAAAAAAAAAAAGAGAGAGAGAATTAGAATCAGATATTCTAAAGTTTGCGTATCCAAATGGTTGATTGAAGAAAACTGCTGGGTACACAAAAACACCTGATTTACTTTGTTATAGTGTGTAGTGAATTTAATGACTGAAAACATTCAGGTTTTGCATGTGAGATCATAAAACAGTATCAATTAAATTCTGCAAGGGAAAGTTCAATTTTGGAGTATATTTGGTTCATAAACATAAAGCAGCTTTGGATATGTCAAATTCAAAATGGTAGAAAATTCTTATAGTAACAGTGGCATGGTATATTGTATATTATAACATATTATATGTTATATATTGCTGCTGATTACATGAGTGAGGTCAGAGTAATGATATTTATTTAATAGCTAGCTACCTAGCTAGCAGCCAACCTTTTGAGAGTTTGCAAGTTTATATTATTCTTGCAATAATATGTGAATCTATTTACCAACTTAGGCTTCATTTTCCATGAGTTGTCCATTATAGATTATGAGAAATTTGCATTTTAGTGTGCCACAACATTCACCGTGTTACCTGATCACATTCACCCCTATGAAATATTTCCATTATTCTTAAGTCTTATTATTATAAGTCACCATTTCAACAGGAAGTTCCATCATCTGAATTCAGAGATTATGGAAAGAAGAAAAGTAAGCTATCTCATTCCTTTTCTTTATTTTAAGTGCTATTGTGATATTGACTGATGAAGTCACTTTGAAAGTACAACCCTGTTACCCAATTTATTTACTGAAAGTAAATTATTAATTTCATCGTTAGAATGTTCTTATTGTTCGGCATCCATTAGCATGAATGCTGGTTAACCACAGTTTATGTATTTGCTAGTTCTATGCTAAAGTAGTTACCTTTAACAACTTAATGACAATGAGCACAATGCAGCCATTGTCTGCAAAGAAAATTTATAAAAAATGAGATGAGTTATCACATTTTTGTATGGTTTGCATTTTTTACAAAGGCTAAATGGCCCCACGCTTGTGAAATCACACACTGAGCTACTTAGATAATTAGGCACCTTGCTAACAATCAACTTTAGGACCGTTGGCAAGTGTTGCTAGTTAACCATTTTATGCATAGATACAAACTAAATGTAATAAAACCTTGTTTTATTATCCCCAAATTTTTCGTGGAAGACGTTCTGATGTTGCATCAGACCACTCCAAACATGCACTGTGAACTAAGTATATTGTGCAATGGCACACAAATACCATGTACCTGGTGTGCTCAGCTCTTATCATTGGTACCACAATACAGTGTTTTATACTGCCTTACTCCTGGACATATTTTGATCAACAATAGCAAACTGGTTGATCTTAAATGGTAATGATTTTATATATTGTCCACTAGATGGCGTGAAAAATTCAAGCATTTTGGCCTGAGGCTTGTAGGACAGTCTGGCGACTTGTGTGCATGTCACGTTAGTCCACACTATATGCTAAAGCTGTTCCAACATGCGACGTCTGCTTGTGTCAACCCAGTTCACTCAGTCAGGCCTTCTGCTTAATCACCTGCCCACCTTTCAGTCAGACCTGATGTTATACAACAAATTACACAATGACACGAAAGAAGTCTTTTTAATATACTGATGCATGATAGGCAGTGTGTTGAGAGAGAGAGAGAGAGAGAGAGAGAGAGAGAGAGAAACAGATGGAGGACACTTCATCCTTCATGTGACAGATAAGATCTGCTCTGCATCAGACCCATGTCTCCGCTTGTATAAATAGATGTGAGAATTTATTGGTCTAGTTGCTTTTGCATCTTTGCTTAAACTAGACTTTTGTACACAGAGCTCATCCTTGTTGTGGCTAATGGATGTGACCTACACTGTGAACTGTCAACTGGTGTCCGGCATGATCAAGTCAGCTGAGGATCAGTGAACATCCTCAGATCTTTTACATATGGCATGCACAATAAGCTAAGAGACACTGCTGTGACAATACAAGGATGTCTACTCATGTGTTTGGCAGCAGGCTTTGGTTCTATTTTTCTTGTCAGTCAAATGTCCAAATGTACCTTTGA
This sequence comes from Pangasius djambal, assembly GCA_022985145.1. NCBI lineage: Eukaryota > Metazoa > Chordata > Actinopteri > Siluriformes > Pangasiidae > Pangasius > Pangasius djambal. Next base: position 16,058,250 of record CM040991.1, read on the forward strand.
GCCCCTGAAAATGGAGGTACTTTGCTTAAAATGGCTGTAATTCCTAAATGGTAAATGCCATATTTTTGTGGAACCTCTTAAAACAAAACTGAAAGTCTACACTTCGATCACATCTATTTCAAATCCATTGTGGTGGTGTATAAAGGCAAAATCACAGAAACTCTGTCACTGTCCAAATACTTCCGTACGTAACTGTATATATGTGTATATATATATGTGTGTGTGTGTGTGTATATATATATATTTATATATGTATATGTATGTATATGTAGTATATTTGATTGGTCAATTGAATTGAATCGATTTCATCCAAACCAAAATAACTCTAATAAGTAGGCCTGCAAATACTGACAACTTGAACCTAGATGTCCTGTCAATGAACGTGTCAGCAATGAAAAGCTTCCTGGATCTCATTATACGCATTTACATACTGAGCCTAATGTTTGAATAGTTGGATTATGGTCTTAGGGCATCCATGAACTTTTTATTTTCAATTCAATCAAATTTTATTTGTCTAGTGCTTTTAACAGTAGACTTTAGCAGCTTTACAGAAATCTGGATATAGATTTAGATCCCTAATGAGCTAGCCAGAGGCGGCAGTAGCAAAAAAGGAAAATCTCCCTGAGATGACATGAGGGAAAAACCTTGAGAGGAACCAGACTCAAAAGGGAACCCATCCTCTTCTGGGTGACAGTGGATAGTGATATTAGACATAATTGCTCTTCTACAACTGTATACTATAGAGTCAAACAGTACCAAGTCTGTTGAAGTGCGGGCATATTGTTAATAAGAGTCTTGGAATGAGCACAGGACAGTCTGATTATAGCAGCAGCTCTTATGTACAAAACTACAACATCCAGGTGAGATTAACCACTGAAGGGTGGGACTTGGGCATAAACTGCTTTGAGGAGGTGTGATCTTTTGGGCATTCATACACAGCAACAAAAGGTGAGATGCAAGTGCAGACGCTCCAAGCAGAAGTCAAACATCAGGATAAATCAGCCAGTGGGTGAGGAGAGCTTCAGCTGAGCTTTTGCAGGGATGCCTGGCTGCAAAATATTGAGAACCCCAGCTTTATTACAGTATACAGGAATCGTTATATTGTGTATTATACAGTCATTGTCCTGTTAACACTGTGCATCTATAGTGATGGTAGCATAGGGGTGAAGTGGCAGTCAGTGTGTCTTATAGCCAAAAGAGCAATGACTGTATAGCATTAGGAAACATAGTGCTTATGCACACAGAAGACCTTCGTCATATTCTTCAGTTTCACTAAGATTGCATCCTTTGATTTATTTGATATCACATTGCAAAAAAGGCTGAATTATCCTTAAAGTTCATGCATAAGAAAATACCTGAGCTGAAGAGTTGAAGGAATTGCATTCATGTAAAACTGAAGGAGCCCTGAGGGAGCTTATTTTTTGCAGCCTAACAGCAGGGAAAAATCACTTTGACACTCCACATGAGGCAGAATTCATTCTAAAAAGGTGAGTGAGAAGCGAGGGACTTGTCTAAACCACTCATTTCACTCACGAAAAACTTTCTTGTCTTTTCACAGAGAAGCAGCATGAAATTTTCCTCATGAAATCACACGTCACTGATTCTACACCACTTCAGTTAAGAGCGCTGCTATTTTTATCTCTGTGCTACATTATTCAGAAGACTATTAAGCCTAAGTCACTGTATGAATCCTCCTTTTTCTATCAGTGCCTGTTCTGTGGTTTATAGTAAGCTAGTTGTACACACTGTAAGCTGTAGACTGTGCTTCCAGAAGTAGAAGTTTGTGTGGTATTTGCAGTCATATCATGTAGTTTTGTGTTATTATCGAATGCTAATTGCACAAAGCAATCAAAAGGGAGAAATAATGTGGTCTTTCAGTGACTTGATGCAAACAATTAGTGACCTTGCTCACAGAACCATGCTAGAGCTTTTCATTCTTACATTATGCAAAACAGCAGACTGAAAGAAGGGATTTTTAATTCGCTAATTAGCATTTGAAACCATTTGGACATCTTCCTCCCCTGTCTCTGTCCCTCTATTGAAGACAGCTTCTTGTGAGTGCAATGGCTTATGACTTTTAATTCATTAATAAAGCTCTCTCCTCTTCCTCCCCAAACTCTCTCTCATCTAACATACAGAGCCAAGTAAAGGCATCCATTAAACATATGAAACATACGACATGTTCTGGTGCAGGCGAGTGGCTTACACTCATGCAGGAAGTGGTGTGGACATGAACATAAAATACATTACATCTATGTAATCACCGCCTTGATGCTTTTTGTTAATTTGTGAATAATTTTGCAAACAATACAGATTTTCCCATTTCAGTATTATGGGTTATAGAATCCCAATTCGTTCAATTAAAGCCCCAGATTTACTACAAAAAGTGGAAAAGTTCAAGGGGTGAATATTTTATGCAAGGCTCTGAATGTTGACATTTTGAGATTTTGGTTTTTCTAAACTTAAAATATGTAGTGCAGACATTTACTGGGAATTCTAACTAATCAAAATATGAGGAATACTATTTATTTTAATATTTATTTTCTGGAAGATCAACTGTAACAAACGTGGGAAAAAAGTTATACCACTCATATATGCAAGGCCTCCATTATTAACTAAATGAATAATTCCTATGCTTAAATGAACATCCCCTATCTTGATAGATGATTTTTTTTTAAGCAAAACTAATCACAGCTTAATAAAAATAATAAAAATTGGACTTGCTGCCTTCTTTGCATTTTGAATGAGAACAGCTCAACTGAAAACTTGATTGATGACCTCATTACTGTCTCCTTAAGTCAAATAATGACCACAATGACGTATGGACAGAGCCATCAATTTTGGTGAGATTGAAAGAAAACAAAAACTGTGGTTAAGACGATTGTGAGAAAAATCTATATTCCTCCTGCTTGAGAAATGAATGTTTTGTTGACCTATGGCATCTACCTACACTTTCACAGCTCTTCTCATAAACACACACACACACACAAAACAGCAGCTGATGGCAGTTGACCTTGCAGTATTACACTGAGTGCACAGTGTGATAAAGGGACTGACTGATGGCTTACCCTGTGTTGGCCTTGCAATCATGTCTAAATGGGACCATGAAAAATGAGCTCTTGATTGAAGGGTGATGTAACAGAGGATATGGATATTGCATTTATGGTTTCCCACCAATGGTTTTTCTGTGTTTCATTTGTCATCACTACTGCCCTTTTATCACTTCATGGCTTATATGGATCCTGCCTGTTAAAAATATATAATATATATAAACAGGCTCATCCATGCTAAAAGCTACTGCTTTTTGCTTATTGCTTTATGACTTCATGGATCCTGCTGGTGTGGGAAAAAAAAACACTTTCAGAAGGATAGAACTGTTTCATCATAGGATAAAGATGGTCAGTCAGAAAAACTTACTGACTTGCAGTGACACCTTTTAGGGGACGAGTGGAATCAAACCATTCCAGGAAGATGCCTTCACATCATCTGTATATAAAATAATAATTTAATAATAATAAAAATAATATCTATCTATCTATCTATCTGTCTGTCTGTCTGTCTGTCTATCTGTCTAACTTTAATAGTGGAATAGCACACATTTTATTATTTAAGGTGAAACTACTGATATTCATCGTCATATGTTTAATTAATCTAGCCACATATTTGTCTTTTAAGCTGAAGAGTGTATTCATAAAGAAGCTTATCTGTAACCTTTAGACAAGAATACAGTATATATCTAATGAAACTTTTAGTGTAATAGCAAAAATGTTATTATTTGGCATGAAGCTACTTTTATTCATCATGTTTAATTCATCTAGTGAAATATTTGTCTTTTAAGCTGCAGGGTGTGTATTCTTCAAACTAGCTATGTCCTGCAGAGTATTGTTGTGCTATTTCCCCTTCTGTCTGTGATTGTTTTATCGGGATATATGGCTTGGCCATGCTGTTAACTGGCCTCTTTACCTGTAGGATTTTTTTTGAGACATAGTTAGGCTACAAGGCCACATGAGACCTCTTCAGCCTGTAGCCTATTCCACAGCTCATTACTGCTTCTTACTGCGCATGGCACTTCGTACAGGCCTCTTAAGTTCTTCCACAACGTCCTTGACAAACCATGTCTTTATAAACCTTGCCATGTGCACAGGAACATTGTCAGGCTGGAACATATTTAGGCCCCTTAATTCCAGTGAAGGGAAATTGTAAAGCTACAGCATACAAAGACATCCTATATAATTGTGTGCTTCTAACTGTTCGGGGAAGACCCACATTTGGGTGTGATGGTCAGGTGTCCACAAACTCTTGGACATATAGTGTATAAAATTACATTAAAATTAAGGCCCAAAATGTTACAACTGATAGAGGTTGCACAAATATGCCAGTCAGATGAATAACAGCTAATATGTTTGTATCTTTGAGCATCATCCTTGTGCCACAAAGTTTTGCAGGAGGGAAATCATTTGAAGACAGACATCATAACAGAGCACATGACAGCTTAAATCAGTAATCACTGCATGACTTTGATTCAGTGATCTACTATTTTCAAGAGTCTGAAGAGGTTCTCTTTATATAATCGACTGCAGAATGATGGGTTTCTGTCTTTTAGATGAGAGATGGAGAAATGAAAAATGAATAAGAGATTTTATTGGATTCCTGTAATACGGAGTGCATTCAGAATAACAAAAGACGCAGCCTGAAAAAGCAATTTTACTCTTAATACATCTGAATGATTCTGTGCTTTATTACTCCCCGATCAAATTTTCATTCAATTTAAACTCGAACCTAGGTGACTCTGACCCTGTTTGACCAAAGAGAGTATATCACTCAAAATGCAGAGGGCGCTGGATTGCCAGGCCATTATTCAAGTATACAGTAATAGACTGCAGAACTCTCCTCCATTTCCTATGCCTCTCACACCATAGGCAATATGTCTGCACTTGGCATCTCTGCTTCATGCTGTTCTGCATAGTTCCTCGTGGGTGTGTGGCTCAGCACTTTTACATTGCCAACAGTCATCTCAGGATCTCAAAAAAAAAAAAAAAAAAAAGCCACTCTTGAATAGCAAAATGTAAAAGCAGAACCGAAGGCATGCTCAAAATTAATTCCAAATAGATAATGTTTTAAGTAAAAAAAAAAAAAAAAAAAGATTTTTTTTAAACAAAAAAAAAAAAGAGAAGAATTTTCTGCTTGAATGAGCCACGATCCAATTATAGCCACACGGAGCCCCAGAGAGTGTGTGAGGCAAGCAAAGCCACACAGTGTGTGTGAAGAAAAGCCAGTGATGTTCACACGGCTGCAGTGTGTAAAGATGTAGGCTAGGGGAACACAGACAAGTCACACCGTGCCAGGATCACAGAGGTAAGGACACAGTGCTTTGGGCCTAACTCATGACATGCTGAGAAAGTCTGGACTTTCTTCACTTTTTTAAATAATTATAAATGCCATGCTCAGATTACAGATGTCATGTATGCGTGTTTGTTTGTGAGACAGAGAGAGAAAGAGAGTGTGTGTAGGGGGGTTGTATTTGTGATTGAGCTCTAATAGCAGACATCTGAGGGGCAACGTGTATCAAGCTGGGTTGCTGTAGGTGCAGAGGCCACCCTGTAGTGGAGGACCGCTGTGTGTGCTAATGTTAATGCTGTCACACTCCATGCCTAAAGAGGGAGCTCAGTCTCCTGGGACATCCTAGTGTGTGCGTGTGTGTGTCTCTCTCTTGCTCTCTGTCTCTATCTTCCTCTGTAGGGAGAGATTGTCAGACTGATTGACAGGGCAGATCGAGGAATAGGCTTGTGGCCATGATAGGGTGGCCACAGAGGGCCTGTTTTTCCTGCCTAGGGAGCTTTTACTTTCTGTCTCACTCATTACAGACTCAAATAGCCTAGCAATAAATTTGACAATACACTTGCTTCTCTTAAAGTGTGGTTTAGTTTTTACCAGGCAAACACAGATGCAAGGCAATTGTTCATTATCATTATAGCTGATATCTTTCTTAGTGCAGGTAGACAGAGCTGATGTTTCTGATATTCAGATATCAGTATAAGACTAGATACTAGGGCTTCGTGTTGGAAAAGGAAATGACAGTTGTTATAGTGTTATGAATATTTTTGAGTGAAGAATGCATAGTTCTTCTGTCCATGGCTATGCTATAGACTGACAGAATTTTTACATATTTTGTGAGAGTAAGACAAATTATTGCATTTCATATTACGGCTTTATATTGAATGCATTAATTTCATCTGAGGGCGGATGCTTCTAAAGTTCAATCTAAGTATACTGTGATACAGAACCATAACGTTTTGACCTCAGAAAGTTCCTCATATACTGTTATTCCTTTAACAATATTGCGATGTACATTGTCAAACTTATTACCTTACCTCAAAAAGAACCTTATAATTCCAAAGTTACGGCACGGTGGTGTAGCAGGTAACATCGTTGTCTCACAGCCCCAGGGTCCCTGGTTTGATCCTGAGCTTGGGTTAGAGTCTTCCTATGTCCATGTGGGTTTCCTCCAGGTTCTCTGGTTTCTTCCCACTGCCCACCAGTTGGTGAGATGGTAGCTCTAATTTGCCCTTCGGTGTGCCTCCCGCCCAGTTATCCTGGGAGAAGATAAAGTGCTTACTGAAGATGAATGAAAGATGTAAGACCTGCCATTATAAGGCAACAGTTTATTAGGTTTATAATTTCTTGTTATACAGTTGAGTGCATAGGTTTTCAAACACGTTTTTTTTTAAATCTGAAAATAAAAAAATTGACACTTTGATTTTACCTATTACTGTATTAACATGGCTATTGTTATTTAACAAAGCATGTTAACACTAAATGTCTTTTTCATTTGGTCCTAAGGCTGTGCAAACTTTTGTACATTACCGTATGTTAGCGTAGGATGAACAGAGTAGTTACAGCTCATTTAAATTTCATATTGCACACAGTATGCGTCTTTGAGCTATCTTTAGCTCGGGTAAGAGCTGTAAAGATCAGTCAGCGTGTGTGTGGCCAGTTGTAAAAGCTGCCTGCAGAGGAAGAGAGGAGTGCCAGCACTCATCCATCTGGCTACAGAATGCAGAATCCCTCCTGCCGGACACAAAGAAGGCGAGGCAATTAGTCTTTCAGCTTAAAATTGCTGAAGCAGCTGAGTAAAATATGCACAGTGATGCAGATAAACCTCAGTGTAGTGGAACTTAGTAAAGGAAGTAAAAAGAGATTATAGTGGCTGGTAGAGATTTAAAGGAGCAGTAGGTACATTTCAATTTCTATTACAACTTTATGAAATGAAGAACAGTGCAGGGGTGTGAATGGAACATGGTGCAGTGCTCAAGGCTGGTGAAATGGTCATCTTCTCTGCAGGGCTGGAGTTGATGCTTTCTGTTGAGTGTGTGAAGATGCTTGTGATTGTAGGTAATCAAAGTTAGTTATTAACACATGTTTAGATTAATTTCCATGGTGCTTGATATTATTCATACTGTTCGTGTTCTAGCGCTGGAACCACTGACCTGCATCACATATTAAAGCAGACACTGTACTAAACTACAGAAAAAGGCCTTTAACTCTGCAAGCCATAAAACCAACCATGAAGTACATGGTGTACTCTGATGTGCTCTGGCAATGCTGGTGGAGTCAGACTTCTCTGTTCTGCCCGCTTACTGTCTCCACCACATCTCTCACCATCTTCCAGCTTCTTATTTAGAGATACGTAATCATCTATTCTGAGGTCTCTTTTCCTGAGAGGTCTGCGGTCCTTTCTCTCAAAGTTGCTGTTCTATGAAATTTCCACAGATTATCTTATAACTTGGGAAGGCACTGCTTTTAAGTACCAATACATTTCAGAGCAAAATGTACTATGTACCTCTGCTCCTGTTACCAAAGGAATGTGATTTTACCTTCTTTATTCTTTTTTATTTTTCCCCATTTTCTCTGTTTCTCTGTGGGTTCACCTGCAAGCTCTCTCCCCTATCATATGACAGCTAACCAACCAGGGAAGGTGAATGCTAACACATGCTTCCATGTGAAACCAGCCAACTGCATCTCTTTGCACTGCTGCTCATGCAGTGCCACAGCACTATCTGCCCTCTTCCCGTGATCCCCATATGATAGGGCCAGTGTTTTTCTGATGCGCTACTCTGGATCCCCCTTCATTAGTATTTTTTTCATACCTTCATGTGCAACGAAAAGGTTGCATAATGGTTTTTCAAGTCATAATATTAAAGAAGCAAATTATATACAAGTATGTTAAACCTTAGGGATAGCACAAATATCAGTCAAGGTTTTAAATATCGCTGCCTGTGACAGGTTGTTTTTATGTTATAAGAAGGTTTGATGTGTAAAAAAGAATGTCAAGGACCCAGCTTGGAATGCTTTCTCCATAATGAGATTCATGGACCACTCTTAAAAAAAAAAAAAAAAAAAAAAAAAAAAAAAAAAAAAAAAAAAAAAAAAAAAAAAAAAAAAAAAAAAAAAAAAAAAAAAAAAAAAAAAAAAAAAATCCTGTATGGCTTTATCACTAGAACCTCACTAAAGTCAGTACTTAATTGGAAAACATAATGGCATTCCAACTCATCTCAAGCCTCAGACATTTTAGCAACATATTCATGTAGATGACAAGGAATGTCCAATAGACGAGTATCTAAGGTGGATCTATTAGAAATCTGGACACATTCTGCCTTGGCCATGCAGCTCTCTTTCTCTCACTCTCTCTCTCTCTCTCTCTCTCTCAAAGAAATATTTCTGTCTCAGAGAAATACATTCATAAAGAGATGAGCCACAAAAGTTCTGGAACCAAGATTAACCTCTACCAAAGTGATGGAAAGGCCAAAGTGTGGGGAAAGAAAGGATCTGGTCATGATCCAAAACATACGAGCTCATCCGTCAAGCACGGTGGAGGTAGTGTCATGGCATGGGCTTACATGGATGCTTCTGGAACAGGCTCACTAATCATTATTGAAGACTTAACTCATGATTGTAGCAGCAGAATGAATTCAGAAGTCTAGAGAAATATTCTGTCTGAATTTACATAGAAATGCATCTAATCTAATTGTGAGGAACGGCCCAAAACACACTGCCAACACAGCCATGTTCTAGGTTGCTTAACGCAACTAGATGCAAATATCTGGAAATAAAAGCTAAAATTCTGATCTGTCATCTCATATTCATCGTTTGATCTCAAACCCAGATGTCTTCAGTGTATAGCAAAAACACCTGAACTGGCCTTGCTGTTCCAATACTTTTGAAGGTGACTGCCTTTACATACATACAGTGTATACATACAATACAGCTACATTTATTTTCTTTTAAGCCAAGAGGAGAAAGAAAGCCAAACAATCCTCACTGATGCATCATCAAAGTGTTTGGTGAAAGTCGTTCACCGAGTTATTGCACATAATGCATCTAAATCACAGTTATGAAAGCTATCAGGGAAAAACCTCACTGCCATCAGTATTATGCTATTACTGTAATGGCCTGGGTTGGAACAAGATCTCTGTCACTGAATATACTGTAGAATATCCCTCTGATTTTTTCTTGCAATGGGCATACACTCTCATGTACACAGCTTTCTTCCTAGCAGCACAAGTAATATTTAGTCTATTTTAGTAGTACAGTAAAATAATTCATTACACACAGAATGCTGCTTAACTCTTCCTGGTTGAACCATGATTTATAGATGTTTTTCTGCTCATTTAATTTGGTTGATTACATTATATATTGTGAAACATTTGAAAAGAGAGTATCAGCCTTTCAAATGTAGATGCCCAATGCAAGCCTTGTCATTTACTAGCTATGATGCAGAGCATAATTTTATTCAACTCCTGAAGTTGTACAGTTACTCAGCTACTTCATTTGAGTTCATAATCGTTCTTAACCGGACACCCTGTGGACCTTCTAATTTAATGTGACTGAGTAAGCTAGGGGACTGTCTTTCAAAATCAGGGAACTACTGATTATAGTTGACAACTTATTTTTTATTTTATTTTATCAGATTTACTTTAGGTTTTGGGATTGTTACATTCCAGTTGCCACTTGTCAGTATCTGCTACAAAGCGAACACCACTGTACACTGATTGTACATACATATATAGATCATATTTATCCATATTTATAATACCTACTGCACCTCCTGTACATAAGTCATCCATTCCCCTGTACATATCACCCTCATAGCTATATATCCTTATTTGTAATTTATTGTAAATATGCCACTTATGCCCTTCTGGTTAGATGCTAACTGCATTTCATTGGCTTAGTACATGTACTTTGAACAATGACAATAAAGTTGAATCTAATCTAATCTAATCTAAACTAAAAAAGCTAGGACGCAGTGCTGCTGTAAGTCAGAGTGGTGAACTTTAACGCCTGTTTGTTTCTCTGGGACGATTTTCTTTTAATAATGATGGAAAATGTTTTTAAAGAACAATGAAAAACCCTTTGTCTTCACAAATGCGACATTTCTTTGTAACTACCTCATAATCATATTATTTTTGCATTAATGTGTGAATCCATTTAACATCTCACAATTGAACTATGGGTGCGTCTCAATCAGCTCCCTAGGTCGTGAATCAGTATATCTTGTGCACGAGTTTGGGCGCTGGTAAGGACCCTGGCTCACTGCACACTGGGACACTGATGACTCAATTTCCAGCGACATGACTACATAACTGCGTTGTAAAACCACTGGCATTTACCATCAACAGGCTGGATCGATATCTTTCTGATATTATATGTCATAAATTTGTTAGCTTAATCAAATGCGTTTCTGTCCTGGTACTTCAAGCAGGATCGTAAGTTATCTAGTGATTTTTTTTTTTATCATTAAACATATAAAAGTTGTTAGACTCAAACAAACCATTTACAGAACATCAAATAAAGTTAAAAATCACTAACTTAAATAATCATTTGATTAACAAGTTACTTAGATTTGTAGACGAAGTTGGCTGGGAGTTCGTCCACCATTTTTTTGGAGCTAAGAGGCTTTAGAAAATATGATGTCATGTCCAGTAAGGGAACACTGTGAGCATAGATGCTCCCTGGTTTTTGTGGTGCATTGTGGGATTTTTAGGGAGCGAACGTTCCAGTGCACCGGAAGGATTTTCAGTTGAGACATTCCCGAGTCAGTGCCCTGACTACTCAACTAGGGAGCTGAATTAGACTCACTCTATGCTTTTCCACAAGTCGTCCATTATAGGTTTTAGAAACTGTATGTACATTATAGTGTCCCATCACATTCACTCAACCCTGTTACCTGTTAACACAAGTCATTCAATGGGAAGTTACATCACCTGAATTTCCTGAAGATTATGGGAAGAAGTAAAGTAAGTTCTCTCAACGTTTTTTTTCTTATTTTCAGTGATATTTTGACATTGACTGATGAGGTCTCTTTGAGAGTAGAGCCCTTTTTCCAAAATTATAGCTTGGAAGTAAAACAAAGTAAATTAAATTAGAGCAAAACGCAGCCATTGTCAGGAAAGAAACCCTGTGAAAAATGAAATATTGTTGATGGGTTACCAGATTTTTCTTTGAACAATTAAATAGATGTTTTATTATTTACAATGATGAAATATGTTTAATCTTAAGAACTAGAAGTATTAAATGGCACTGCAACCATAGAATCACCCATTTACATGCATCTTCAGTGTTAGAAGAATGACCTTTATGGTCTTCAGCTAGATTACACTGCGGATGGAGAAAGCACAGAGTCATTGTTTTCACAGAATGAAACTGTTGAGTAGTAAGACTATGGAGTTATTGACAGGAAATTGACTCTGTAGTGGAGGCTATTAAATCACAGAATCTTTTGTCACAGCACTCATGTCCATGCCCTCTAGACTCTCACGGCTGAGTTCACAAGAGTCCTCGGCTATATTTCAGTCAGGCTTTGTGGATCAGTGCTATTCATGTCACATCTGCATCATCTCTAGAGCCCCATGGAACTGTCTGCGGCTGTGCGATTTATGAACCTCCAACTACGTCTTGCCTATTTAATTAAATCAGAGGCAATGGTTTGTGTAGTGTGCAGGGCTGAAACCCAGTCGACTGTGAGTGCCATTCCACACAAACCAAAGAGCAAGTAAATCAGCACCTGTCTAATGATGCTTTGACTTCCATTATGTATTTACTCACTGTATATGCTGCCTCCCAAAGAACGTCACTGTCCAAAACCTTGCCATGTCGCTTGCATGTTTCAGTCGAACCTGATGTTGTGAGAGCAAACATTTATCAGCCATTTCCTGTGTAAATGGATGGGCAAACACAAGAGCCCATGAGAGGCAGTAATTGCATCGTGGCATCATGTTACATAAAGCGTTCAAGCAGTGCTGTGATGTCAGGGTGCACTTCATCACCAAACGCTTTGTTCTTATTCACTTCTCATTTTTTCCACAAGGTCCTGGCGGGGAATGTGCTTCTTCCTGTCTGGGCAGTCAGGATTAAACATGCGTGTTTGCCTGTGTGAGCTCTTGATGCCCAGTACTTGTTTGCCTGGCTTTGAGTGAAGGATTCAACATCATCAGTAGGCCCTCAGTAATTGCACTAAGCTTAGTAGATACACTGCACTGAATCGAGGCCACAGTATAATGTACTGGAGCTACTCAAGTGGCTGAGTGATGGCCTCTATTCAACTGAGCCACGTTTTCCAGTGACTGAGTGATGGTCATTTTATTCACTGCTATAATCAACAGCCTTGAGCTTTCACTGTTTCACAGGCTTTGCCTTCTCATTACATGCTCAAATACAGTGTTTTATCTGAAAATGTATATACTTTGTTCAGTAATGCATAATATATGTGTGGCGGTGTGGGGATATTAGATATTGGGCATTAGATATTGCAAAAAAACGAAAAATTGTTTTGGCCAAAGCTGAGGTTTTTTTAGGCTAGTAATGTACTATATGGCCAAAAATATATGGACACTTGACACTCATTCCCATATACAGTATATGCTTGTTGAACATCTCATTTGAAAGTTGTTCCCCCTTTTGCTACTATAACAGCCTCCATTCTGTTGGGAAGGTATCCGCTAGATTTTACAGTGTGGCTTTGGGGATTTGTGCTGATTCAACTGCACTAGCATTAGTGAGATCAAGCACCTATTTTGGGCGAGGATGCCTGGTGCACTGTCAGTCGGAGGGGTTGAGGTCAGGGCTCTGTGCAGGCCAGGCGATTTCTTCAACATGGCAAACCATGTCTTTATAAACCTGACTTTTTGCACAGGGACATTGTCATGCTGGAACATGTTTGGGCCCCTTAGTTCCAGTGAAGGTAAATTGTAATTCTGCAGCATACAAAAACATTCTATACAACTGTGTTCTTCTACAAAGACAGTAAACAGTTCAAATACCAGGAACACCCCACAAGACCTGCCGCTTTGGGGATGCTCTGACCCAGTCATCTAGCCATCACAATTTGGCCCTTGTCAAAGTCACTCAGATCCTTACACTTGCCCATTTTTCCTGCTTCCAACACATCAACTTCGAGAACTGACTGTTCACTTGCTGCCTAATATATCCCACCCCACTTTAACGAAGACTCACTGTCACCTGTGACCTGTCAGTGGTTTTAATGTTATGGTGTGTGTTTGTGTGTGTGTGTATATGTATATATGTGTGTATGTGTGTATGTGTATATATATATATATATGGTTAGTAGGAATCTTCACAGTTTGACCATGTGAAGGGTTTTCCCATAACTTCTTCTTTTTTATTCACTTAAAAAGCATTTGATGACTACCAGCACATGACTAAACAAAATACAGTAATAAGCATATGGTGTGGGAGAGCTTGCATCAGAAAGACAGCTTTTTTTCTTTTTTCAAGATTTTTTCACTGGGACACACCTGCTTGTTGTAATGCATCAAATCTGTGTTTGATTTGATACTTCAGTTCATTATAAACTGAAGATAGCACTGTTAAACCATAAAAACCATGGTTGCACCTCCTTAAACACCTTGCAGCCTGATTAGAGATGATAATTACTTTTTTTTCACACAGTCGCCAGGAAGTACTTCAATTAGGCGCAGGTTTAACGATCTGATAAAGCAAAAGCCACTTTTGGGTTGATGAAGCACTCAAACACAGTTCTGATTTCCTTTTGAAACATCTGCTGAAAACATTTATACAGGTAGCAAGAAATCCACACAGAAAATGAGAGGATAATGAATCGTAAAGATGATTTTATTGAGCAATTTCAGATGTGAAATAATCAGAGGCCTTTATACAAACTGAACTGTCATTAGTCCTGTGTAGTTGCACTTAGAATTCAATAAAATATTTTAAAGTGTACATTTTGTATAGCTATGTGTGTATTAGGCTCAGATCATTCTGTAACAAATGGGAGGATGTGTGTTTTGCGTACTCAATGACTTATAGATGACTATGATTTTAAGAAATAATGTTATCAAAGAACAGTTAAAAGGAAATTCTTGCATGGCTCATTTTTGGTTTGGCTTTTTTAAGCAGTTGAACCAGTTGAATTTCTAATTTTATTAACCCCTTAAATGCCCAGGAACTGTCGGTTTTCGAAGAGAGGTCCAGGGACCAGAGGTCTGTGACGTACATCCAGGAAGTTCCTGAATATATTGCTCTTGCAGTGTTGGAGATTATGATCTAGTATCAAGCTTGTTATGATTATTATTTGGCTATCATAGGCCATGTTCCAAATTAGCAACTTAAGTCCAAAAGTTAACATGTTTACACAGGGAAAGTTCCTCGTATTCAGAGACCTGTTACTCACTGGCTTAAGCTGTTTTTTCTGGGTTTGCCATTGAGATTTTGTAAATCACCTGCGACTGGTTCATGCCTCCGAGGTTGTCAGATTTTTCTTGAGTAGAAGCGTTTGAGACAGGGCTATTTAATAACATCTAGACTACTGGCTTTAAACACAAGCACTTGCCTTAAAGCCTGAAAAAAAATCAGGAAGAGAAAATGCAAACTGAAGAAGGAAATAACTTTTTTTTCTTTGCTGTCAAATGTAATACATTATAAAATAAAAGCAAGAGGCAATATAAAAATGAAAACTAAAAAGACTATATGCATATACAGTATAATATGATTATAAATGAATGATCAGATGGCAAGCATTGAAATAAATATCTGAATGGAGTCTAGTATAATTCCAGTATATTGCTGCACCTATTACTGCCCTAAAAAAAAAAAATCTGTGCTGTGATCATAAGGGGGTCCTTGGAAATTCTTTTATCTGGAAGGGGTCCCGGGATGCAAAAAGATCTGAGAGCCACTGCTTTAAATAATGCTATAATAATAATAATAATAATAATAATAATAGCATATTAGCTCATATTAGCAAAACATCATGCTGCACAAGTCTCAAAGCTGTGATGAATTCTCATCCTGTTCAGATCTTTCAGAGATTCAATGCCCCTCATTTAAATGGAAGAAAAACCCAGCAAACTCAAATCGGCAGAATGATTCATTTGTTCTTTTATTTATCAGACATGGCCCTGAAAATGCACCTCAGCTCAACCTTTTCCAAATAATTCATAGATTTATATAGGTCGTTTCTATGATATATGCACATGCTAGGAGATAGTAAACACATTTTTAAAATAAAAAAAAAAACATTCATTTATGCAAATGGACTATAAATATGATTAATCTATGGTCTGATCAAGGTCTATTACATATGACGTATGAAGAGGTGTGTATGGCACAGGAACGTTAAATTGGCTTGGGATTAGAGGAGGTGCTTTGTGGGATCACATATCGATCTGACACTGAATGTGATTGCAGTGGCTGGTTCAGCTTGCAGTTCCATGCACCTCTGGCCCTCAGCTCTGGTCTTCTCTGTATACACGTCTAGTGGTTATATAACTTTTGCTCAGATTTCAAGTATGTTTGAATTAGCAGGGCAAATGATAACCACTTTTCTACTCACAAATTAACTGATAGTAGTTGGTCTTGTTCTGTGTTTCCAGTAGCCATGAATGACCTGCATGGGCACATATCATTTATATTATATGCAGCCAATATATATATATATATATATATATATATGTGTGTGTGTGTGTGTGTGTGTGTGTGTGTATATATATATATATATATATATATATATATATATATATATATATATATATATATATATATATATATATATATATATATATATGTAAAGTAATATACCGTATACCTGTACACGTGTACACGTATATAAATGTGCATAAAACAACGTATATGATGTAGTCATTTTTGTATAATAAAGATGTGTGGACACCTGACCATCACACCCATATGGGGGTCTTCCCCAGACTGTTGGAAGGTGGAAGTGCACAATTGTTTATAATGCTGTAGCCCTCCTAACTGTCTATAATGCTGTAGAATTAAGATTTCCCTTCACCGTAACTAAGCGGCCCAAACATGTTTCAACCCTATTAAACACCTTTGGGATGACCCGACATCAGTGCCTAATCTTACTAATGCTCTTGTGGCTGAATGAGCACATCCATGTTCCAAAAACTAGTGGACAGCCTTCACAGAAGATAAAAGGAGACCAACTCCATATCAATGCCCATGGTTTTGGAATGGGATATTCAGCAAGCAGGTGTCCACATACTTTTGGCCATATGGTATAGTCATAGTGAAATGACAAACATAGTATTTCTGACTATGATATAAATATGGACATTGTGTCATTTCCCTGGAAGGACCAGGTTTTGGAGTTTCTGGTGATTTTAGTTTTGTTCATCATTTTCCCCTACTTTTTAGTATTTGGTATCTTTGTGTTTGTATCTATTCCAGTTCTAAATTATGGCTTTGACTGTTGGCAATCGTAAACCCTTCAACAGATCTGGGCAACATTGTCTATTTTTCTTGTCTATACCTGTTTTCCTGATCTCATTGGTCTCTTAAATGGACTGCTTTGAGCATATTTCTACTTTCCTTCAATAAAATAGGAGTTAAAAGAAGAAATGTAGACATCTTTGCATGTCCCTGCTTGTTAGAGTGGGTCAGAGTGCAGGGTCAGCCATGATACAGCACCCCTGGAACAGCAGCAGCTTGCCCATGCCAGGAGTTAAATTCACAGCTCTCTGATCAGTATCCATGAACCTTAAGCACTGAGTCACCACTGCACATACCGTTTTGTTAACAAAGCAAATACCATAATGAGGCACTTTCAAATAAATAAACTTAAGCATGTGAATATGAATTCTAACTTCAACTATGTAATATTGTAATATTCATGTCAATATTCTTATCTGTAAAATTGTCATCCAGAAACCAAGGAGGTTGCAAACAATTGTTCTCAGCTGTATGTTTATGCATCTCAGATAACAAGAGGTCAGTCCTTATCAGAAAAGGACTGAACCCCCAAATTGGCCATATACTCCACCTTTATGCCAAAGCCAACACACATAAAACCACAACTACTGGGTTGTCATTCAGATACTATAAATATTGGCATAGACAGTATTGCAGAATGCAATTATCAATACATTTTAAACCAGCATGGTGCCAGATTTCAACATAAATGCACCAAAGCTGCCAAAAATGTTAAGAAGCAGTAGCTAATGTTTCTTGCAGAGACCAAACTTTGAAAGTTAAAACTTTTTGACAGCATTGTAATTTTTTTCTTCAGACCATAATGATAATAATTGGCTAATTATCTCAGCTTGTCACTCAGCTTGATTTGCATTTTTGCCATTTCTCCCATGCTGATGAACAAAATCAGAAAATTGATGCCAAAAGCTGAGCACAATAGCTGGCAGAAGAAAAGGCTGACTGTAGCCCTTGCATACAGTTTAGTATTGCAGGCCATTTAACATTAGTGCCATGCCAGGCACATTTTTCTAATATTTCTCCAATTCACTTGCACAGCAGGGCTGGTGATATTCCAGATAGCAGCATGCTAAATCTACCGGAGCCTGTTCAATCAACTTGCCAAGGAGAGAAATTATGTTGCCACTGAAGGACGGCTCTGAGGCTAATTACACCTGAAGGCAGCAGTTCGATGTAGTTGACCCTGCTGTGGACTTGGTTCCTTTTCTTCCAAAAATAATTCCAATATCTTTCCAAGTACCAGGGTTGCACTAAATTGTTTTATATTCAGAACCAAAAATCTCAGTTACTAACTGATCTATGTCCATGAAACTTTACATGTTCATTCCTATAACTATTCAGAATGATATTAGTCAGTGAATTTCCCAAAATGGTGATTATTTTTCGATTTATATTAGATTTTATACTGAAAAATGGCATAACATCATTTTTTATAACAGTGAATGGTTTTATATTTTTGTTTAAACAATAAAGAAATGATTTTCCAACATACTGCTTGGTAATAGTCTTCCTCTTGAGAGAGTCTTCACAGTGAAATAAATATTTTAACTCTAGATTTTTTTGGCTACATTTTTGGTTTAATTAGATGAAGCCTCTGTTGAATAAATAAATGTATGTTTTTGAAAAAAGTAAATACTTGTAAGAATATAAGCATCACAAAGATTAATTAAAAGAAAAGACCTTATTCATTTGTAGTATCTTGCCATAATAAGTGCATGTTATTTCAGACAAATGGTATGCTTCAGTGATTGAGTATATATGGTTTATGGACAAGAGTGTTTGTAGACCCCTACCCCAACTCACGCCTCATGGTGAGGCAAAATGGCACTGGAATGCATGCCACTAAGTGGTGCCTCGCATGAGTGTGTTTATTAGTAAAGTGCACTTGCACTTGACATATTATAGAGAGCTAAGTGCTGAAGATGCTCTCTAATTTAACACCATGGCTCTTATTCAAGACTGCGGTGTCTGACATGCACAGCAATCCGATGCCAAGCATGCACACACGTCCCTTCATACCTGTCTGGGACCTTATGGCATGTTTTAAGGGCATGTGAGCCTCTGTTAAGATAAACATTCTGTTAGACCAGATGGAAACATTATGCAATCCCATATGGAACGTCAAATCATGCATGCTCAGAAAGGCAGTATGGAGACCCTTGCTAATGCATGTGTTGACAGCTAAAATTCACTTTGATAATTCATAAAAATAATATAAAGAAAATGAATAATATGAATAATAAATGGATGATTATTGGTGGACGAGAACATAATAAGCTGGCACATGGCTCTGTATGAGATTCACATTAACAAAGCACAAATGAGCATGTGCATTAGAGTGGAACGCAGAGCAATAGTAATGGCTTCCACTGAGAGTTAATTTAGTTTTGGAGAGATGAATATCCGATCGTTTCTGCTCTTGCTTCTCTTCATAATTCTTCTGGTGTTTTTTTCCCCCCACAAATACTTTTTTTTTCTTGTACATGGGTTACAGTAATACTTCTGGAGGTTTTATTGATTTTCTGGTGCCATGGAAGCAGATGGATGATTTGTTACTATGGCAGAATCAAAGGGTCCTGCCGTTATTAATTTCCTTTCCTGTGTGACTTAACAACAATAACAAATGGATTAAACTTTTTTGTAAATGTTAAAAATGGCAAAATGATTCTAAAAGGCAGGTTGCTGTGCACCAGTGGAAGCCTCAGTTTTGCTGAGTTAGCATAACACTGCCCTCAGAGGACTGCAAGTGGATTATACACACCCCCAGCATGTCAACTATTATATTTCTCTATTAATAACATGCTTTTATTTAAATAATTAAGTACACTCTAAAAATATGATACCGCTAAGTATAATGTTACTTACAACTAAACTGGCACACAGTTAGCATTATGTATACAATAACTTAGCCTTGTGTGTTATGTCACATCACATTAACCACACCGCAAATGAAACAGCAACTTGACCTGAGATCATGCAATAGCACAAAATGCACAAATGCTTGTGATTATGCCACATCTGCTGACAGCTCAGTAAGCCAAATATTCAAGGAGGAAGACAACAGCAGCATAGCAGCAGGCTTGCATTTTGGACAATATCCAGCCTTCACGACTCATACACACACTTAATAACCAGACTAACAGTAACAAATCCTGAGAAACCAGAAAGCTTATACCAAATGCATATCTCTTTGTTCACTGCTTGATTAATGCCTGACTTCTTCCATAAAGATTTTTGCTTGCATATTTATTTTGATTCTCTGCTAATCGTGCCTTTATAGGCTAGTTTCTGGGTTGCTATCAACCATACCATATGTTGACAATACTGCTGTTAATATCATATATGTTTAAAGTTACACAATTAGATCACACCATTTTCGAGCCAGCCCTGTAATTTGGCAACCCTGAATTTTCTATTCAAGCACATATGAACTGGTTAGCTATTTAGAAAGGGTAATGCTAACTACACTATATGGCCAAATGTACGTGGATACTTGACTGTCACACCCACATGTGGGTCTTCTCCAAACTTCTGCCACAACGTTGAAAGCAGACAATTGTCTAGAATGTCTCTGTTTGCTGTAGATTTCCCTTCACTGGATCTAAGGGACCCAAACATGTTCCAGCATTACAGTGCCACTGTGCACAAAGTGAGGTCCATAAAGACATGTTTTACCAAAGTTGGTGTGGAAGGACTCGAGTGTCCTGCACAGAGCCCTGACCTCAACCCCACTGAACACCTTTGGGTTGAATTGGAACGCCAACTGCACCCCAGACCTCTTTGTCCGATACCATTGCCCGACCACACTAATGCTCTTTACTTGTAACTTGAAGGTGAGGATTTTTTAAGGCTTATTTTTGACTTGCAAAAATTGCACACAGTTGCGCCAGTTTGAGCACAACCTTGAGAAAGGAAGAGGAAGCAAAAAGAGAAAATGAGAAGTCCCCAAGGTGCATCAGTCAATCATCAGAAAAGTAAATTGTGCAATTGGATTAATTCTTTCACCACAGATTTCTAGCAGAGCTGTGAATTTCCACCTCCTCAACTAATCTACAGTCTCAAACAACTGCAAGCAGATCTCTCTGTGTGCTAGGACCAGAATAGCATCTCACTTCTATTCAGATAGACTCACAACAGTCTGTCACATCCCCCAGATTTTGGCTGCGTTTAGCAGAAAGAAAAGATGAAGGTGCAAACAAACTGAAAGAAAAATCAGGAGGGTGGCTGCTGGTGGAAAACATCCTGCTTGAGTGTTGACAATCCTCATTTTCATTATGGTCGTATTCTTCCTGGGGAAAGAAGGTGTAATTACTTTCATGTTCACAAAGAGCCTTGACTTTAATGAGATAATAAAGTAGAGCTAATTGGATTTTTATTCAAGAAATCAGCATGAAGGCTTCTCATAAGCCTAATATGGCAAACACAAAAATGTAAAAACCTCCAGCCATGCTCATTTGTCATGAAGTTGAACTTCTGAGCCAAATGTAGCTAGATCGTGTGGAAATGACTGTATTATGTGGAAAATATTATGTAATGAACATGATTAGTCTTGAGGGTTAATTAAGGGATTGTGCAAAAGATTAGATTTGGGTACATTATGCTACATTAGGGTATATGGGTAGGATTACACTTACAGACATTGCGCAGTAGATATTGTGCATGATGCTCGCCAGTAGACAATTGCACAACTGAACGTAAGTTCCGTCATTGCCTAGTCTGAACATAAATGGCCACTACTACTCAAACAGTAAAAATTGCATCATGTGACCTTGAGTTATAACATAAAACTTATGCCTTCCCACTAGTAGGTACAACTTCTGCCATAAACAAAA
Organism: Pangasius djambal; assembly: GCA_022985145.1. Lineage (NCBI taxonomy): Eukaryota > Metazoa > Chordata > Actinopteri > Siluriformes > Pangasiidae > Pangasius > Pangasius djambal. Next base: position 16,079,852 of record CM040991.1, read on the forward strand.
CTGCTTGAAAATTCTGTTCAAAGTGCCTGTTGACAGATTATAAATGCATTTTCTTTTATTTTGTGAGGAGTATAATGATTTCTATGTGGGAAGTATTTTGTGGTCTGTGATCACTGGACATGGCCACCTCTCCACATACACTATTTGTAATAGCACATAACATATGCATAAACTATAAATAAGATTTTTTTTTAATGTTTTTTTTTTTTTTTACTTTGCTAGTGCAAAATATTCAGGGTCAAACTGTGATTATTGACACTGTCTCAAAATATTTAAAACATTTTACCATTAATGTAATATTATACTGTATTATGTGGTAGCTTATTTAAATGCAGACTGGTTGAAGCATTGCAGAACCTGGGTAAATAGGTAAATTTTAATCATTGAAACTAATTGAACTGTGGACAAAATTTGCCAAAAGATAAAAGCGCCCCCGAGTGTGTGTGTGTGTGTGTGTGTGTGTGTGAGTGTGTGTGTGCATGCGTGCGTGCCTAAGGGCTGTTGCCTCTAAGGGGGCAGACATTCAGGATTTGTTATGTTGTGAACATAGCGATCATTTCTAGAAGAAAACATCCAGCCACAGGGACCTGCACTCGTCTGAAGGGACAAATCTCAAAAGATGCTAGGGTAGTCTGGAGAGTTGGTCATACTGACACTTCCTGAGGTGTGTAGTGATAGTGAGATGTATGGCTAGAGCACACACACACATACACACACACAGAAGCAAACAGGCATGGTGCCAATTACTTCCTTATGTCTATTTGCATTTCCTGATCAGAATCATTGCTCTGTTTGATGCCCCTGCAGATTACATAATCAAAAAGCTTTCAGTCATTTGCTCATGTGTAACATGATGTAAGATTGGGTTTTCACATTTGCTTAAAAGCCACAGTAGGATGTTCGGTTCATCCTGCTGAGTTTCTGGAGTTCTGAGTGCTGAAGGCAGCACTTGACATTAGTTAAAAGGTCATCTTCTGTTACAAGTACATTAATGGTGTTTGGGAAGATCACAGTCATAGTAGTAATTGAGAAACTATATTTATCTGAAGTAAGATCTTAAAATGCTACCTTTGGTGTAATGGGTTGAAAAGAGCCTATTACAATGAATTACTAAGATTCTTAGGGAGTAGCCTGGTGCTGCCAAGCATCAGTCATGCTGAATTACAGTGTACATGCTTAACCAAATAATGGTTGCTTCTGTCTGGCCTCTGTGTGTCTTATTGTTTACTGAATACGGAGTAAATGTGCTTTAAAATCATATTTAAGAATCATATCTTATCTGTGGAGCGTTATTACACTCTTGGCATGCATTCTGACAAATAAAACCTGTAACCCCTGTGTATTCAACACTATTCAAAACTTGACATTTAAAATGAATAACATATTAATCTGTATGAACACCTTATCATCTCTGACACCATGGAAAAGCCTCACAATGTGTAAGTTCAGCTTTGCTGTCTGTTGCTGTGCTATATAGATACACAACCTTTCCATTACCTAATGGCAGTGTAGTGCAGGGTTAGTGTTAGAGATAGAAGAGTGTGGATACACAGAGAGAGAACCTGTAATGAAAGATAATCCAGCAGCAGATGTGTACCACTTCCTCTCCCTCTCGTCACTGGAAGGCAAGGCAAGCAAACATAATGAGTCACGGTCGTGTCTCCAACACACTGCAGCGTGCCGCCCAGCTCCACCACCCACGTCACCATGGCAACCGGCCCTCTCCCCTGGCAGCTCTGGGATGCATCATCATCACTGTTGCATGTACTCGGGATAAAGGGTGAAAAAGAAAGAAGAAGGCAGACATAAAACTGAAGAGGAGGAGGCATGTCTTATCAAGCTGACAGAAAATGATAATAGTCACCAACTTTTTTTCAGTTTTAAAACGGAATTTATTTTGGACAGAATGGGAGCTACTGTAATTAATGACATTATTATTATTATTATTATTATTATTATTATAAGATTGAAAAGAACAAACATAGACTATTTAAACCAACAGACAGCATTAGATAAAACAATCCAGAATTGGCAAACTATTATTTTTCTCAAAACTCATTCCTAATTTTCTGAGAGAAATTAATGATTATACTATACGATCATTACTATAAACATGTTTAAAGTCCAGACACAATACAATACAGATTTGTATTGGGACTGAGATGAAATTGCTGCAATAATCAATGCTTCATATAATTAAATAAGTGATGTTATGCCACTGCATAATCATGATTAAAGCTTAATTACAATAACTAAACATATTTCAATCTGATTGTATATGATAAACAGTTCTATGTCAGTAAGCACCCCCCACTCCCCATTTCCACCAGGGGCAGTTAACACCGAATGCTAGGGATGGGCCTCTGCCTAATTTTATTAATCAGCTATCATAAATGAATGTATATATGAATGTATATCCAGTTAACTGATAGAATCGGGGAAGCTTATTAAAAAGCAATTAAACTTCCGTCCTGTTGGTGGCAGGGCAGGTGTTTGTGTTTGATTGCACAACAAAAGCTTTACTGAATGGCAGCTCATTATTTCAGCCTGTAGCCCAACTGTAGCAGCAAGGGCCCTAAAAGGCTACAAACATGATATTTGTGAGCAGGATGTTTAAAAATGTGATCACAGTACATCCACAATGCATGCTTATAATAATCTCTTGGTCAGTATTTGCATGTTAAAGTTAATAAACCAGTGCTCAAGTTAATCTGCATACCTGAGGTACCTGATTTGTGGGGTCACACTTGAGTGGCATTGCACTGGACGTTAGTGGAAATGCTGCACCTCTCTTTTTTGTCCTACAAGCTTCAAATCTGACAAACCCGCTCCCGTATCCATGAGAGTAGAAGCTGTCCACGCTTTTAGTCCCAATTCCAATGGGTAGTAGCAACAAAATGAGTGAAGAATTGTGGATAGCAAAGGGCAACTTTTTGCACTGGTTTCGTCGACCAATCAGACATCTTTCCATTGTCTGTACAGAATTGCATCCGTTAGTATTGTACTGCCTACATATAGTTCTGTCTGGGCAACATGGATGAAAAATGAATAACCGCAAGGTCTGGTTTCCCCATACTCTGTGACCCAAAACTTAACAAATACAAAGACAAAAATAAATACTGCTTGATAGAATGTCTCAGACATTGTTGGTGTTCCTGGTGAGTTGAAGGACAGTAGGCCTACTCCATAGAAAAAATGAAATGAGAGTAACCTACGTGAATAAGAACACAATTTATTTGAAATCCACCATTTCATGACTGGCAGATTTCACATCCTGCATTGTAGACAGGCACGTTACTGTGACATGCTACTTTATATCGCATCATTTCGCATGTATATCTTTGTGAGCATTATTTAGAGGTGTGTTTCTCTCCGATAAGTGTGCACTGCTGCTACCTGGACATCACCACACACTTTCTCCAGATTCTACAAGGTTAACATCACCTCCATAGTGGTGTGAATGTGGCTGTCATCTTAGCGCTTTCTTTCAGGGTAGTCCTCAGCTGATTGCTGTTCCTCATCACATTGTTGCCATTCAGCATTCAAGCAGTTAGGAGGAGAGAAACAGAATGGTATTTACGTAATATTTATGTAACTGTGGTTCTGTGAGCCCCAGACTCCTTATTTGTCATTTGGAACTGGAGCTGGGGAGAAGGTTCTACAGATAGATTGCTGTATGTTGCAAGTACCGCATCATTAATCACTATGTGACTTAGTTGGAAGATCTCACGATGCTTGTGCAAAGAAGGAGGTATCCAGGGCCCGTATTCACCAAGCTTCTTAGAATTCTCTCAGAGAGCTCCTATCTTAGCCTAAAAAAGTCCTAGCTGGGAGTCCTAGACTAAAAGTGATTTAGGAAACTTCTCAGAGCAACTCTGAGTAAGGAAAGTACAAAAACCTCTATCTTAGTGAGGAGGTGTGGTTGACCCCGTTGCTAGGGATGACGCAGCAATTCAAGGACTGTGATTGGCTGATAAAAAAAAAAAACATCTGTAAAGGTCTTAAAATGCGCTCTTTGTGAAAATAGAAAATGAGATAATAGAACGGACAGTGAAATCATAAAATGTTTGTATTAAGAAATTGTATAATCATGAATACAGGCTACTTTATGCAAAGTTTCTGTTATAGGCTAAATATCTTCAAGTTAATTAAAACAGCTAAATGTTGAAAATGTGTCTACTTTTGAAGCAACCAATTTCCACGCAGTAGTTACTATATTTAAGTTCTTACATTTATTTACCATACTGATTTTATTACTTGTAATCCATTTCAGACTGATGTGAGCAAAATGGCTCACATTTTACCAATTCACATGATTGCAGGACAATCTATTTAAGTTGCACTTTCGGATGGTATGTAGCCAACAATCCAAGAGAGATGGAAGGAAGTAAAAGAACAAGAAAACCAAATTGGACAGAAGAGCAGTGTTTGGAGAATATTTCTTCTTTCTGCCATTTTGTCCTCTGCTATAGTAACTCTTAAGCCTCTTAAAAGTCCTTCTCTCTGCTCTTAACAATTTTTACCTTAGGAGCTGTTTTTAGGGCTAAGATGTTCCGTGAATCATTTTTATCTTTACTAAGATTTAGTCCTAAATTTAAGAGGAAATTCTGAGAAAATGTCATAATTCTAAGAATTTTCTTAGAATTTCGTCACTAGGGGCAACATTTAGGCTCAGGAAGCTTTGAGAATACAGGCCCAGGAGTTTTTTTTTTTACTGCCCCTGGTGGTTATCTGACGTTCATAAAAGAAGTTACATACAGGTAACTGCTGTTCAAAAGGCAAAAACTTTTATTCCTTTGCATCTCATATTTGTGCTAACAAAGCGACTTGTCAGAAAACAGAGCTGAACTTCCTCAAATACAAATCAAAGTAGCAGGAAGTAGCAAAAGTTGCATTTGCCACCCTGAAAATAACTTTGCCTACACGAGCAGGTGAAAGGCATTGAGGTTTCCGAGTTGACAGAGGTCTTTCCTGCCTATTGCCACACTTCCGAGTCAGCTCCACGTTTCGTGACTGCTTACAGTACGCCCCACTCACAGGAGGAGGGATAAAAATACTGCCTGCCGCACACGTTGCTGTGGCAATGAAAGAATGATGCAGGGCTGCTGGCGAAAGCAGGGGCATTGACAGCCTCTGATTGCGCACGCAGCGGTTGCTGTTGTTCTGACCCTTTCTATCTGACGTGAGCAGAGAGCTGTAACAGGAGATATCCTCACACACACAATCACACACACTCACAAAAGCATACACACTGGCATATTGATGGCTGTATTTGCTGAAGGGTCATGGTTTCAAGCGCAGGGTTTTTCCTCTCTAGGGTAAGGCAGAAGATTTCTCTGTTTTCCCAGGGGAAGATTAAAGTAGCTGGATGAGGAGTCTGAAGTCTGAGGTTTCAGAGTTTCACAAAGTGTGAGAGGGTTGCTGATTCAGCAATGACTTTTCAGCACACTTTGTCAATGCATGGCTGAAAATGACAGTACAATGTTTAACAAAGACGCTTTCTGGCATTTTTAAAAGCAATCCATAATGGCTATAAGGCATTACATGATTTTTTTTTGTAATAGAATTTCCAGCTCCAGTAGGCTAATATTTTCATTTCGATTTGCACTCAAAGGTGAAATGCTGTAAGGAACCTCCACAGTTAACATTTCTCCACAAGCCCACTCCATAAAGAAATCATTTTCATGGCAATATGGTGGCACCTCATATACACTTTAATAGCCTGCAGTGCAGAGTTGTTTTGTCCCCCCGATTTTTCTTGTGATATATATATATATGGAGTGTGACTGTCTTTTACAAAAATTTACTGCAATACGAGTTCACACCCTATTACATTTTTCTTATATATGTTTGAAAACTATAATCTCATTCTTAGATAGATAGTCACTACTAAACCTTATACGGCTTCATCCTCTGTATTTCAGTATAACATGCTGAATGTTTGGTACTGTTGCAGTATTTTAAAGTAATGTTTATTGGAATGACATGCTCCACTAGCCTTATTTTGGTATTCTATTATATTGTGGCTCTCTCTGTGTAGCTCATCTCTTTCATAAGTAATAAATACAGCATTATGCTGTAATGTTATGGCCAATATAAAACCAGAGTCAGAGAGAAAAGGAGAGCTGTAAGACGAGCCCCAAACCACCTCTCATCTCCGCTCAAGATAAAAACAGCTATATGAAAAGGATATATTAGGAACTGAATAACAAAGTCATGCGCCACCCACAGAGAAACAAAATGCACTCTGATTATCGGAAGCATACCCACAGTGCTTTCATTTCATGAACAGAAAGATTCTCATTCTGACTTATATTATCTGACTGATAAACTGATGGATTTAGTTGCTATTTTAAAAGCTACCAATGATAAGATTAGAACTATTGCAAGACTGCATTTTTTTTTTTTGCCATCCACATCAGATTATTTGCTGTTAATGAATGCCTCAACGTGGATTATATTGGATTTTTGTGATATCAGGTGTAACTACACCAACAATGGTCAGAAGAAAATACACAATGCTGGGGCTGATTTCTTTCAAGCCCAGTCTGGAGATTCTGGCACACTATCACTGACAGTCATGTCAGATGATTAGACAGAGTGAAAGCACCCTACAGGGGGCCAAAAAGTCAGGAACCAATGGGAATATGTTGAGCCAAATACGTTGAGCAAAATCCTCAATACAGCGGCTGAGAAAATGCGTAGAGCGTGTAGAACGTGTAGACCGTATGTTGTAAATAATAAACTAAGTATATATAGTTTTACTCTCATTCGTTCCTGAATGTTTGGACACCCTGTAGATTTAATCTTCATTTGGACTGAGATTTTCTTAGCCCATGTCACTGACACAGCTGCAACACATCATCAGCAGTGACTGAGAAGATACATGTGAAAAACAGTGGTGGGTTTAATGAACATCAAGGCAATGGATTATTTACTCTATCATTCTTTTTCCCCCCAAAATGCCTTTGGAGGAGAAGCTAAAATTAGACAGACTAAGCCCATATTGTCCAATCGATGTACAAATTACACAGAAGGACAGATGACAGTAAATGCATGTCTTGTGCTGTGTATTAGATTTTAGCCTCCCACTTAACATCATGACAAACTCATTGCATACAGCTGTCAATTTTAGCATTTGTGTACTTTATATGAGTGTTGTGTGTGTTCTCTGAGTTTGAAGTCACAATGTTTCTTTCTTTCAAAATAGATCAATAAAATCACAATAGCATGCACTCGCAGCTAAAAGTGAAGGCATATACTGTATCATGCAAGGACATGGACATGGACTTCCTGCATCAAAATTCTGGCAGTCTGATTTCTCTGTATATGTACAGTCCTAGATTCTTGACATTACTCCTTGAAATGGTGTGCCTTTTGCTGATATACATTGATTTCCTGTTATTTTTGCTACATACTGTGTAAGTATTTGATTGTAGTTACTTCAACTCCTTAATCTCTCATTTAGTTCAATGTTATTCAGTAGCTATGATAAATTATCACAGCAACTAAATTAATAGGAAAGATATATTTTCAAGAGTGAGAACCATTGTATTAACAAGGGCTAATAGTTTAAATTCATTTTGTACATCCAGAGAATAAGTCGAATAAAATTGACTCAACAAAATACTTAGAAATGATGTCTTTTGGTGTCTGTACTGCACAAGTGTATTATTATAACAAGCCTCTGCAGGCTCTTAGATTGAGTCACTAAAGGCTGTTAATACTAAGACACCTGTATAATCAGGATAAAATTAAAAAATTAAATTCAATGAACACTTTTAGAGCTTTTAGCAGACAATTTTTAGGTTGAATTTTGGCCAACTTTCTTCATGTTAGGCATTCATTATCTCCCCTCTTTCTCCCTTTCTCTCTCACTCACACACGCACACACACACATACACACAGAGTTTTGGTCTGTCTTTCTGTCCCTCTCTCTCCCCTTTCTCTCTACTCCCTCTGTCATTACTCCTCCTCCGCAGCCAGAGGCATGGTTGCCTCCGTCTCCATGGCGATTGTTTGTCTCTCTCCGATCGTTGGCCCTGTGAGATGCAGATCCGCTGTGGAGGAGTGGACATGCAGCCTTATCTCCATCACCGATCCAGCAAGCCTGACCTGCTCTCTCCACTGCACCCATCCCAACACAACTACAGCCATGGTTACCTAACATCAGTCCCCATCCCACCTTTCCTGCACACTGATGCAATCAATTATTTATGCTAACAAATGTGTTGTGAGTGTAATGCATGTGAAAACTTGCCTGAACTCAGAATTTTTAGGATGCCAGTACATTTACATTTACAGCATTTAGCAGACATTCTTATCTAGAAGTGACATTGAAGCCTCTATTGAAAAACATAGGCAAGTGCAAATAAGCTATGGTCTAAGAATACCATAATGCTAAAATCCTGTTACGTAGGAGTTAATACAGCAAGGAAACAGTAAAAAGAAATCATTTTATGTCAGTAATTGCTAGTGCCTTGTGCTGTGTGTGTCTTTTCGAGTCCAGAATACAAAACATTCCCACAAAAAACTAGCGTTTGTTACAGAAATTGTGTTACTGATGCTAATAAAAAAAAAAACACTAACATGACTTAAAGGCAGTGATGACACAGCTTCACTAGGTCATGGACTAAGAGTACTATCAGTATAAAAAACTCTGTTGGGGAGGTAATATAGTAAGATTTTTTTGTTAAAAACAAAGCGCTAATTTAAGTATTCCATGAAGAAGTAAGTCTTTAGTCCACCACCTAGGTGCCTGAACAGAGAAGAGCCTTGATGCATGTCTCGTTTGGTACCCTGAGTGATGGTGGGACCAGTCGTGGGACCAGTCGAGCAGTGCTCGGGGATCAGAGGGAGCGTGGTGCAGTGCGGTTTGTTGTAAGATAGGTGGGTGCTGGTCTGTTTTTGGCTTTGTAGGCATGCATCAGTGTTTTATATCTGGTGTGGGCAGCTACAGGAAACCAGTGGTGGGAGCATAGTAATGGGGTGATTGTGTTACAAAATGTATACCCTAATGATAATATACTAATGATATTATATTCACTAGTAGTGACTTGCCCAAAGAAGTACTAGTCAGTTCCATTTACACCATATAAAATTTAAAATTTCATATACATAGATTTCACTGCAGAGGCAAGGTTTGAATTGCCATCTCTGAATTTGTTGTGTTTTGTGCACGCCTCTGATCTCAAATGTATCCTCAAGGCAATTGCAATAACAGCATCCTTTCTAAATGTGCTTGACACTCATTTTTGTTTTTCTGCCTCAATGGGCTCTCCCAAGAACAAATAAACAGACCTAAAATAAACCGAACCTTCATTTAGACCAAGAATGGTTGAACTGGTGAAAATTTAAACAAGTGAGATTGATGCAAGCATAACATAATGCACACTAACACACATGAACACGAGGACAAACAGTCTCTGCATGGGCCTGGCCTTTGAATTATTCAAATCTGATTAAACAGAGAGCAAGTGGGCGAAATGATGGAGAGCCTATTGTTGTTGTTTTGACACTGAAGTGGCCAGACAAGCATTTACAGACAGATTTAGTGCTTTGAGACACTTGAGATTTGGCCTGTGGATACACTGGAGAGTAATGGAGGGCCTAATTAGCACACTCGTATATGGATTTGGTTGCCATTTATGTGATTTAACATGCTGGACCAAATTGGAGAATTTACGTGTATCCGTCAACTAATTGTTCGCCAGCAACGACAATACAAGCATATCTGTGTTATAGTGATGAGTCTATTGGGGCACTCCATTTGATCATTTATTATCTAATCTACAGAACATTATTGTTCTCTCTTTATCAACTATTTCTGATAAAATGTGGCATGATGAACTGTAATCAGTAGAGCAAACCATTAATGCAAGTTTAAAAAAAAAAGATCAGTAGAGACTGAATTTCATTGAGTTACAGGAATAATAGTCTGTTTGATACACCTTCAGAGGTGCCAACATTGCTAAGAAGATCACAGCAGGCATAGTGGAAAATCAGAATTTTACCACAAAACCCCTAGCGAATGTTGGTTAATGGCATGGCTCCATGCTAACAGAATAAACAATAAAACCTAGATTGGTTGAACTGATATTTAACTGCAGTTTGCAGAAATTCCAACCAAGCTGAGTGTACAGTATAAGCTTACTTTATGTATTTGTTATAAAATGAACATAAATGCAGAATCCAACCAGGGACCCTCGAGCTGTGAGGCAGCACTGTGCTACCGTTCCAATAAGCAACTGTCTACAGCTGACGTGAAAAAATATTTACAGTTGATCAGCTGACGTATTTGTAGATCTGAGCATCAGTACAGTATAAAGATTGATCTTTACACTTTTATTACTGACTTGAAAAGAAAATATCAGCCAGACTTTTTTGGTATCACATAGACTAACTGATCATTTGATGTGTTCTTTTTTTTTTCTATTGGCTCCAAAGACCAAGGCTTGTGAATTCACAGCTTAGTTAGGACTGCAGCTAAGATTATTTTAATAATTTATCTATTGATTAAATTTTCAATTAATCAGTTAGTTGGATTGTTTTTAAAATATATTAACCATTATAATATGACTACTTACAAGCTAACTGATTCAAATAACTTTGCTACTCACTGCCAAACACTGCAGAGAACACATGCTTTATGATTATGGTTGTGTTTTCAACTGAGAAGATTTTCGTCTCATAAACTAATCATTAATTTGAGACCATGTTCATTTTCATTGAGCTCTCAAACAAATGACAGACCTTTTGACCAAAGTAGCATGAAATCATATTTTCCAGAGAGAGCAAGAAAGGACTATATATATCTTTGGTCTTTTTATGATATAAATATGATGAAAAAAGTGTGATACGTCTAGAAACCCGGAAAAGGTCGGACAACTTAATACACAATGATTAATAAGCATAATTCAGTAAGGGATATTATGCTTCCAGTGTTTTCCTACATTCCCAAAAAGACAATTCCATTCAAATGTGTTTTTAGTCTAAGCAAATTGATGTAGCAAGCCACAGCCTGCTTCATAACAGTACAACTAATCTTCAACAATGAAATTCATTGCCAACTTTTTTTAAATCGATTTTGTTTCTTAGTTGTTGCAGCCCTAAGCCCAGTGTTGAGGTACATAAAGTGAGCATGACACCAAAGTAGAAGCAAATGTGCTTTTTTCATATCCTGCGTCCTTTCCCCTTCAGTGAATTAACGTTTTTTACTGGATATATTTTATCCACATTTGCGCTCAAAAAAGCATTTATGGGAATGTAAGAGACACTGGGAGCGTAATATCTCTGACTGAATGATGCTTATTAATCATTGTGTATTAAGTCGTCCTACCTTATCCGGTTTTCTAGGTGTTTCACACATTTACATGACAACGCTAATAGTCATATATCGAGCCATGAAAAGCTGTTTGTTTGTTTGTGAGCTGTAGGCCTGTTTGACTCCAGTGTACATCAGGTTGACACATCTTTTACACTGCTCGTTGTGATGCACTCAGCTCCGGTTCAGGTCGCACTAAAAGAAACCTTCGGTCATAAAGAGGCTTTGAGACAAGCAAGCTGAGTGAGTGCTGGCAGGTGCTCCATTATGTCGTGTAAGCCACTTCACTCCACAATAATGAGCCACACAGGCTGATTAGTCATATCTAATAGCACAGATACACCTCCCCCCACCCTGGCCTCTGGCTGTCTCTCATCAGCGTGGTCACACTGTCTATTGGCTTTTTGAATAAGGAAGTGCAAAAGCTTCTAGCAGCCACTGGAATGAACATTTCACGTGTTATTGCTTTGCAGGATTGGTGGCAAAGGGCATTATGAAGTCTAATTGGCTTTAGATCTGAGCTGCTTAAGGATTTTGTATTTTTAGAATAGAAAAGATTTTAGATTTAGATAAATAAAACCGTGGCCCGATATACCCATGCACTGGATTACCAACATATATACATTTTATATATTATGAAGTTTTGAAACCGGTGCCAGTAGGCATAACTTTATGAAATATGTGAAATGAGTCTAATCAAATTTGCCCAAAGCAAGCTTTCGGGATATGGATGTCCATTAATGTTAAAATATTTATAATATACACATGAGGGCTTATTGCAAGATACTATAAATAATATTGACAAAACATTTCAAAATGATGCTAGTTCAATTTTTTAAATAAATATCTATGTAAACATGTTTTGTAACAGACCTTTAATACTCGAGGTACAGCCTCTTTTTGAGGATACTTGTCTCCTTTCAGCTGAAAGCAGAATAAATATTATTTGGTTGCAGGAGTAGTGTTGTGAGTGTATCATCTAATCCAATTAACTTAATGCACAAATCAGGTGGTACATTTTGGCAGGTTTTTCTGAAGTTCCCGCTGGGAAAGACCAGACTCACCATCAGTGAAGCATCCTTTCTGATATGTTGATATGAAATGTGATACAAAATTTAGATATTTTTAAAAAAAAATCAGTCTACTATACATCCATATTTTAAAGACACATATGCTTGGAGCTGTCAAAGTCAAGTCAAAATGCAAAATGAAAATATCATGAAAATATCAATATAATGTCTGGTTCACAACAAATCACGCTTGTATGCACTTCATATGTTCAGTCATTTCATGCATCAGCATTTTTTAAATATTATACTTAAGTAGTAACTAGTCAAGATTCAGCTTCAAATGCAGAACTCTCTTTATTTTCTGATATATTTACAGTAATATATAAACTTGTAGGCACACATGATGTTTTACAGGCAGTTCATTAAAACAATATTACATCATATTATATGATATTCATTTTAGAGTTCAGTCATAGCAAACAAACAGGTTTATTTAACATCATCAGTGATTCTATGATCTTTCCTTGCCTAAGTAACACATACCATCAACTCTTACTGGCACGTTGGTGCCTGTAACTAAAAGTTTTGGATAGAGGATATATTTATCTACTGCGAATGCATTTAGTCTATTGTCTTTCTTTTGCTTCTTGTTACAACCATACTAGTGACATTCCTGTGACAATATATCACCTAAATAAATAGCACACTGTATCTGTTGCGCTGTGAGCAGTACTGATGTAAAGAAAGACAGCCGAAGCAGGAATATAAGCTAGCCGTAAAGCCAGACCCTACCTTTATAATTACAAGACCCATCATGCTAAATCTATACATATGTTATTCCTCTCATGAACATTAGAGAGAGGATATTTGACTCTAGGCCTATGGAAAACATACCCGGGTGCTTGTTAAGTATGGTATACGGTTTTGTTAGTTAGTTTTGCGCAGCTCTTTATTATCTGAAGCTCTTTCCTGCTGCTGCTGGAATCATGCAATCTTGCTGTAAAGCTTTATATATATATAGTTTATAAAATCTTACCAGTTTCATCAGACCAATCCACTTAATCAATCACCACATGCTCCAATCGCAAAAAGGCCACTTTCTGATTTCATAAAATACAGTAAGTACCTTTTTTTTTTTAAATGGACTGACCTTTTAAACCCACATTCTGTAACAAACTCAGAATACTGGCACACCAGGTTATTATCCCTCTAAATGAGGCATCTGGGATAAAGGACATCTGCCATTATTTTTAGTGAATTATTATCACAAAAAGCAAGGTTGAAATTGAAATAGTGATTCATATGCCTTTGGTAAGTGGGTCCTCAGTGAACACACACATGAGTCATGATTGATAGATCAAGCTTTTGCCATAATCTGTAAACATGTCACATACTCTTAATTTGGAAATCAGCATCCTCAAACCTTAATAAAGGCACTGACTCAATCATATTGATTGGAATCAAATGAATCTGACATATCTCTGACAGAACAAAATCAGACTTTAATATCTGTCATTGTTAAGATATGTGTTAGAATATATGTTATTCATCATTTGTGGATAACTGCTCATCTAGCTAGTGAACACCATTTGGTAAAATTTAAAGGCGGGACTTTCCTATTGCAATTATCTTCTGCGTACTGTGTACAATATTAAGAAGATTAACAAATGTTAAGAATATTACTATAAATGTATGGGATATAAAGGATCACCGTCCTTTATATATTGTTTAGAGAAAACCTTTAGATTACTTCCTGCCTTGTCTTGACAAGTTACGTGACTAACACAAAGCCACTAAAATACAATTGACGAAATTCAAATATATTACTTAGTGAACTGTTAAAGGGTGAACTTTATACCATTTATACTCTACTGGCTGTATAAGAGACCAGAAATCAGCAGCTTCTTTGTGTTTCTACATGTTTTAGTTTTCATATGATCAATTCAAAATACTCAAATCTGTATAATTTATACATATTGCTTTGTATAGCATCCATCTCGGGGCGAATGATTTAAACTGATGTCTACAATTGCACCTTCTTCCATACTTTCCTCATCTTATGACTTTAAGTGTTATTCACAGAAACCGTTACTACTGGATCCTTGCAGTTTGAAGTTACACCTGACCTGTGCAGTACGAGAGCATGAGAGTGGTGGCAAAGCATTAAACACTGCTGTCGTGCACTAACATCTGGTGCCAACTTGCAAGATTGTGAGACTGAATCCTAATCATTTGTCAGAGCAGCACAGGGTGAAAGCGGCTTAATTTCAGAATGGTTCTCCGAGGTTCTGTTTTTTTGTAGATTGACTGTCCGTGAACTCCAACAATCCCTTCACTCAAGAAGTGTTATGGTTAAACGTGCATATCTTTCTTTGTGAGGTGGGAAAACTGTTGGCCAGAACTGCTACGTTGTGAAAGCTTGAATGTCTGACTGAATCCAGACACATCCTCTTTTGACGCCTCACATGACAACACACTTTCCCTTAAGCTTCTCAGCCCGCTTCTGTTGCTTGTTCTTTTTGCCGTCGATCTGGAGGCTGACAGTCCTGCGCTTCTCCAGGTTCAGCAGCTCCTGGAAGAGCTCTTTTACATTGTGGTTGGTTTTGGCTGACGTCTCCATGAACGCGCACTTCCACCTCTTGGACATGGCCTCGCCGTCACTGGTCTCCACCTCACGGCCACTGGTCTCATCAATTTTGTTGCCCACCAGCATGATAGGAATACTCTCCACGTCACCTTTGATCTGGCAGATCTGTTCGAAGATGGGCTTTAGCTCCTCCAGAGACTGCTTGCTGGTGATGGAGTAGACCAGGATGAAGGCGTGACCCTTGGAGATGGACAGGCGTTGCATGGCAGGGAACTGGTGGCTGCCTGTTGTGTCTGTGATCTGAAGGGTGCATATGCTCTTGTCACAGCTGATTACCTGCCTGTACGTGTCCTCGATGGTGGGGATGTAGCTCTCACGGAATGTCCCCTTCACAAAGCGCAGGACCAGGGAACTCTTGCCGACCCCGCCAGCCCCAAACACAACCACACGATAATCGTTGCTCTGCTCTGGCATTGTTCTTTATGAAATCTTAGAAGCAGATGACACAAAAATGAGAAATACGTTCCTGGTAAGCAGGTTTAGCATTTAAAAATGATCAATATTCTTGGACAAACAATATGAATATGAAGATGTTTATAAATTGTGATTTGTTAAAAAGCAAATCCAATGAGCACATCCGAAGGGAAATTGAACCCTGGCAGCAAGTGCACCCTACACAGATATCCTACAGTGATTTACAGAGGACAGTGATCATACACGTGTCTACCCCCCCCCCCCCCCCCCCCCCCCCCCCCCCCCCCCCCCGCAAAATCAAGTCCTCTATGCAGGACTGCTGTCAGACTGAGGGGGAAAATCACAGGCTGGAGAACACACAGGCCATGCGTCAAACTAGCTGCACCAGCATACACATTGCACGCACATCACGCGCTCCACGAACATTTCTACTGCTGAAAACGAACATCCTAAAGTTTTGGGGGTTTATTTTTATTTCAAAAACATTGCTGTTTAGGTTCTCGCTTTTATATAAAACAGCAGCAGAAGGGCTTATGCGAAGCAAGCGTGTTTATTCAGCAGAAAGTGCAAACGCAGCTCATTGCTCACGGTCGCCTTATCGCTTCAAGATATGAGCAGCACAGCGAGCACGAGCGCTTTGTACAGGCTTAGAAACAGCGCACTATAATCATTCATACTGCGTGCTAGTGCACATTTTATCGCTTTGTATAGGACACGGCCTGGTTAGTATTATTTTTTTTTTTCGCAATGCACAATGCTGTTAAAGCGGTGATCCAAAAACGCTGCTGATGCAGACAGGACGCAGAAAAAGATGCAGGACGGATAAAAGCCGGAGCGAATACCGACCAGCAAAATATATCATTGTAAGTACCTCTATCTATTTCCATTGCACTTTTATTCACTTTTAAACAACATTAAAAAGTCGATTATACAGGGTGTCGCCTGTAGTCATTATTTTTGATGGGAAAAAAAAAAGACACCAAGTAAAACACTCACCTAAAAACAGACGAAGAGAAAAGTTTATGCTCCTGTTATCATGTTGGACGGTGTGGTAGAGACGCTAAATTCGCAGTGGTCCTCCTGCCAGCCTTCGAAGCTGCACTGATATTGAAAATCCATTGGAGCGCTGAGGCAGGCTTTTATAGGCGCTCCCGGTGACGTCAGGTGGAATCTCACCGCATCATAACTCCGCCCACTTTTCTCAGCAACAAGAAACCCCCCCAGCGCGTGGGCTGCACTGAGAGGCCATCACCTGACCACCTGACTGCAGAGACCTGTATGATAGCCTGCATGCTTTAAGGAAATGCAGTGTTATCTGTTATCATCTCTGAGTTAATTAAAAAATCTTCTCCAGGGGAAATCCCGTGGGATCATTACGTAATAAGATTCAAGAGTAAATAATGTGTAGCCTATATTTATCCAAGTGACAAGTGATGGGAGACCATGAAATTGAATTCATACATTATTCATACACATAGTAAACACCAGTCCTGACTTAATCCTGAGGTAATCACACAGCCGTTATTCACTGGCCACCTATTCTATAGGTGCACTTTATAGGTATAAAATTACTGTAGTCCTTCTGTTGCGCAATATGTTAACATCAACAAAGAAAAGGGGGACCGCTATACTTTAAAAAAAAAAAAACCTTTCCTTCTCACAGGGTTTATAAGTTTAACTTCATCTATTACATGGCAATTCGAATGTAGTGTACCTTTTATAATTATTTAACATACATACTGTAATTGGACTTCTTAGAGTTCTTTTAAAGGTACACTACATGCATCTTTCCAGGTAAAAGATACACACTAAAGGTACAAAAGATGTACCCTTGAGGGTACCACCAGTGACAAGGAGAGGTCCAATTTAGTACCCCTTTTTTTGGCAGTGACCGCTTACATTCACATTTATAATGACCAATGTTACCACCTTTTTTTCAGGGGACAATAGGTAATGCATTGGCCAATTTGCATATTCATTGCATCATCATGATCATTTGCATATCATTATGTATAGAATAGAATAGTGTTTTATCAAAATAGAATAGAATAGAATACTATTTTATTGGAATAGAAAATAATGGATTATAACATTTTTATAAAAAATAATAATAATTTGGTCTTGGTAACACAACCTATTTCAGTACAAAACACTATAACTTTTATAATGAAGGAAAGTGTTATGGATGGAACTCAGTTCATTGCCTGTAAATATAGCTAAGAAGAGAGTGATCTGTGATTAGTTGTTAGGAAGAATGGTGGTCAATGATTGGTAGTAGGGAACAATGCTGATCAGCAGTTGGGTGCTGGGAAGAATGGTGATCAGCGATTGGGCGTTGGGAAGAATGGTGATCAGTGATTGGGCGTTGGGAAGAATGGTGATCGTGATTGGGCGTTGGGAAGAATGGTGATCAGCGATTGGGCGTTGGGAAGAATGGTGATCAGAGATTGGGCGTTGGGAAGAATGATGATCAGTGATTGGG
>CM040991.1:16097827-16153760 GCA_022985145.1 Pangasius djambal
GCCAAGTTCTCAACTCAGCGGTACCACTGAGGTGTTGAAAAATCCCACTATCCCAGTACTAATACCAGTGCGACATATGCTACCATGCTGCTACTTTGTCAGTATCAATGGTGCACTAAGAATCCACTCATGGAGGAAGTAGAGGGTTTCTGACCAATTGTGTGCAACAGATTGTGTGCTACATTCAAGTAATTGCATACCTACAGAGTGCAGGTATATATGATTGGACTGACAGATTATTTAAATATTAAGATCTGATTGGTTGTATTTTAGCTTGCAAATGACTGGAATCATTGGTGTGAAGAATGCTTTTTTTTTAAAATATAGTTTGTGATATTATACCTATTATTTAAATATAATTGCTGTATATATTACTTCGGTTGCGATAAATATTGAGAACTGATTGGCATATTATTTAGTGACTATTATGACTTATTTAGTAACTACAATGAAAATAACAGGAAAAGTATTTAGTTACAAGAGTGAGGAATGTAAGAGTGTACCTGCAGGTGGGTCTGGGAAGTTTCTAAAAAAAAAACTTATTTAGTTAAAGCTTTACACAACCTTTTTTACACACAGGCAATTTCCCAGTGTTAAATTACCATTTAGTGCAGTGTTCATTTAGGTCCATCTGGAAGAGATAATTCCACACTGGGGATTTTATTGTCCAGTTTTAATAAACTCTTGACTTCCTGGAAATTGCTAATGCTTTCTGGACTTTGCTTGTTCTTCCATGTAGTCTTGTGATTGAGTGATTGTTGACATTCACTAGAAGAATGAATTGTGACTTGTATTTTGGGATGGACTGTAAAGACACCCTTTCAGGAACACTGCAATAAATGGTTTATGCCTCCAGATTCTTCCATGGCTATTTAAAATGCAAGTTAACTGTAGTAAATACTGAATATTGCTCTGCCCTATATCACTCAGCAATTTCTCTACAATGGCCTTCAATATATTTTGCTCACTTGCTGCACTTGTAAAATACAACTTGGTTTAAACATATAATGTCTACAATTCCAATCACTACCCACTTATATCATAATAAGATTTCTGTATTTCTATTGTTATTATTCATATTTAATGGTTTAAGGGTTCAGTAATACTTTTAGTTTACTGAACAACCTGAATATATGTGTATTAATATGCTGTTTGTTGAGTTTACCTTAGTGTTACTTCTTTTAAAGTCTTTTTATCATGACCAATATGGTGTGGAACAGGACCTAGAAGATATCACCACCACCACCACCACCATCATCATCATCATCATCATCATCATCATCATCATCATCATCATCATCATCTTCATGAGATGCATTGGATGTGTTGAAAGCAGGAAAAACACAAAACTGTACATTGCAGCAGGTTGTAATTATAATTATAATAATTACTGTGATATTTATTATTTAGAACCCTTTATAAATAAGCTCACAATGTGTTTTACAGAATGTGTGCAGTTAAACATTTTAAATAAAAAGATCAAATTAGCTTACATGAATAAAGACAGTAATATCATTATAATTATAATAACTACATGCAATATTAAACAATTTAATTCTCTTTTAAAATTGATGAGTGCCAGGACTCCATGAACTTTAGGTGGGTTTCTGTTATGACCAACAAATGTCTGTCTGATGATCTGAATGATCGATCTGCAACATATCTAACAGTTATGAAGTTAGAGAGGGAATATAAAGATGATGTTAAATATTAATATTATTTTTTTTAAAAAATATGGTTGCATTTGTGGCTTGTTTAATCTTAAGCTGTTCTGCCCTCTATTGGTGACTGGCATCTAAAGCCACCAGGGTATGTGAAGAGCTACGGTCTGTGCACCTGGGGAGTCAAATCACTTCCGGGGCCCCTCGGTCAACCTGCAGCTCTCTAAATATAGTTGAAGACCAGTACCTTTGGATTGTGTGACGATATGCACTTCTGTCTGCAATGTTTCAACCACAAAGCATTGTCATGAAAGAAGCTGCCACAGAGCCGCCACACACAAAACAGTAGCTGAAGAGAGTGAATTAAATGTCACACAGTTGCGACATGATCTCAAGAGCCTTGCAATTCACAAGGAAACATCTTATTGTCTTACTGAAAATAGCTCAGGTATTCATGTGTAGAATTTTATATATGCACTTTATATGTACATTATTATGGAAAAAGGGGTTCAGGGGTTCTTTGGACTGTTTCCCAGTTTCTTAAAGTGGATCTAATTAGACCTTTTTACTTTTTTTCTTTTGTTTTGTATGGAATACAGACTCAACATAACTATAAAACCATACAAATACAACTATACAGAAATAAAAAAATATATAGAGAGAGAATTACATACGACAGGTCGAACATGACACATATTTTTTTTTAAAATTAAAAAGAGAATAAATTGGCTGTAGTTACAGAATATAGGATGCTCTTTCTGCCTTGCACATGTTCCCAATAGTAGTAATAGAAGGTGTAGTAATAGTAATAGTAGTAGTAGTAATATCAGTAGTAATAATACTATTAGTATTAATTGTACTAGTAATAGTAGTTGCAATAGTAGTGGTAGTATTAGTGGTGGTGGCAGTAGCCATAGTAGTAGTTGTAGTGGTAGTAATGGTACTACTAGTAGTCGTAGTACTAGTAGCAGTAAGAGTAATAGTAGTAGTATTAGTGGTAGTAGCAACAGTAGTAGTAGTTGTAGTTTTTTTTCTGTTACATGAAGAAATGTAACAGGTCAAAAACGTCTTTCTGTCTATCTCATAAGCTCAGGGCTATGAATGAATGTATCTTTCTATAATTTCACATACATGATAATTTAACATTAAAATCAGAATGCTCTGTTGGAAGAAATATAAGATAGGAAGTAACACCGCATTCAGTAAGAGGAGAAGTAAACATTAGGCAGGTGTGGTGAAGGAAGGCATCCTGCTATAACCAGGTCACCACCATTAAATCTCACGACTGGCTTCAGCTCACTGAGTCACATCACAACAAACAGATGTTCACAGTGTAGCGCTGGCCCATGACCACAGAACCATACATCACTCCAAATATATTTCCTTTCAAATATATTCATTTCAAATCCACTAATTCATTAACACAAATTCATGTTTCATAATAATTTTAGATATTTGATGACAATATCTAATATACTTTTGGTGTTTTTATTGTTAGTTCCTAAATTAGATGAGTTGTATGAACAGAACATAGTAGTACTTCATTTATATTACAGAAGATATAAAACGATTTCATACACTAAAGTTTTATTTGAAAAATGCATCTATACCATGCGCTCCTGTGTGCTTCACCATATAAGCAGCCATTACTGTGAACATTTTTTTATCCTAAACATTGTTGTTGTCATCAACACTTATGTCAATCCTGTTATCCTTAGGTCAACTCTGCTACTGAGACATACTTTCATAAAAATATAAAAACACAAATTTAGATGGAATTAACAGATTGTAGGGAATTGGAGATTCTTAGTGAGATTCCTATTAGATTAGATTATTAGATTATTAGTGAAATGGGAGATCAATTTTATATTGATTATTAACCCCATATATAAAATTGAGGGTTAATAAAGAGTTATCTTAGAAGTAAAGCAGCATTTTAGGAAAATATTAGCAAAAGTTTGATAACTTTTCATTAACTTTAACTTTGTGTAAAACTGCTACTGGATCTATACTGTATAATCATACTGCAATAATTTGCAAGACAGTGTAAAAATGGATGAAAATCTATTAGATTCAATATCAAATGTTTGTGTAAATGATGGTAACAGGGTTGACCTTCACGGTTTATGTGACAAAAATTTTCCTATAACCTATAAAGCATGACATGACATGAGCTATAGTTTTCAAATATATCCTCTTTTGAATAAAAAGCAAAGAAGATAAAAAAAAAAATTGCATTTAAAAGAAGTAACGTCAAAAAGTCCCCCATTTGGGATAATGACACACATCAGGAAGTGCTTTAAACTTGCCTTTTCAGCATGTCAAGTTAAAAGGCAGTCTAATATGGTATTTACATAGGTCTATTATTTATTAATACAGACAACTATAAAGGTTTTTGCACTCCTCAATCACATACAGTTCACATAGCCTCTGCTCAACTTTACTGCATGGTGAGAAAAACCACACATGAGCTTCAGGGACCTCATGAATGCAGACAGTTTTATATATATTGTAGAAAAGGAAATAATTTTTTAATCATGGCATGCTTAATATTGGTTATTTTAGATCATTGTTTTTACGCTGTATATGTTCCTCCCAATTCCAATTATATGATATTTATATAATTGTTGTAGGTAATTTTAATTCTTTATCATATACAAAACCAAAACAAGACCACTGCCTGTATAAGAGAACTGAATAAGAAATGATAACAGGATAATCTAAATTAGTATACAAATCATTAAAATACCACAGGTAAGATGGGCACATTAGTAAAGTTTTGTTTGCTGGCTTGTCTTGAGAACGGTAATTTTTTATTTATATAATTGATAGAATACTCTATAGGACTTACACAATGTGGAAATATATTGAAAGGTATTTCTCAGGACATGGGTCACCAAAGACCAAAAATAAAAAAAAAAATTTAAAAAAAGTTGTCAAATAATATCCTGCCACCACCTTTCTTTTCAGAGGACCATTGAGACTTTGTTAGGACATAAATATGTAAACCAATAATACCTACACTAACCCAGTCCTGTGCTAGCCAACATTCAGAAATGGGGAAAGAACAGTTTAAACGTGTATGCTTATTAATTAAAACACCATCAAATTATAGGGATTGCGCATGATTATCAAAGCGAGACTTATAGAATGCTTACACTTCAGCCCTGTCCATGAGTGTGTTAAGTGTCTTCACTTTAGATAAAAGGGGAAGTCAGGCTTAGAAAAAACACCAAAGGAAGTAGCTACAAGTAAGTTAAAATGAGGAAGCTTCACTAAAAGTTCCACTTAAAAAGAACTGCTTTTTAGGTCTGTGACAAGTTTAAGTAATTGGTTTTAGAGACTTCCAGGATTAAGTTCTAGATAATAGTCACCTGACTCGTTGGGTTTAAAGATTCTTTCTTTCTAGAGCTAGTGGTCTAAGTGTTGCTTCAGCGTTTGAACTATCCATTGAGTTTCTGGCCGTACCACATCCTGTCAAGCTAAACAGCGCTTCAACATGGTTGCCACAGCTCAGTCACACAGCCTCAAGTAGAAAAAAGTTGAAGACTCCATAAGTAAGGTAAAGATCTATTTCGGTATGTCTTTATTTGTGTCCTAACAACTGTATAATTATGTTTAATATGGGAAATTACTGAAATTAGCCATGCTTTCCTAAGCAGAAAGTTACAGCAGGAGGTCTAGACAGTTGTGGACCTCTTGAATTAAACTTATGTTTTATTGCTCGTTTAAGTAGTTGTATTTGTTTTGTTTTATGTTTAATCCTTTTATTGATTGGTGTTAACATTTTTGTAGGTAGCTCTCAATTATAATCTTTTATTAATTTGCAGTTTTTGATAATGCACTAGTTTCATGATGAAAATTAGGGCGGGATTAGGGTGGGTTAATATGGGCACTCTCAGGATCTGTAAACAAAATATACAATTATTTTATATTTAAAATCTTACAAATTAAAATGAAAATAAAAATTATGTATTTGTGACTTACACAGGCTTTATTCTTCACATCTTGTAGCAGGTATGCGTGTGTGTGTGTGTGCGTGTGTGTGTGTGTGTGTGTGTGTGTGTGCGTCTTGTGGGTTAACATATCTGATTGCTCATTAGTCAGTTACTTTGAAGTAAACATTAAAAGGCTGTGTTCTACCTTTTCTAGTACTTGGATTTTATAAGAAATATTCGGATAATGTATAAAATAAGGGATAAGAATTTTGCAGAATGACAATTAAGCTGATGTGACACAAAGGTGTTGTGTAGTATGCTGCTCATTTCTGGTTTTGCAATAGTGCACTATGTCATTTTTCACTCTGAATTTCATGAACCTAATACTTATCTTTCCAAAACATTACCTTCTGTCAGCACTTTTTCAGCAACACTGTTCCTTAGCAAGCAAAATTCAAATTCTCTTTGCTTGAATCCATACCGTTGCCGATTAAATCTGATTATTAAATCGGACTATTGACTATTGATCCATAGCCAAACTCAAGTAGGTAAGAGATATGTGTGTGGGGTATTATTGCTTATTTATTATGTACTTTATTATTTTTGGGCTTTTCATATGAGCAACTGGACATAGATGTTTTGTTTTTTTTGATAAACACTGAAATTTATCGAAGAAGGAATATCAGCACACCGGATGCACACGTGTACAGCATCATTTTTAAACAGCGGTTGAGATAAGTGAAGATAAACGCAGCAGGTGCAGGTTATCAGTTATTTCCCGTAGTATATCAGTATCTCCAGTCAGATCGCACTGATTAGATTTGGATCAGTGAAGCGATGTTTTGCACTATGTTTACTTCAGTCTTGACTTGTTTAAAAATGAGAAAGCTGATGTTTTACACTCTCAGCTTTTTGTGTGCTTCTTGCTGTTTGGTGTGATACTAGCTTGAGCAATGCCCTTTAAAGCTGGTCTGCGTTTTATGGAACTTTTTGTGGTTGTGGCTGCATGTTTGGAGGACTACACTTGTACTTGCACTCGTCTTCCTCTCTTTCAAGTGAAAATGGTGCGTTGAGAGTGTCAGAGGTGGGCTGTAAATTTGAAATGTGACTGAAAAGGACAACAGGATACAAACCTTTGTGCTGCTTTTTTTTTTTTTAATCTTTGGTTGCATGCATTTTGCCTGTATGACAGCTTAAATAGTGTAGTTTCTAAATTGTAAAAAGTGCTGCTGTCTCAGTTTATATTACAGTGCCTTATTAACGTAGATAAGTAAAGAATAATACATGACAGGGCATTATAGGAAAATAATCAACAACACGGTGGTGTGAAGCAGCCTGACATGAAGTTGATTATTGAGCTGAGTGAGTGTTTTATTTCTCTTATACCACAGCAATAATTGCAATTTTCAGTTTATTAAAGATTGATACCTCATGCTTTTTATCTATTTATAGTTTACTGTTGTGGAACGTCCGGGAAACAAGTTAGTTCCTGTTAACACATTTGTTATAACAGCTATAAACAGTTGTTTCCTCACCAGCTTCTCTTTTTTTTCCCTCTCTCTTGAAAGAAATGCAGCTTGTCATGTTACTGAGAAAACAGAAAGTCAAAGTCGTCTGTCCTGAAGACTTCTCCGCGGCAAAAAACAGAAAACTGATGTTACAAAGCACTGACACTGGAGACTCATTCCATAATTGTTAAATAAACATCTCCTTACCGAATGCTTGACCATACGAATTATATGTATTTGTTTAATAACGAAACAAAACTTTTTTTTTTTTTTTTTTTTTTTAAATCTGGTTATTATTAAGCTTAAATTACAAGCAGTGTTTGCCGTATGTCCCCGTGAATGAGATGTTACTATAGAAACGATAACATTAATATAAACCTGTGATATGAATTAGATTAGGCATTACTGTCAGCTCAGGGCAGCTGTTACAGAAAAATAATCGACACCTTCTGAATAATCAGATTCTAATTTTAAATATCGCTGTGGTAATATATAAATATAAGACCCTGATGAGGTGTTAGTAACATCTTAAAGGCTCAGCTTTCATCTTGAAGCATATTATTGTGCAAGCACTATGAAATATGTGAGTCTGTGAGTCTGGACACATTGATACGTTTTGGGAATTTGTTAATTTCACAAACGTACTACCTTTTTTTTTTAAATTTGATTGTGTCATGCGGCAGAGAAAGTCAGAAATGAGGTTTTCTTAGAAGAACTTTACAAGTTTTTTTTTTTTATATATATATATATATATATATATATATATATTACGTTTTACCTATGCAGCTGATATAATATTTTTGCTTTGTTGAGTTTACTTGCTGTTTATAATATTTAAACGGAAATCCGGAGTCACAGATATAACAACATATTAGATATGCAAAATACTGAACTGTAGCAAATACAAAAAGTGGCATAGTGTAATAGAAAAACAGAACACTAGAACAATAAGGTATACAAAATCCCATGCCAACATCAAGACCTGTTACCCTGCTACAAACAAAACAAAACAAAAACAGTAAACATTATAGATTTTTGTTGGTAATGGTTAGTATTCACAACTGACCTCTAGATACATTTAATGATTTTCTAAAAGGCTTTAAATGTGTCCTTGTTCATGTTTGTGTCCTTGTTTATGTTTGTTTGGTGGATTTAATACACTTCAGTGATACTAGCATCCATATCTCAGGATGTCTGTAAGAAAAGTACTGATACATACCATTTATAGATACCAGGATAAAACTGACGAATATTCTATAATGATGCAACAATTCCATTTATACCCCTGGTGAATCCTCAAATCTGATTGGTCAGAAGGGATTGACTAATTTTCTATAACAGCAGCTCTGACAGTAGTTCTGGCTGTCATTCAAATCACAGCTTTATATTAATGCTCATGTTCTAATGGGTTATTGGTTCTATAGAAAATAGGTAACTCACAGGGATTTGTAAGACAGATGCAGAATATATGTCTAAGTTTAATAAGAAACAGAATTTTTTAAAACATACTCAAATATTTAACAAAGTAAAATGTATAATCATTCATACAGAGTAGCTTTCTGTAAGGAGACATTTATTTAACATTTTCGGAAAGAGTTTCCAATTTCACGGCTTTGTAGATAGAGGTAAAGCTGTTCCATTAAGTTTCCAGGAAATTCTAGGGACAGATTAAGAGGAAGCGAGAGAATGTCTGTTTGTAGCTGCTGTAAAGTTTGTGATAACACTAACTGACTTGTTTCACAGAAGTTTAACAACAGTAAATGTAGCTATAAATGGATCAAAAGTATGATGTTATTTAATTAATTAAAAAATGTAACTGTTGCCATACTGCTGTGGTATAAGAGGAATAAAAAAAAAAACCTATCGATATGTTGTTATTGGAAAATAAAATAAACATCAGGGTGGTAACAATAATTCTGCTTTGCATACAGTCACATCACATCACCCCATCATTGATTATTTTCCTATAAGAGCATGCCTGAGAGTGTTTTATTACTTACTTACTTATTACATCCAAAATATATCTTGGATCTGATTGAGTGGAATTTTGGAAATCATTACAACCATAAAATACTGATAGGATGATGGTTAATGGAAACAATTAGGCCAATTCCCATTGGTAGATTTTTTTTTCAGCTGGATAATTAGCAGCTTAGTTGTAAAATGTGCATTTAAGTAAGAAGAGCAGAAAAATATGCAGTGACAGAGTAAATATTAGCATTTTGCACATGTATTGTTATATTGTACCGGAACTAAACAGAAAAAAAAAAAAAAACACTAGTCATTAGTCACTGGACATTAATTTAAAAAATGTTTACTTGCAATAAGAGAATAATATAAATAACCACAAGAAACACAAGTCATCTCAAAAAGTGACAGCTCGGCCAAACAGATAACACCTATACAGACACATATCAGACAGAATAGCACTGAGGGTGTTTCTTCCTCACTGTTCATCAAACTGCACTCAGATCTTAATGCTAGAATGCGTGAATAATAACAAACCCATTCTTGTACAGGGAACGAGTGAGTAGGACTTCTTCAGACAGTCAGAAGTGAGTGAGCACTCATGGCAGACCAGGTGCAAGGCTTGTCCTTTTTCTATGGCAACATCACTCGAGAGGAAGCTGAGGACTATCTGAGGCAAGCAGGCATGAGCAACGGCCTCTACCTGCTCCGCCAGAGCCGCAACTACCTGGGTGGATTCGCTCTGTCCGTGGCCCACAACCATCAGTGCTACCACTACACCATCGAGAGGGAGATGAATGACACATATGCCATAGCAGGTGGAAAATCCCACCGCAGTCCAGTGGATGTGGTGGAGTACCATGCACAGGAGTCTGACGGCCTGGTGTGTCTGCTGAAAAAGCCCTGCAATCGGCCTCGGGGTGTCGAGCCCAAGGTGGGGGCTTTCGAGGATCTGAAGGAGCAGCTCATCAGGCAATATGTACAGCAGACATGGAAGCTAAAGGTTAGTGCTAACTCTTCTCTGAATGAAGAAACATGACCTGAAATACTGCAGGGGTGAGAATGGTAAAAAGTCTCCTTGCGTCAACCTTGAGTTTAAATGGATGTGCTAATAAAAAAAAAAAACAGTGCAAGCTGTTTGAGCTAGTTGTGGCAGATCAGTTGATAAGACCAGATCAGAAGGTTGTGTGTTCAAATCCCAGCACTACCGAGCTGCCATAGCTGGGACCCTTAACCTTCTGCTCAGCTGTATCCTGCGCCAGGCAAATGTACCAGACTATGTTTTATTTTATATTAGAATTATATTTACAAGTAATTTACTTGCAAAATTTACAGTATATTACTGGAAACATACATTAATATACTGTAAAAATAACAGCAACTATGTGTAAAGACATTATAGTTGCTTACTGTAAATATGGTTTACATTTATTTAAGCATTTAACTAATTATTTATTTAAATACTTTACTGGCAACTCTTTTACTGTAGAATTGCTGTAAATTTTGCAGTAAATGTTTTACAGTGCAGCTTCACTAAAAATGCCCGAGAGGTTTTAGGTATTAAAGGAATGAACACTAAATAAATAAATAAATAAATAAATAAAGTGTTTAATGGTGTATGAATGTAGAATGGTGCAAAAACAGCACAATCATTTCAATTTGTTTAACCATTAAAAACATTAAAATAAAATAAATGCTGAATTTACAGTCATGCTCAAGGTTAATGTGTGTGTGTGTATATATATATATATATATATATATATATATATATATATATATATATATATACCTCCATATCTACTGAAATGTTACTGGTAAATTCTTGCCACTGCAAATCAAATGAAAGTAACAATATAACACACTTTAAAGAACAATATGAAGATTTTCTCAAGAACTGAAATGATGCCAGCTTGGTCTGTGCACTCAGGTTTCTCCATGCACTCACGAGATTGATCTAGACTACAGGCGCTACTGAGAGGCGGGACTTTCAGAAACACTTGACCAATCACAAAGCACTCTCACTTTCAGGGGGTGAATGTGTTAGCTTCAGTTTCACATTTCTGTGTAAAATAAATGTTTAAATAAATACTTAAACACATACAGTATAGCAATTATCATTTTTATTGTCACACTGCACCATATATTTAATAATTCATAGAATTATGGATTCAGTTTAGTATCATCCATGCATAAATTGCCTTCATATATCCCCTCTATGCTACAATGGAAGATCAGAATCTAAAATAACTGATTAATGCACTCGTGCTTTGTAATCTTCACACACCTGAAAAATCCACAGAGAAGCTTAAAACCTGGCCATTTTAAATGTTTGATGATGATCCCAGCGGCGTGCGATAGCAAATGTTTCACTTAGTCTTTCATTTTGTAACATTTAATTTTTCTCTCATTTCATTTCATTGTCTAATGTTTCTGCTTCTGTGTTGTGTTTTTTTTTCTAACTTATATAACATATATTAAACATGTTTTAAATAAATATTGTGAAATATACTTTAATGACCAAATGGATCAAAATGAAATCTGCAGCAGACTGTAGTGTTAAGCTCCCTGGAGATTTATAGTTACTGACTTCCAGAAATTCTCTTCATCTCCACACTGACGCACAGATATTACATAACAGAAGTGAATGTCTTTCACTCGCAGACAAGAGTTACTGTTTTAAGGGAGTGCATCGTTTGAGTGTGCCTTTTGCTTCTTTTCTTTCATAAGAACGGTGTTTGTTGGAAATCACCATCGCTGCTCATCTTGTATTTCTGTGTTGCTTCTCAAAACAACTGAATAAAATGAAGTGAAGTGAAGTGACGTGACCAAGAGGGATAAAAAATAAACTGGATTTTTTAAAAAGATTTATTGGTATTATTAAACAATAAATATGTGAGTAATCCATAAGCGAAAACAAGGCCTAGATTTTTTTTTTGACAAGTTGTCAGTAAAAAGCTTTGTGTTGGTTTTCTAAGAAAAAGACTGGACGTATCTTTAGTGGTTTTCTTGAACTTCCACTTTTTGAGAAGGCTAACTGGAAATTCCCTAACTGGAAGTGTTAACAGAATTTTTGTCTGGTTACTAATTATTCAAATGACCAAACATTTAAGAAGAAATCAAACAAATTAATTGTGCATTGTGCAATCTCTTTTTTTTTTTTTATTTTAATGAGTGTGTGAGCATTCTCTCTCTCTCTCTCTCTCTCTCTCACTTTTTATAACATAATGCATTGTATTTTTATCAGGGTGCCTCATTGGAGCAGGCTATCATCAGTCAGAGGCCTCAGCTGGAGAAGCTGATTGCCACCACGGCACACGAGAAGATGCCCTGGTTTCACGGGACCATTACACGGGAAGACTCTGAGCCACGTTTACTCAACAACCCCCGCACCAGTGGCAAGTTTCTGTAAGTAGAAGACAGGTCCTTCTCACGCAAAGGGTGAGATAAAAAAAAAAAAGTCAAAACTATAAGATGAGAAGAGATGTGCAAAAGAAGTTTTTTTAAAAATTCATTTTACATTAGTAATGATGTATGTTATAAGGCCAGTCATTATTTTGAACTGGTTTTGTTTTTTGGTGCATAAGATAACAAATCCAAGTTTTCTTCTTTTTCAAGATCATTGATTATTTACTGGTTGTGTAATTTTTATAGTGTTGAGACAATAACTATAGATTTCAGTTTCAGGTTGTTTACATTGTTACCTAGAATTTTATCTTCTCACTATGAGCTTTACATAATTCATAAATTAAATTCTCCTTACAATAATGTTCAGAATTATACATTGTAAATGTACATGAAATATTATAAATTGTACATGAAATATTGCAGAGGTTAACAAATTCTAAACAGAAAAATGAACTATTTTCATTTCCCTGCGATGAAAGTCTAAACTGAGCATAATTTACACTAATATGCTTTTACAGTCCAACTCGAGAACGTTTCTGTTTCTGAGTGGAAGTCTCTCTGAGGTTCTCTGTAAGTCTTTTTATGGCTGTGTGCTTACACATCACCCGCTCACAGAGAAAGAGAGAGGGGCTGACAGAGAGACAGAAAGAGAGAAAGAGGCAGAAACAGGCACACACTGTGGTTTCCGCTCGCACACTGCTGTAAAGGACTTCCTGAAATGACCAGAGAACTAGTGGGAGGTGGAGTCATAAGATATTTTCGTGTGGTGTGTGTGTATGTGTGTGTGTGTATGTGTGTGTGTGTGTGTGTGTGTGTATGTGTGAATTAGAAATTTGGCCACCAAAATACATAAATAATTGTAATTGCATTGAGAATTGCGTGTACATGTATGCAGTCAGATCCAGAATTATTGGTACCCTTGGAAAAGATGTTCTGAGTCTTTGTGGATAATTAGCTTACTCTCACACTAAAGATGTGAAACAAACCGAACTTTTTAATTGAATTATTTTAAAAATTAATTTCACCACAAGCCAACAGAACAGCTTCAATGCACCTTGGCACACTGCTGGAGGGATGAACACCATTCTTCCAAAAAAATTTTGTCAATTAGTGCTTTGATAGGGGTGGTGTCGCTCCAAAATCATCCACTGGTGCGCAACTGGTTGAGATCTGGTTACTGTGAAGGTCATAGCATTGAAAAATTCCCCCACAACATGACAGAGCCAGTGTTTTTCCTTTAATTTGTCACCCATCTGTTTATTTCACTATAAGAGTAGTAGCAGTTCTTCTTTCTGAGAGTAACAGTTCTTCTTTCTGTGTAGTTTACCTATAGTAGCCTTTTAATGCATGTAAAATGTTTGCCTTTATCAGTCTCTTGGTTGCCTAAAGCTGAGAAAAAATTCAAACTTACCTACCGTCACTTAGTGACAGCCTATAGCTGGAATATCGTGTTGGATCAAAAGCATGCACCACGGTAAAGTGTCCCGTTTTATTATTCTGGCCTTTCTTCTTGGTTTCTCTCAACTCATCAGAATCCGGCAGCGAGATAACAATGGCTCCTATGCACTCTGTCTCCTCCATCATGGCCAAGTCATGCACTATCGCATCGATAGGGACAAAACTGGCAAACTCTCCATTCCTGATGGGAAAAAGTTTGACACACTTTGGCAGGTACTGAATGTACACAGGAAGCTAATTCAAACTTATTTTTTTAGAATTCAATATACTGACCTGTAAGAAGACAATGAATATTTCTGCATTGCAAAATTTTCTAAAAAGTTTTGTGTCCATTATTTAGATTATTTAAATTTATTTAAATGAGGTCATGTCTACTAATATAGAATGTTGCATTGAAACTACAGGTGGTTGTGGATACTAGTGAATTTATTAATATTTATTAACATTCAAATAATTTTTGGATCGTTTATAATATATTTCTTCCTGTAGCTGGTGGAGCATTATTCCTACAAACCTGATGGCCTGCTCCGGGTGCTGACTGACCCCTGTCCACGACCTGAAGGTAGCCATGTTTGCTCTCAATGCGGGTGGATGGAAGGATTAATGAATTCATTTTTGACTGGGTGGATGGATGGATGGGTGGATAAATGGATGGATGGATGGATGGATGCAGGCATGAATAAATGGATGGACAGTTGTCTGTTGGAATGGAAGGAGGGAGGGATAGATGGATAGATTAATGAATGAATAAATTGATGGATGGTTGTCTGGTGGAATGAATGCAGGGATAATGTATGGTTAGCTGGTTAAATGGTTGGTTGGTTGGTTGGCTGGGTGGTTAAATAGATGTTTGGAGGAAGTATCTATGAATGGATAGTTGAATGGACGGATGGATGATGGTTGGTTGTATGGATGGATGAATGGATGGGTGGATAATGTATGGATGATTGGCTGTCTGGATGGTTGGTTGTATGGATGTACGGATGGAAGGATGGATTGGCTAAAGTGGTTTGAGATGTGCCAATGGATAACTAGATACATGGGAAATCATATATTTTAATGACATCACAAGTTAATTAAGAGTGAATGTGCGATTGTTACTATTATTATTATTATTATTTATAATTTGTGTTATTTATTATTATTCACGTTTATTGTGCTCAGGCCCACCTGCACTTCCTGGAAATCATCCAGAGGTGAGTGTTACTCTACCATCATTAGCAAATAAACAGTTTGGAGTGCAAATTCAAAAGAAGAAAGTAATACAATATTTACCCTTGTAATAAGGTCATGTTCACCAGTCATAATTATATTGGCCCACAGAAAGCATTTGCTCATGTTTGACATAAAACCAGGCATTTACCGAAAGCTATTAAGATTTGGTTGCAGATTTAATTAGTATTAAAACAAAATGAGAGCGGATATGAAAAACTAATTTTATGTAAGCACCATCTGCTGTAAACACTGCTGTGTATCACAATATTGACACAACCCTCCCTGGTAGAAACTGATGCTTCATGACACACAATGCGTGTTAATCTTAATATGAGAGAAATGTCACTAATTGCTTTGTCATTCATCTTTAGGATTACAGTACCCCTCAGATTATTCAGCATATCTTACTGTATGATTTCCTTCTTTCTTTTTATTGCCATTATTATTATTCCTAATGCTGGTGCGTGAAGCAGTGCATGGGTCACATTTAATAAGTGTTCAGTACAATAACTTTATCCTCTTCAAAATTGTGGTTTTCTAGCTGGGTGGCACAAGTGGAATTCTCTCCAGATTCAGATCCGCTTCCTTCCCCAAACCTGGTCTCAAAAAGGTGCACAAATATACCATCCCCTCCTCTCTACCCCGGTGGTACAACGTCTGCATGGCTGTCATCCACCACTATGTGTGGTTTTTTTCCCCTGCTAATCCGTCTTTGGTTGCCTACACCCTCTCATCTGCACTCTCTCATCTCTTCCTCCCCTCACCTGCACTTCATCTCCACAACAACGAGTCCATCATTCAGCATCCCTTTGGTGACTGCCTTTGCATTTGGGGCCCATGTCAGGTTCAAAGCTAAAAAAAAAAAAAAACTCTTGGTTTGCAGCATATTCAATACATATATTAGCTATGAAAATATTTCATAGCTCTAATACTTGGTAACTAAAGTTAATTTAGTATACTCTCACAAAATAGTAATCTATTCCATTATTTCTTAGGTTTTACACACTGATATCTAATGTGCAATGAGTTACTAGTTCTTCATACAGTACCAGTCAAATGTTTTGGACACACCTAGCAGTAGTAGGCTTACACTGTTGTTACTATTTAACATGTGGAATAATAGTAAAACTATCAAAACTATGAAATAACAAAAGTGGAACTATATAGTGAATGCGTGAAGGTCCACTCCTGGGCAAAAATGGACCAAGCCCAAAATGGCAAAATATTAAGCTTTTAATGGTCTTAACAAAAAATCACTGGTCAGGAAATGAGCAAGAATTAAACAAACAGATAAAGGAAGTTAGTATGGGAGCGTTTCCCTTTGATTTCTTTAAATGTTTAAGCCTTGTGGCCCTTGATGTGCTGCATCAGGTGTAGCAGATAACCAAATAATTTGTTAACATTTGTTATATTCTTGCTAACTTTCTGACCAATGATTTGTTGTTAAGACCATTAAAAGCTTAATATTTGCCATTTTGGGCTTGACCCTTTTTTTTTTTTGCCCAGGAGTGTATATATTACTTTATTTGACTTTTTCTTATTTTTATTACATATTTTAAATGGGAATAAATTCACATATCGACATCAGCTGCTAGGAATAAATTCAAAAGATGTTACCATATGTTCACACTAGCAGGCAGCATATCACTTGTGTGTTGCTTGTAGCTGGTTTCTTGCGTGGATGTAGCAACAAGCTACTTTTGTTGTTTATTTGCACACAATATCTATCTACTACCTATTCTAGTTCTAATGAGAAATGGCTGTAGCTATATATAGCTTCTTACACTAACCGGTTATAAAGAAAATTAAGTAATTCACTAATCAGGATGCAAATTGTCGTTTGATTGACATATTATGTGCTAGGCTTTTTACTAACTTCGTTTGGAGATTATGCACAAGCTGATTGTACTAGCAATGCACACTCACTAGAAGCACCAAAGAGCTTTGCTACTTCCTTCCAAGCTGTATTTTTCTTCATGTCTCTAAACAAGTTTAATACGTTTTTCTTCCATTTTTGTTTCTCAAACAGTAAATGGGAACTAACTGGAGGTAGTACGTGAAGCTGGTCCGAGGGAACATTCGAGCCAATCATTTGGTTGTGTTGCTTGACTCCATCATACCTAATTTGCATAGAATTGAGAATATCTTCATTCAAATGCAACTTTGTCACTGAAATCCCAGAACAGTGTCACGCAAAAACAGTGCATAGAACATGGATGATCGCCTGTCACTTCGTCGCTTGCTAGTGTGAACATGGGTTTAATTTAATCCAAATGTGTGTCCAAATCTTTGACTTGTGTTGTGTTACAGTGTACAAAAAAAACCTACCATCAAGTATACAATGCTGAACAGAAGGTCTGTACCATGGTTTATCTATTTTATAGTGCCACCTAGTGCTCACTGGGAGATAATGCTGACAAAGGGCCAAAATGTCACAAGTTGATTAGTTCAGTTGATTACTTGACTACATGTTCTGCCTTTTCTCATTAATTTCAATTAAACACTGATCTACCATTTCCTACGCTCTTAGAAAAAGAAATTAAATCTAGAACCCTACAGGATGTCCATGTGGGGGAAACCCTTAAACGCTCTGTGTAGACAATAAAGTGTTTCCCTTTCAGTAAGGGTTCTAACGAGAACCCTTAACTATTCACAGAGCCATTTTTTTTTCTAAGAGTGTACACCTGCCAGAGTATATGTCTTATCTCTACTTTTTATGTGATGAGTTTATCCTATGGCTTTTTGACTTATTTACAGACTCGGATTCTCTTCTCTTTCATGGTCTTCCACCAGAGATCTATAAATTTACTGTGATTGATGTCCACAGTAATGTCCACAGACTTAGGTACAAAGATGTTTTATGCAAAGGGCCATGAAGGAGACTGGGAAACAGTGTGTGTGGTGTGATTTGCTTGTGTGCCATTTCATGGACACAATGTGCCATTACAGTTTTTCTCACTTGCTTACAAATAATTCAGGAAACAGTGCTCTGCTCTGAAACACATTTCTTGAAATTCTACACACATTTTGTGAAACTTCATATTGTCAGAAAATTAAAATAGTCTCCAAAATCAAAGTGTTTAAATTAAAATTGTGCACACTTATAGATAGAACTGCATAGAAATGTAACCCATTTTTTACTATATAAAACAAAATTGTAACTGGCCACACAATATATACCACGCTTTAATGAGAATGAATGAATGAATGAATGAATGAATGAATGAATGGAAAAAAAGACTCACACGTTCAAGATACCAGATAAAGAAATAAAATTAGTCCATTTATAAAGAAAGTAACTGAATTTGAATGTGCACGTGTGAACTGTGCAAATGACACTGTGAACGTGTCATCTGATTTCTATTCAGCCAGAGAATTTTGAACAATCATTGAAAAATCTTCTGCCTCTCTCATATCCAAATCATGGCTAACTAATGTAACATGAATTTTTCATTGGGACTGCTTCCACCTTCTTTGGTCACGTGTATTGTCCCATTCGAAAGCTCTCTGGCTGAACCCTTGGCTCGCAGTAACCATGTCATATTTTATTCTGTGGCATTCCTGCATAAAAATAACCCTTACATGTTTTGTACTGTCGCGGAAACACGTATATCTCTGCCTTTGCATTTTATTGTCTATAGAAATTAACATTTTGACTTCATTTTTCTCATTCCATAGACAACGTTAAAGAGGTGTAAAGAAAAGATCTTAGATGTTTGCCCTGGTAAGGTCAGTGTCATTTCACTGATTTCCAAATGCATGCATTTTATGTCTTAGTTCTCCCGAAATGTGGCATGAGATTGTTCATGAAATTTGTGCTTGAAGGTGGAGCAAGTGTTTTGCAAAAAGTGTGTAAGGAGAAGACTTCTTTGGCTTGGCAAAAGAAAACGGAGCTATTGAGAAATGTTTGCCAATGTGCAATAACATTATGTAAGCATTCAAGAAAGACTGTAATTAGCCAATGTGTGCCCATGTACCTAATTAGATCGCAGGTTTCCAACCCTGGTCCTGGAGGACCCTTCATCCTGCACACATTTCTAACACACCTCATTCTACTAATCAGCTAATCAAAAGCCCTTCCTGAGTTGAAGTGGGTGTGTTAGAGCATGGGTAAACATGAAAATGTGCAGGATAAGGTATACTCCAGGGTATACCAGAGTTGGGAGCCTGTGAATTAGACCATGTGTGCCCACATATCTTTACCATTCTAATCTCTTTCTTGTCTCGTATGCCTGCAGATCACAACATATCTTCGCAAAAATACCGAGACTGATAATACTTATGCTCCGACGGCAACAGTGCCTGCCACAGGTTAGTTGAAATGTCCATAATTAGCCCATGATTTTCATATAGGTAACAACAAGAAAACACTCAACGTTTTATAGCTGTAATAGTGCTGACAGGAAATGACTGAATTTCACTTCCTTCTTTTTCTCTCTAAACATGCTAACACAGCCGATTTACCCATGAGCACTGAGGTGTATGAGAGTCCATATGCTGACCCTGATGAACTACGCTCAACCACAGTGGACCGGAAAAACTTGCTCCTGGAGGATGGAGAGCTTGGCTCAGGCAATTTTGGCACAGTTCTTAGGGGCACCTACCAGATGAGGAAGTGAGTTGTTCAGGGTAGCATCTGCAAAATGTAGTATTTTCCCTACACAAGTTAAGCCTGTTCACCAATTAGTTGAATCAAGTTCATCAGGATTAGGGAAACAATACAATGTGCAAGCTACATGGATACTGATTATTGGATTCTGTATCTATGAAGGTGGATATCATACGACTTTTTTAAGCAAACGTTTTACATAATTCAGGGTTTCATACGTATGAATAAATAAGACATATAGTCTGGTATTGTGAAGTTTTAAAGGGCACATATTGTGAGGATCAACTTTTGTCCTATTTTAGTGGTTTATAGACTAAAAGCATACTGGGCATAAGCTAGTACATTGTGGCCACACAAACAGCACAGCTAGCTACAGAACATATCCCAAACCAAGGATTTGACCAGAAATCAGATTTCTTCCAGCTAATAATTAGTAATTAAACCACAGAGATTTAAACTACAGTATAAATCAGTTACTAAATATGAATGAAGAAATGAATATGAATCAAACATCAGAATGGAGAAATACTGTGACCTCTGTGACTTCCCAGGAGACCAGCCCATCTGGCACCAACAACCACGCCACATTAAAAGTCACAGAGATCACACCTTTTTCTTCATTCTGATGTTTGATGAGAGCAGTAACTGAAGCTCTTGATCTGTAGCTGCATGATTTTTGCAATGTGCTGCTGCCACATGATTGGCTGATTAGATAACTGTGCAGGGGTACAGGTGTTCCTAATAAAGTGGACGGTAAATGTATATCCAAATATCATGTTTGCCCACCATTTGCTTCAGTTTTTGTCAATTTGTTGTTTCACCAAAAATATTCAAATGGTAACACATGTACATGTTAAAACCTGTTAAAACAACTGATGACTTGGAAGTGGACTCGTTTGAACCCTACTGTAGTACATGACTTAACCGGAGTTAAATTGTTTTAGTGTGTTAAGATACAGGTATAAAACACATTTGACTCAAATGTTTGAAGTGTTTCAGGGTTGACAGGTGGTTCACTGGATTTAAAGGTGTGTGTGTGTGTGTGCGCTCCAGAACACAGAAACCGGTAGCAGTAAAGATCCTGAAGAATGGAGAAAACAACGCTGCAGTAAAGGATGAAATGCTTCGTGAGGCTCAAGTCATGCAGCAGCTTGACAACCCCTACATAGTGCGTATGATTGGCATCTGTGAGGCCGAGAACCTCATGCTGGTCATGGAGCTGGCTGAGCTCGGCCCTCTGAACAAGTATCTGCAAAAGAACAGGTATAATATGAATCTTTTAGCACCACAGAGCCTGGTTCACCGCACATTTAAGAAAACAGCTTCAGTGTCATGTGGACTTTTTTGAATGTGGGAGAGTATGCCTGTAATAAGTTATTCAGTCATGCAGGTTATGCTAAATGCCTTGCAATGGCAAATCTAGGAGACTGGACATTTAATCTTGGAGACATTTCACCTCGCATCTGAATGGATTCATCTTTTCTTAACTAAAGATACCACTCAAATGAGGGATAAAATGTCCTTAAGTTTAAAATACAACCCCAGTCTCCAAGATTTACTATTAAGAGACACAAATAAAGTTTCCATGCTCTTGGTTTCTAAGTGTAAGAAATGATAAATTGACAACTGATTTTAGAGTTGACATACAAAACTGAATTCCATATTCATTTAAAGGTGTTTCCCTTTGGAACACAGAGTACAACAGAGCCTAAATGTTACAGAAACTGAGCCTACCTCAGTAGTTATCTTTATTATCAAAAGTTTGCTTTTCCTTTTGCCATTTCTCTAGCTACTCTATTTGCATGTGACTTGATAAGTTGTCTAGTAATGTAAAACAGTGTTGGTGAAAGGATAATATTTTCTTCTGGTAGTTTCTGATAACTATTATCAGTATAGGAATCCAATTCCAATTTAGGAAAACTGTGGAAAACTGAAAAACAGAGATAAAAAAAATCCAAAACAAAAAAGCAATAGCTCTTAGTGCAAAGTGGAATAAAGGTCCTGAGAATCTTTTAGGTGAAACCGATTTATACATTTAGTTATCATGTTTTTCCTGAATTTAATGTATAATTGAGGGAATGGCGGGATCAGACAACGTGATGTGACTTTCGCACCTTGTTTTTCCCACAGACTTGCCATTAAAAACGTCACCGAGCTTGTGCATCAGGTCTCTATGGGGATGAAGTACCTGGAGGAACATAACTTTGTTCACAGAGACCTGGCAGCCCGCAATGTGCTGTTAGTCACCCAGCACTATGCAAAAATCAGCGACTTTGGCCTGTCCAAAGCCCTCACCAGTGAGCAGGATTATTACGAGGTATGCCCCACCTCCAGAAGACTTTTTCTAGATTTGAAGTGAAGACAAACTATGCGCAATCTAACCCTAGATGACAGAAGATGCTTTGAATTTTTGTGGATTTATTCCCCAGATATTTTAATCAAAGTGACGCCAAAGAATGCAAAGTGTCAAAGAATACAAATCAAACATATGGCACAGCTGTTCAGCATTAATGTGCTTCCCTAAAGGACCAACAATACCTCTCTGGCACTCCTGCAGTTTAAACATGCAACCTTCCATCCAGTGCAGTGGCAGAGTCAGGAATGAATTTCAGGGGGAGATGAAGAAATATGTTAAATAAAATCTGTGTGACCTGTACAAATCATGCATTTTGAGTGGACAATATTTGGAAGTGGTATTCAGAATTTGTTGTTCAGTTACTCAAGGCACAATCTACTGCCAGTCGATCAGTCAGAAAATCAGATCTCCGTCTGATAATAAACTGATAATAAGTAATAATGATAGATAAAGTAATAAACTATATTTGTAGAGCAGTTTTTATACACGTGATAGCTCAAAGGGCAGTGAACATTAGATGATAAAAAAGTTATGTAATAATAAAAGTAATGTAATAAGGTATATATAATGTTGCTCCCAATAACCTCCAATAGTTCAACAGCTGTCACCTCAATATTCTTATGCTAAGAATATAGCTAGTGAAACGCAATTCAGTTCCACTTTCTCATTATACTGCGTGAGTGTGCAATATAAAGAAATATAGATATGGAAATTTTGGAAAATATGGAAATTTTTTTGGTTATAGTTGCATAGCATAACATTAAGAAAAGACTACAGTAGGTACAACAGACCTGACAATGTATGATAGACTGGTGGTCAGCAGAACGATTGTAATGTTGTAATGTAATCTAATTAAGCTGCATGCAGATGACGTGAAGTGGAAATCACTTGGTACAGATATTTAAATCGCATTGTGATTTATAATATGAAATTGTGCTAGTGTTTAAGAAGCAGCTAAACCAGGTATTAACTGTTCCTGTGTATTCCCTCTTGTTTAGTCTAAAGGTCATGGTAAGTGGCCTGTGAAGTGGTATGCGCCTGAATGCATGAACTACTTCAAGTTCTCCTGTAAGAGTGATGTGTGGAGCTTCGGGGTGCTGATGTGGGAGGCTTTTTCATATGGACAGAAGCCATACAAGGTATGTGAAAGTCTGTATTAAATGGTATCGGCTTCCTGATCACTGTCACCACCACA
Source organism: Pangasius djambal (assembly GCA_022985145.1). Classification (NCBI taxonomy): domain Eukaryota; kingdom Metazoa; phylum Chordata; class Actinopteri; order Siluriformes; family Pangasiidae; genus Pangasius; species Pangasius djambal. Next base: position 16,121,141 of record CM040991.1, read on the forward strand.
AGCAGAGTTACAGTCATTTTAAAAGTTAGCCATGCAAATTAGAGCAGGGGACAGCAATATATACACAAGCTACATACTTTTAGGTCAATAAAATATTTATCCATTCCTCTCCAAAAGTATTGGAACGGCAAGACCAATAGTTTGTTTTTTTCCTATACACTGAAGACATTTGGGTTTGAGATCAAACAACGAATATGAGATGATAGATCAGAATTTCAACTTTCATTTCCTGATATTTACATCTAGATGTGTTAAACAGCTTAGGACATGGCACCTTTTGAAAATATTTACAGGAAGTAAATGATCAACATTTTCTATTTTAAATTTCAAGTTTGGTGCAGGCTAAATGCCTACTGTCACCATCACATAAAACAGAACTAAAAACTAGTGTTTTTTGAGACCAATTTTAAGTGAGTTGAGTGAATCGATTAACACGCATTGATTCAATAGTTGCCCCCTTTTTATTTAATTTGATTGTATTTCCAAATGTCATTGTATAATGCACACCAGCTAACAGTATCACTAAATAAAATTCATTATTAGCTATACACCTGCTTGTTATACTGACATTGTGAATTCCTGTTACTGTAGCATGTGGCCTACACAATTTACAGATGTTTCCAATAAACCGCTTCCGATTGATTCAGTAAAGTGACTCAGAATCAGATTACCTGTCGCACTCCTATAGGTTCCATTAAGTTCCCTTTGGCACCATCTGGTGTGCGACTGTGTTCACATTAATTACGACTATACGTTCACACATAACAATTTTATTGCTGCAAGTCGCCAGTCGCTGTACCATGAAGCCACCAGTCGCTGTACTTTTAAGTCGCCAGTCGCTGTACTATGAAGTCACCAGCTGCAGTACTATTAAGTCGCCAGTCGCTGTACTATGAAGCTGCCAGTAGGCATTCCTAATACTGGTTGCCATCAGTGGGTGGCGCAACTAGCAATCCACTTTTGACAGCAAATTGGTTTTCTTGCTGCTACAATTAAACATTCTGGAGGGAGAGTGTTTGTATATAAAATTCTCCAGTGTATATATGCATCATATCATACGAGATGAAGGAGAAGCAGCGTGTGCTCTTTACCACTGCGTCCATCTATCTGCAGCGAAAGTACAAGCGCTAGACTTTCTGGGTCTACGAAACAATTCAGACTCGCAGGCAGCATGGCGAGTACCACCGGCTAGTACAGGAGCTGCGGTTGGATGAGGTCCGGTTCCAGCATTATTTCAGTTTGGACAGGACTCAGCTTGAAATGAATTTTTTTAGGATTTAATCAAACAAATCTGAGTGTCTATGAGTTAAGGTTACTTAGCTAATCATGGTATGGTATGGTATGCTATTTGTCATGTCACATATGGTCGATATAGTTAATAATTAAAAGCTGGCCAAATACAGATAGACAGACCTTATTATCTGAAGACTTGCCATTTAGACCTGTACTTTACCTGTTTTACACACTTACTTTTTATTATAGCTTTTATCGTTCTATATGTAGAAGGTCTACAAATATTACACCGAAATCTACACCAAAAACACAGGATAATATAGTATCCCCCTTAGATGAAGTTTATGTGTTTAACTCATTTTTGACCAAAATGTCACACAGAACCTTATAATACTGAGTCATGAGTTGTCGTGTAGTGCCTGTGATAGACGCTCTGACTACTATACAGTCTGACTATAATCTGGAAGGTGAATGATGTGCTGTTGTGTCTTTGTACTCTATAGGGGATGAAGGGAAATGAGGTTATCCAGATGATTGAGAATGGTGACAGGATGGCCGCTCCACCCAGCTGCCCACCTGAGATGTACAACCTCATGATTAAATGCTGGACATACAAGTGAGTGACTTCCTGTATTCTTATGTCTAGCACTGCACTAATCAAAGTTGCCACCAGTAACCTTATATACACTCTTGAGCAAGATTTATTCCTGAAAGTAGGATAATGGTTTAACAGTTGTTGTAAGATAAGATGTATACCATTTTGATAAGACTTTTTATTTGCACCCTGATATAAGAAAATTAAATCACAGGACATGAAGAAAGAGGGCCAAGTTCTCAGTATGTAGTTTAAATCAGGATTCTCAAAGTAAATTTCTCAGACCACCTCAGCACAGATTTATTGTATGAACATAATCCAAATTACATTACCATTCAAATATCACTTGGTCACATGGGTACAATAATATTTTGGATATTTACTAGAATCATAGAGCTTTTTAATTCCTGAACTTTAAACCAACTGGACACAGTAGATTCAAGTTAACATTATTTATAGGCCTACACTGCAAAAACATATATCTTAGCAATTGAAAATAACTTATTTTCCCTTGCTAAGATAATAATATTATTATAAATCAAATATGATTATTCAGCCCATTTGTAGAAGCTTTTGGCAGATAATTTTGCTTCATTCTACAAATAAATGCTTAAAATTAGACAAATTATCTGCCAACAGAAATAATAATATTGAATTTCAAGCTTTTCAAGAAATTAGAAAAGATGTCTACAAATATGTTTAATAATCATATAGTTGTGATTTTATTGTAATATTATAATAGGAAATACTACATAAAAGTAATATTTTCACTTGCTAAGATGCCATTTTTTGCACTGTACACATTTTCAAGTTTGAGTTGTGGTGTACACCAATATAATTAAAAAAAAAAAAAAAAAAAAAAAAAAAAATTTCCTGGCTATACTTCACAGACCCCATTTTGAGAACCACTGATTTAAACAACAAAATCACACCACACTGTCTGTCACATCAGTGCACAATACCGCAATCGTGCCATTGTCATCTTATTTCTTCAGGGCGGACGAGAGACCAGGCTTTGCTGTGGTGGAGCCCAGGCTGAGAGACTACTACTATGACATTTCTCAGTGACCAGTTACCTGCTGGAAGAAAACTCAGAAAGCAGACTCATTCCCTAGGAGCTGTTTCTACATGGTTTTAAGGACTGGCCACACTGATTTATTTTACGTTATTTACCTGCAAGCTTATTTGAATGTTGTTGTTGTTGTTGTTGTTCTTGCAAGCCAAAGTTATGATCAATGAGTGACTGCTTGTCTTGGTAATTTTTCTACATGTCTACAGACTTTACAATTAGCAATAAGCAGAAAAAGCAAAGCAGCAGTAGCAAATTAAATTATCACATCACCATTACTGCGTATGTTTATCATTACAACTATATTGTGTACTATTCTACTGTATTTAAACATTATCCTACTTTACCTGTACCTGTTTCATTAGTAGCATTTATCAGAAAAGGAACCTTGGCAGGAACATTCGAAGTACCTTTCTCTGTTATTATACATTATAGTTAGTGTGCAGGGCCACTGGTACAAATTTTGAGCTCCCAAACAGGTTAATGCACTGAGCCAATGCACCACGGAGGATATTTTTCTCCTTGTTGTCTCCCCAGCTCTCAAACCGCCAAACGTCATCCCCTCCACCTTTTATGGCACCTCAGCTGGACTGCTGTAAACGTGACATCCTTACTAGCAAGCATGCTGTAAGGCTTGGGAATGTGGTCATGACACAGCGTCTTACGGGTGATCTGCTATTTTGCCAGGGTGAGTCAGTCAGTTAGTCAGAGAGCCAGCCTAGCTAGTCAACAGGTTTTTATACAAACTGAGTGTTCAAGTCATTATGGTAGGAAGCTCTTGTTCTGTTATGGAAAGGCAAAAACGGTGAAGTTGTTTCAGGGGTAATTATATGTAATGAATAAAACACAGCATGACATCCTGCTATGGAAAAATAATCAAAGACGAGGTGATGCTATTACCTCCCTGAAACTGATTACTTTCCTATAACAACATGTCTCGAAATGCTTTTCTTCCTCTTATAATACATACCACATTTCATCTGTTAAAGAATAACATCACATTTTTTAAAATCTGTTTATTAATTCAATTATTAATTCAAGTTAGTTCTGAGTGTTATAAAGCGCTGACACCGGAGACTCATTCCAATGCTAAACAACTGCATCCTCACAGAAAACTTCACCATATCAATTCTAAATCCGTTCATGTGGAGTGTCTGCCATACAACTCCCTGTGGAAGTTGTTACTATAAAAACTATAACGTTAGAACAAAAGCATTAATATAAACCTGCTGATTTTATCCACATACTGTTGCTTTTTATGCCCTAATACAACCCCTTCTCCTTTGAATTACTTTTAAGCTAAAAAAAAAAAAAAAAAAAAATCTGGAAAAAAAACAGTAAAACAGCAATCTCTTTCAGCTCTCAGTATGTACGGACAAGTGCTAACCCTTCCAAAATGGCGGAACATCCAAAAATGCAGTGTGAAATGACACTGATTCCCTGAAGCCCTATAGCTTTGATAAAAATACATGGCATTTTAAATGGGGTTAGCTACTGTATGGAATAGCAGGTTGACAGGTAGCTAAAATTAACCACAAGAACAAGGTCTAGCAGTCTACGCAAGAATGAACAAATATCTTTCTAGTGAGCAGACTATATCCTTCTAGTCCTTTATTCTTATGCTGCTTTCCACATTGGACAGCCGCCTTTGCTATTTATTTCTAATAATTATTCCTTCCTCTCTAATGGAATGGCAGCATTTAATATGCCCATGATGTTGAACTCAGTGGCATGCTGGTGCAGTGGGTAGCATTGCTTTAGTGTGCATGAGTGTGTGTGATGGACTGGTGTCCCATCCAGGGTGTATTCCTCTTTCACACCCAGTGTTCCTCGGATAGGCTCCAGGTTCACCACAACTCTGATCAGGATAAAGCAGTTAATGTGAGTGAGTGGTACTGACTTATATCTTATAACAAACTATTGGCAATAACAATAATGAATGAAGAACTATAGCAAACTTCTGTATATAGAAGCTTTGACTCATATGTTTTGTTCATATGTTCATGAGAAACATTGATAGCGGTAGTCGCATCCAGGCAAACCTCCTGTGAACGCCTCGTTTCTGTAATACAGCTGGATTTTACATGATTAAGAGCACATTGATTGTCATACTCCTATATCCATTTCATTTTCACTCGTTATAAGCATGAAATTAAACAATTCTTTTTGTTTTTACTTAATAATCTGTAAAAAAAATAAAAAATAAAAATGGATGATTTTTATATTCGCTAGGACTTTTATACATTCAAAAATAGAAATCCTTAGTTAAAATCTTTTAGTAATGTTGCTGTCCCAGCATCCTCATACCACCGAGTGTTAACTGGAATTTTATTAATCCTCTTCCTACTTCTTCCAACTCCTGCTATAGGCCCATTGTTTAGTGCTGGTGAGTTTACATTTTAGTTCTCTTTTTGATTCTATTTTTATTTTAGTCTATTTACAATTTAAGGACAAGCTTCTTCTCCTTATTTTTTGTATTTCCTTATTTTATTTTATTAGGCCCTTCTCTTGTTTTGTGTGTTTATTAACTTTTATCTTGTCTTATTGTGTTAGTTTAATTTTATTCAGTATTATCCCTTTATAAATATTTGCTGAGTTATTAATTCTATTATACAGCACTTTGGCAGCCCTTGTGGTGTTTTAAATGTGCTTTATAAATACAGTTGATGACTAGGTTTATATTTGACGTCTTCCAGGTTTTCATCATCCACTGGTCTTCCATGCTTTTTTTTTTTAATCTGACACAGAGTTCAAATGGAAAATGTGATGCATTTAATTGGTCTAAATGCCAAATGCACAAGCAGTTCTATAAAGAAGTAATAAATAAATCAACTATTTTAAAACACTGTTTGGTTCTGTGGTTATTTCTCTACATGTATTATTATTATTATTATTATTATGATGATGTACATTAAGAGCCTATTTTCACCTGGTTATTTCATGCATCTTGGATTGTATCTTATATGATCTTTACATTCAAACACCAACTTTATGAATCAGATGCTTGTTGCGTCAAACATTATGTGCCAACATCGGCATTCACAAGGCATATGCATGTGCAAGGCTGTTAAATGTGGATTGGAGATGCATTTACTCTTGTATAACTTGGCTATCCTGTTTACACCTGATCGTTTCATGTATCGGTATCAGGATTATATCCAGATGGAGATTATAACCATAAAGAAAGTGTAGGGAGCATTTACAATTTCTTTTTTATGTGGATAATATCCATCCGGATATACTGATCCTGAAATGTACCAGCACAAGCGGTTGCTTCTATCTTAAAACTTTCAGCTCTTTTATCCATGAAACAGTTAATTGTCCTTTAGGCCACTAGATGACACTGCTCACCCATGTGAATGGCCTGAGCTAGTACACGGTGAACAGTGTGTGGTGTGCACATAATACAATGCTCTTGAAGAGAAGTTTTGACTGAAATATGATCTCAGATTTCATTAACTACACATATTCACCCACAACATGAAAATAGCCTTCTAAGAACACTGAGGTTATGTTTTTTTTTTTCTTTTACATTCCGATATTCTGCAATGTTTCAGCTTATAGCTATGAAGTGGGTATTATACAGTATATACTACATAGTCATATTTAGTATCGAACATCAGTAGTTCTGTTTTATCCAAATTTAAAAGGAGTAAGTTTCTATTTATATAAGCATTTACACAGTCTTCCATTATGTGTAGCTGTGCTGATGAATCTGTACGAACTGTTCAGTATAATCATGTATCATCAGCATAGTATAAGGAAACTTTATTTTTGTGAAGTATATGTCCAAAGGGAGAATAATAGGCCAAAATCTGAACCTTGAGGTACACCATATTGCACTTTAAGCTGTGATGAATCTCCCTTACAAACGGTCTATGCTAACGGCTTGTCAAATAGGATCTCAAGCCAAGCCTTGGACCTAGGACAATCTGGGTAACGCCAATAGGATCCAAAATAGACATAAATGGTAATAAAATCACCAACAATCACAGATTTCTCAGCAGATAAAAAGAGAGCCTCATGAACACCACTCTTAGGTTGAATATTACCATCAAAATTGCAAAAATCTCTACCTGAGGTTATCTAAATTGTTTCTAATTACAGGAAAGTTGTTAATTATTAACCTTTATATAAAGTTACATAAGATTGTTTATTACCTTTTATATATGTTGAACACAAAAAACACAGTACCTAGAAAAAAAAATCCAATTGCCCGAAGTGAACATATGTATGTATATATGTACATATATATATACGAATAAGCTTTATATGTACACTTACAAATGTATGTATACAAGGGTATTACTTACACTTACACTTACACACACACACACACACACACACACACACACACACACGCACGCACTTCAGTGAAAGCATGCTGACAAGGCTAGAGCAGTGCAGGACAGAACCACAGAGAACACAGGCTTCCGGCCTCACATATGCTCTAACCTCTTCCATCTAGAATCTCGCACAAACACACACACACACACACATGTTTTTAATATTGCAATAGTCAGGCCATGTATCGGATTTAAGCGGAAAGCCCCACACTTGCAAAGAGCCAGCGCAGTCTTGGAGTGTTCAGAGTCTATTGCCTTGTGTTTCCGGAAGTTGGTTGGAGCAGGAAAGTAGTACTTGGTCACAACAAATAACCCACTGATACGAAGATATCTTGGTCACATCTTGGTCAGGTGCAATTGATTGTTACATAATATCTCAGTGAATGAGATGAGAAAGGTGTGTGTGTTTGCACGGCCTATCTTGCAACATCATGAACAACTTTGATATGCAATAAAAATAGATCCTAAAATTGAAATTGAAATTGCAGGCACTTAGTTGCCCGTTAATGGTTGTTGACCTTTGTGGCCTAAAGGAATACAAGAAAGGCTGATGTACGAATGTGGTTTACTGATAATAAATAAATTACAAATCATTTATTATACTTGAGATTTCTGTGCTGATATGTCTGCATTATAGATCATTTACTCAGCATGCTTGCAGAGTCATCTTGTTTCTTTTTTACATGTTATGCTTACACAAGCATAGGTATAAAAGTTCCTACATTGAGCAGAGGTATATCTAGGTTTAAATCATGTACTTCACTTAATTCCAAATGCTAACCACTCACACAGGCCTGTATCTAAAACCTGGAGCAGACTTGGGATGAGTCCTTAAGGTTTGCTTTATGTTGATTTTTTTTTTTAGCAGAAGAAAATAATTTATTAGAGGAGAGAGGGAGCAATTTGAGAGAAGAAAAAAAAAACTCTCTTTTGCACATTTGCTCTTACTGGAAGTCTCTCACGAAACTAAACAGAAGGGTCGGCATTGCACATCAGTACAGGAGAAGAGGCTTTCTTTTACGCAACCCCCATCACACACACACACACCTCCTCCCTCCTGTGGTGGAATCCCCTCGGCCCTGCATCTGGGACATCTGCCGGATGCAGGTCACCCACAGAGAGCTGTGCGTTGCCTGAGGCTGAAGCCACAGCCGAAGCTGAACTAGGGTCCTTGGTCAGGCTAGGCTGCCTGGAGGCGTCTGATAGCAGCCTTCGGAAGGTGTTGGGCAGGCAGACGCCGGTGCCTAGCACACATGGCCGGTAAACCAGAGTGTATTTCTGTTGAGGCTGGGCCTTGTGGTGGCCAGGAGGGGGGTCACCTGCTCGGCATTCCACCTGAGAGGATTTCACTTCTCTAGGGGCAAACAGTAAGGATGAGCACTTTGTATGACAGGTGCATCAACCGTCACCCTCAGACTCAGTTTCAGAAGGGTTCACAGCAATTCATTGTCAAACACACTAAAAGAAGTTAAAACAGTTTGTACATTAGGCCTAAACATCTGTAGCACATCTCATCAGGTGTCTTTTGATAATAACATACAAAACCATATTTAAACACGTTTTTTTTGTCATGCTAAAGGGAGACATCAAGGCCATAACTATCAATCAACTAAAAATTTACCAGAATTAAAGATCAGAAGCAAACACACATACCTGAAACCATAATATTAGCAGGACGCATTAGCCAGTATGCCAATTAACTGTAGGACTGAGGCACTAAAATGTGTGGTTTATATGTTTAATTTATTACGTAGTCGTGCAGCTGCCAGGCTAAACCACCGGATATCCATTGGAAGTCTATAGAGTCTTTCCTTGGCCCGATGTGGTTGGCCTGCGGTAGAGCCACGCGACACTCACTCTCAGAGAGACTGTACAAGTATTGCTTGAATGTGGAGGCTATAAGAGAAAAGGCCTGAATTCTAAATGCATTAAGACAGTTAGTGAGGAAAACTCCACTCTAAAACACGTTAAATATGTTTATATTGAAATATTTGTGATGTGCATAGTGAATCTGGCAGTAATTTGTTGGTTGGTGCTGTATTTTCATTATTCTTGTGTGAAGTTAGCAGTTGTGTGCTACACTGATGTCACATGGGGACATAACTAGTTAGCTCTCTACAAGAGGACAACACGATGGTGTTGACTGTGGTATTAGAATGAAATTTGAAGCTTTGGACACTGAGATGTCTGAGTGGAGTGTACAGAGCAGGTGTTGTGAGAGCTGGACAGATTAAAGGACTAAAGCGCTGCTGCATCGCTCTTTAGGTATAGATGAAGCGAGGACTGATTCCTACTGGCACCACTATCAGCAGGTAGTCAAACAGCATTGTGGGTAATGTACGAAACCATTAAGCAAAGTAAAACTAGACCAACATGTCAATGATAGAAGTTTAAACTAAAAAAAAAATGTCATCAGAAAAAAAAATTCCTGCCATCACATGTTAATTATGAAAATTAATATTTTTTCTTTAAAATTCAAAAGTAGTACATCTCTGCCAAATAAACTAATCAAGCGTCAGTCTCAATGAGATTATTGTTAACACTTGAACTACATGCTCTAACTCTTGTCTTCATTCTTTTAAGTAATACAACAGAAGTAAGTGAGTATACAAGTGGTTAACATAAAGGCACTGTTTTAACCATTTAACATAACACAATTACTTGCTTTAGAGTCTTGTTTTCAGGTACATACAGTATGACTAACTAAGTATTCATATATTCTCATGTTTCAAATGATGAAACACTGTACCCACACCTGCACTCTGACTACAGTGCCCACTAGCTGAATACAAAATATTGTGTCCTTTATCACCAAATTCACATGTTGAATGACCTTGAAGCGACATCTATGAGAAAATGTTTGATTCACGGGCCAGTTTCACAGGCTTAACCCTAGATTTTCCCTTCATTGTAGGTCACAATAATCTTCACATGCTTTGCTCATGAAACAAAGGATGAACATGAACGTTGAGTTCAGCCAAGGTAATCTTTTTCGAAATAAAACACAAATATTCACTTATATCACAAGGGGGCACTCATGTGCTTAAGAATGACTAAATACTTTTTAATCTCTCTCTAAATAGCTCCTTTCCTTCTGTCATACAGGACATTGTTCTCTGGTTCTTTATTGAAACCATAAAAAAAAGATTATTTCTGATCATCCTGCAAATCCAGCACACACTTCTACAAGTGGATCTTGGAATTAAAAGCTTGAGTTTATCTCAGAAGATGACCAGAACCACCCAGTAAAAAAACAGAGTCTTCAGTATTTCTCTAAACACTGGGTAGTTTTGGTTAAGCGTGTGTGCCTAATTATAAAATATGAAACATTACCACACTGACACAGTGATCAGATCACTCGAAAACTAAAAAGAATATTGACAATATGTGAAGAACATCTACCCATAGATCTTTCTGACCTCAAAATTATAGTGTGATTTATAGTGAAGGAAAAACTTTTCAGTTAATTGAAAATTATTTCAGTTCAGTCTGTTTAAACCAAATAGTGGACCAGAAGTCAAATCTGGACCAAATAACAAGATTAGTTATGTATGCAAAATTACATGCATTTCTGCAAATCACCTCTGTTGATTTGCATCCCTTCTGGTTCAGCTGAAAGTCTAAAATTTGCTTCAGCAGCTGACATTTGCTTCAAGTTCGACTTTGATTCATAAACTTGCATAATTCAATAGAAAAACTGCTTTGAATGTAGCAGATCTAAGATGGAGGAATATCTCCAAGTAGCAGAGGCTTGAGATAATGTGTGATATAACCTAATAGTGTTATATATATATATATATATATATATATATATATATATATATATATATATATATTTTTTTTTTTTTTTTTTTTTTTTTTTTTCTTTGTGTTTTACTACTTATAGTTTATGAATTCATTAACTGTAGTTGCAACAAATAAGGCATAACTAACTACATAGTTAACTAGTGAACTTACTTACATCTATACACATTCTCAATATACAACAAAACTGTTTAATGTGCACTAAGATAGGTATTGTTTTCATAGCTATTCCTGAAGTCCTGAAGACACACATTTTGCTATCTGCTCATTCTCATCCGCTTCTCAAATTCTACATTTACAAACAAGTGACAAAATAAAGGAAAAACCAAGTAGCTCATTTGTTTCATTTATGATGATAGTGGTCTCTTCTAGGAAACCAGTGCCTCCATCCACAGGGCACTAGGGCTCACTGAATGGTTTGCTGAGTATGGAAATGATGTAAGTTATATGCTTTGACCTTCACACTCACCAGATCTCAAGCCTGGGTTCAACACTGGATTCAACTCTAGGTGAATTTGGAGCGACATAGAGACAGTACAGATCCAGTCATTTGTAGAATCTATGACAAGTAGTGGTGAAGCTATTCTGGTGGCTCAAGGTCGCAAAAAATTGCTCATTAAGTCACTTTATGTTGGATTTTCATAATATATCACCTGACCAGGTCTCTAAAATGAGTTTTCATGTTTCATCACATTATGAATACTATGTACTTAGCTGTTTACACAGGCCCTTACATGGTCAATGTACTGTACTGCTGCTCTGTACTCTGTAGCTTATTAGACAGGAAATGATTGTGGACACAGCCAGGCCCTCATGGATGATTCACCAGTGCGCTATGCAGATAGCTCTCTCTTGCTACATCCTGTCCCGTAACATTTTATTGCATTACTATAATAGTTATGCAACACCCTAAAGTTAACTAAACAAACAAAGCCAAAAGGGAGGTGCCGAAACATCAAACAACGTGGCCTACACAGCAATGAATATTAAGCCTTATCCCAGAGGCTATAGTGGGTTTTGTTTTGAAATGTTCACCATGCAAGTGTGAGTAAAGGAGCAGACAAAAACAAAATACTGACCCACTGACTAGACAGTTGAACATTACTTTTAAAAATGTTGTCACTGTAGTCCTGATAGGACTGGCAAAATTGTCCTAAAGATTTAAGATCCTGCATTCATGCAATAAAAAACTTTGAAGGTAAACAACAAAGGTTACATTTCACTGAGCTACCTAGCTCAGCCTACAGCAACCCTGGAAAGCCGACTGTCACAGGTTTAAGACATACAAATTGATCTCTTTCACTGATGCTTTTATCCAAAGTGAAAAGTAAGGCAGCATACAATACAAGTATCTAGCTGTTTCGGTAACTGAATGTGACACATGAATTGCAGAACTATGTGACCACCATGGACCAACATCACAGAACCAGAAGTGAGAAGAATTTGGTTTTACCCCACAGTAGTGGTTTCACCAGATACCATTCACTCATGTACCGAAGGGTTCAGGTTGGACCACAGACCCATATCGGTTGTCAAATTTCTACTGGTTACTCTAAGGACAAGTGTCAATGACTTAAACTTGTAGTAGGATTTGGTTTGGTTGACGGAAGCCACCCCATTAACGGTAATGGTTTAATAGTGCAAGATCACAGGCCAGCCAGCAGAGAGCTGCAGTAACCATGAAATGGTGAATGCCTAGAGTTATGTCACTTATTATGATAGGTACAGGTTGATTTTCCTGATACTATACTGAGCAAACCTGCAAGATAAGAAGAGAGTCATAAAGTAGATTGGGCAGCAAGGTTGTCATTGATTTTTACCCCAAGGTAAAAGTAATGGGGTGCTGGATTGAGTTAGAGGTTGTGAACCCTCATCCATGCTAAATATGTGCAAGCATACCTGCAAGCATAAGTGCATGCATACAAGCATACTTGAAATGGGTGTAAGCAAATTAGGTAAGCTGAAATGCATGCTGAAACTGCAATGTGAAGGACAGGTAGAGCTGAGTATTATAGCATAGTAAGGATGAGAGAAGCTGCGAACGTGGCTCACTGTTCCCAACAAATTAATGCACAATAACAAGGCCCAAGTACAAAACTTTAAGGATTATTTTTCGTTGACTGATGCAGCTTGGACTCTTTGCCAATTCATGATACCCTGTAAGACCATTCTGAGAGTTATGACATAAACCATTTGAGTGCAGTCCTGTGATGCAAAGATTGGACATAGTGTCCAGGATCATCTGGTGGCTCTTGAAAGCTAGAGATACTTCCAGCAGTATAAAAAAAAACCAGAGAGTTTCCACAGGGTGCCCACAATAATCAAAAGGATAGTCTTGGTGGAGGGGCCATACTTGAGGCTAGATTGGTTGGGATCTATTAGGTCATTCTGTAAGGAAAAGATAGAAAGCATTTTTCATAGAAATGAGAGGTAGACTACTCTGTAGAATTGTGATGACTACGATTGTCTGCCAATGGCTGGCACCTTAACTTCAAAGAAAATGCCAATATCATTGGCAGCAGTGAATGGTGGAGGTGAAGATGTTGAGAGTTTGAGTATTTTTTATTTTGTCACAGTAGTTGTAATATTGGAACATCAGAAGAATTCCTGAGGTGAGTCCGTAGTCCACAAAGAGTATACGAAAAGCAGAGCATGGAGAATATTGAAACAGCTGATTTGGAGTAGAGAGGACAGAGTAATCAAGACAAGTTGTTTATGCAATGGGTAGGTATTTGCAGCTTCGTTGTTCAGGAAAGGGTTTGGTTAAGGAGATCAGGGAGGAGAAGTGGGTTGGCGAGAGAAAGTGGAGGTTTTTCTGGGAACTCATACAACCTAAAGGTCAACTGAATTAAAAAGGTGAGGAATGGCGAGTTGGCTATTTGTCATGTAGCTGTGTCTGAATACGGTCAAGATGGTTTGTAGGTTTCTAGAATACAGACATACTTTAGGCTGAATGAAGTAGTATGAGGTGGTCAGCAGCTTGCACACTGTTGTAGGTGGGTGGTCAGGTCCCCAAGTGGATGGACATTTTTTGGGACGTATGGCAGCAGTATATCTAACCTCAACAGTGTTTACTCTCCGATCTGCTGAATGAATATTAACAACCATCTGAATTTTAATAGGATCATGAATAAGATTTTTGTGGAATTCAAATTAGGTCCTTTTGCTTAAGATCATCTGACCTGATCCATATTACTGTAAGCTGTAGGAACATGACTAGACATGACCAGGTCCAGAGTCCAACAAAGACAGATGTGACATCCTCTGCTGCAATTTGCTGAGGATTTGCATAGACAGGTTACCTCATCTTGCAGGTGCTGATGTTTGCCAAATGTCTGTGTGATATATGGGGTCATGCACCAAATGTCTTTCTAACCCCTAAACTAGCTTCCCTAAAAGCCTCATTCCAAGAAAGAACACAAACTTTCACAACACAACAACATTCTGACTCCGAGTTCAATTCTAAAATCTTGCCTCTAAGGACTAAACAATCAAGTAAAATGGAATCTAATTCTTTCGCAGGGTGATGTAACAAAGCATATAAAATCATAGACTGTAAGGCCGAAGGTTTGTTGACACATGACCATCACATCCATATATCAGTCTTCCCCAAACTGTTGCCACAAATTTGGAAGCACACAATTGTATAGGATGTCTTTGGATGCTGTAGTGTTACAATTTCCCTTCACTGGAACTAAGGGTCCCAAACATGTTCCAGCATGACAATGTTCCTGAGCACAAAGCGACGTCCATAAAGACATGATTTGCTAAGGCTGGAGTGGGAAAACTCAAGTGACCTGCACAGAGCCCAGACCTCAACTACTTGCATTCATGCATACAAATGCAGTGACTTGAACAGCTCTCTTACTCCAGAATGGAATCATGGATGCTATGTTCAGAAGTCCCAGGAAGAATTATTAGCTGGAAACAAAAACTACTCAGCTACTAGCTCTGGTCATCTAAATTTTACAAATTATCCGAGGTGTCAACATTGGTAACACTGAAAAATATATTAAATGATGATGCACAACATATTTTACCCTGTGTTTTTATTGAATGACCAGTTTAGCGACTCAGAAATGCAGAATACTAACCCTTCTGTTTTCAACTGGCACACAACAAGGAGGTCTGCAAATCCCCAGGTTAAAGTTCACCATGATAAAGTCATCACAAAGTGAAAGTTTCCATGTCTTTCACAGCCCATGTGCATTCCCATTCAGTCATTTGCTTTTCTGTCAGGTGAAGTTTATTTGCATTTGAGTTGACCTTTAGCTAAAAAGGAGAACATTTCAAGTGTCTCCCTTTTCACCTTAGCAAGGGATCAAAAAATGCTAAAGAAAAGGCTAATCTGTAGAAGACGGCACCTCTGAATTAGTTATTAGAACATTATTATTGTGTTAGATCCTTCAGGTGAAATTAGGTCTACATAAAACATCCAGTTTAGCACAGTCTTAAAGAAGCACTTCTTACCCTATGTTCAGAGCAGCAGGCAACGAAGCAATAGGCGACCATTCATTTTCTATCTATGTGAGCAGAGATTTTAGGGACAGTGTGACAAGTGACACTTGAATCAAGATTTTTCTGAATTCTCTGCATATAAGATATGCCACAGTAAAGTGACAAATTCAAACAACTGGCTCTAATGATTTCTCAGACCAGTACTATGGTGCGTGTGTTCTGTCGTTTCTACAGTTCTCCACTCACAGCTTTAGCTCCTACCTGCAATAATTTATCCTTTTTTAAATCTAATTTAAATTTTTAAATAATCAAATTTTCATAACTCAACATCATCGGCTCATTGGCTGAAATGGTGACGATCGAATCTACTCTCCTTCGTTTTTCTAAAGTCCCTAAATGTAGTGTTTTGAAGTTCAAGCCATTAAATACTTCAATTAGATGCAATTCAATTACAAGACTTCACTTACAAATTCAATTTCAAGCAATTTTAGATTTATACTTTCAGATTGTAGAGGCGCATTTCTCATGCAATACCTTAATACGGTCGTTACACAGCCACAAGCAACGAGCAGCACAAGCGACATTTTAGTGTGAATATGACATTACGAAAATGAGCTAAAGGTTGGATTTAAACCATAAGTGAAATTTCTCATTGTGGTATTTGCTTTAGAGTCTTTAAAAAGCCTTTGTACTACAACAACAACAAAGCTTTTTGGCACGACAGCCTTCTGTTTACACTCCTAGTGATAATTCACTAGCTCAGTAACAAGAACAGTCAGATATAAATCACATTAAGCTTGTCAGCTCATTTTTGCATTTTCTGCACAGGCTGAACATGACAAGTTGTTAAGCCCCCAGAGCTGTTTCTGTTAACACGGAAAGATGAGATGGCATCCACCTAGCAGCAAAACTCTAAAAAATAATAACTAGTAATAAAATAGTAAATAGTAATAAAATGTTTATATTTGGCAACCAGTAATTCAACAAAGAGCAAAAAAAAATATCAAAAGGACATGATGTAAAATAGTCAAAAGTAGGAATAAAAGTCAGTAAAGAGGAAAAGGGACAGGTTCAGTATTACTTTAAACTGAATCAATATCTCTGTCTATTAGCATCTGAGTGCTATGTCCCAGATTCTGCTGACTGGATATGACCTGGTGAATTGAGAATTGAGAGATGCTACACAGCTGTCTATGGAGAAGTGTCAGTGAAATAATGTGAGCTAATTAAAAATCTGGATTTAATGAAATGACAATCAGCCTCATTTACTAAACAACAAAGTAGTCACCCTGCGAAGCTCTGCTTGTTTGTGATGCTGTTATACTGACATGAATTAGCATGATTAGTTTTAGTGACTAAGTTTTTTTTAAGAATTAATCAATACCTACCTGTGTGGACTGCTGGCTCTCTTGTGTGTATGAAAATAATACAGTTTGCTCGCTGCAGGTTGTGGACATCTGGATTAACTCTCGTCAGAAGTGCCTTAAAGTGGAGAGAGAAATGAACCAAAAATGACATTTATGTAAAACAATATGTGAAAATATATTACCATCCACTATACTTATCATTATTTCAAGCATTTCTTTCTATTTTGTGGTACCATTTGATCTGCTATTGATAAAATATTTCATTTGTTATATTACGGTCAATCACCCCAAATACCATTTAAGATAGTAAAATGTAATTTTTGTGTATTTTTGAAAATCTACCTACATAGAAATATATTGTGTATAACACACTATATGATTATTACAGCTTTCCAAGTAGCTCCTTCATATACTAAAAAAACTTATATGCAGGCTATTGTGTATATATGGTAAATTCACAATTTTTTTTTTATTATATTTTTGGGACAGGTTTGAATTTCTGTTTTGTCTTAGCTTTTTCGTCTTAACCTTTTGGCTTAACCTTTTGTCAAGACTGAATGAAAACCATTTTTTAATGACATTCTTTGTCATTTGAGACACTCATCTTAGTTTAAGCCTTCAGTTTCCTGAATATCAGCAGCATAACACAGGATTTAAAGAAAATGAACATCAGTCTCTAAAATTATATGAACACAGTACACTAAGAATCTTTTTTTTTTCCTTTTCTTTTCTTTTATCTTTCTTTCTCTCCCTTTGCATCTCTCTGTGTCCTAGGTGCTATTCTAATTTGTAATGAATGGACCAGAGTTTGACATGAATTAACTTGTGTTACTTCTAATCAAGCACTTTCACTGCAAGAGCTCAGTAACGAGTTTTAATAAGATAAATAACAAATAACAAGTGCTACTGTGCCAATTCACCTGATGTCCCAATATATCTGAATTCAGCCTATATAATCAAATTAATTTGCCTATAGAATATTATTATATTAGATCAGCATATGATAATTAGACCAAGTCAGAGAGGAAAAAAACAGTATATAGCAATATGGCACAGCGTTTATTATTATTATTATTATTATTATTATTATTATTATTATTATTATTATTATTATTAATGTTTGAAAACAAAGCTTCAGCTTTGTGATGAAAGGATCCTGATAGAGTAAATATATTAGCTGGGTAGATTTCCACCAGGTACCAACCACAGTATGGCTACGGCGTATATATTTATATGAGACGCTGAAATGTAGGACCTCTTTAACAAAGCAAAGTCTGAAAAAAATCAGTTGAGCATAAAGGGCTTTTTTTTTCCCCCCAACACCTTTTCTGATGATTGAATTTGGCCTTTCCAATATGGCAGACGCAATTACGCAGTGCAGTAGCTTGTATCAGGGGCTGATGCGCCACCCAGGCTATTATTGTCTTATAGCTATGCTTTCAGCAGCCCACCCCGATTCTTTCAAGTAGTCTGTATTTATGTGTCCTTGTTTTTGTTATTTTGTAATTAAACTGCTTACATTTTATATATATATAGTACAAAAACAACACCAAACAAGCTGCTATTTACAAGCTATTTGAGAAGGACGTGTGTCTCACTATTTAAAATCCGCCACGCCCTGTACTCAGGTATAAAGGTTCCACTTGACTGGAAACGCCGCAGCTGCTCGGAGGTGACCTGGGTTTATAGTGTGCTGAAGTAAGGTTCAGCATGAATATCAGCCCAACGGTGTACTAAATGCAGCTGGAATGTAATGGCGACCGCCGGCAGCTTTCCGAGAACCGAGAGTGTACTTCAGCCGGCGCAAAGCCACCACGTAGCTCCCTCCCACGTGACCCGTGAAGCAAGTCTGTGTGTACTGCTCCAGCCTGAGGGCAAGCTGTTCAAAACCCACTGACCAACACCTCAACACACACGGGCCACCTTTTCACTCTGCTGCTTGTTAGTCTGTTATCAAATAGTGTTTGAATAAAGATAGCTATGATTTATGTTAAATGTAGTCCTAATACAGGTAACAGTTGACAAATGAAAG
This sequence comes from Pangasius djambal, assembly GCA_022985145.1. Taxonomy (NCBI): domain Eukaryota; kingdom Metazoa; phylum Chordata; class Actinopteri; order Siluriformes; family Pangasiidae; genus Pangasius; species Pangasius djambal. The sequence continues at coordinate 16,140,045 of CM040991.1, forward strand.
GGAAAACCCTACCGTAAACGACTTGAATACTAATCTTTATAATTAATCTTCAGTGGCATACAAGATTTATTTTGTAGTGAAATTCTGATCTGACTTTTTTTTTTTTTAACATCTTTCATCAACATGTTGGTCTATTTTCACTTTGGTAAATGGTTTCCTTTATTACCCACAATGCCATTCAGCTACATGCAGCAGCGCTTTAGTCCTTTAATCTGTCCAGCTCTTTCACTGCCCCATCTGTACACTCTGCTCAGACAGATCAGCTTTCAACTTTCACACTAACTAACCGCTGTCAACACCATCGTGAATTTCCTCTCATCCATCACTACCCAGCTGAGCCGAGTCTGTGCCATAACTCTGCTCAACTGTTGTAGAGCTGCATTGCATTCTGGAACTTTGAGTCCAATGTTTACTGTCTCCAATACTTTACATTAATATGACACTGAACAAAATGGTGAGTGAGAAAATAAGCTTTTGCACTTTTGTTTTTAGGAGCTAACAGCGAAACCTGGCCGTTATCCTTTATATGTGAACTTGATCTATTAAATGCCATTGTAATTGCACTAGCAGTGTCCCCGTATGACGTCAGCAACTTCTCACAGGAATAACGAAAATACAGCACCAACCAAGAAATTAGCACAAGAATCGCTAAACACATCACAAGTGCTTCATTATACAACAGTTAGTTCTGGTCCACTAATTTGATTGGTCGAGTGCTTTTCCAAGAGTGCTCATGTTTCCTATAACTGAGGGATGTTTCTCTGTGTGTATCACTCCGCTTGTCTGTGTTCGCCGCGTAAACGTCCACTTCCTATTTCGAAACAGTTACTACAGTAGTGTTAGCAACATCATCAGAAGACATGGCAAATGATACTTTTCAGGAATATAACTTTTGGCTTAAAAAATGAAAGAAGGGGCACCAATTGTACCAGAAGCACCTTTAATGGGAATGCGCAAATCAGTGTGAGCTAGCTGGCCAGCTAGCCATCGTGAGTGTATATACCGTAAAGTGTGTATATAAAGTGAGTGTAGCTTCTTCGGGATCTATTTCTGCTAGCGGAGCAAAATTAAGCAGAGCGTTTGGCCATATTGTGTCCGAAATGTCACTTAATATGATTTTTTTAATTATAGAACTGCTGTATAAAATGTATGCAATATCTCACTCACAATCGTGCAGTTATACTGAATATCAATCTTGCTCATGAGATATTGCTTAAATATAAACATAGTTAATGTGTTTCATCATGTAGTTGTCCTTTAAAGTTGTGTTACACAGAGCATAAATTGTCATAGCGTTCACTGGTGTCAAGCGATTCCTTGCTCGTGTTGTGGCAGTGGTACTCACTGTGAACATGGTCCCAAATTTTTTGGAGAAAATCTTACTCTCTTCAAATCCTACCACAACTTTGGTTATAAACAGAATCGTGTTACAAACATATGTCTTGCTAATCCAGTGAGGCATCAATCTTTTCATATCTATAGCTGAAAAAAGCTGCAATGATTGCTCTAGCTATTACCAGGTGACTCACTGTTTGTTCTGCTTGATGTCAGCTTTTCTGAGAAAATGGACGTAATGAACCTTTGATTATTAATATGCCAACTGAATGCAACATTTGGATGCAACAATGGGGCTGTGACTATGGACTGGCATCATGACAGAAAAAAAAACAAACAGATAAAATCATGCTAAATCGTGCTCACATGAAAAGCAGCACACGTGATGTGTGCTTGTATGTTTAGGGGCTGTTATGCAAAGCTCTGTGTATATTTGTAGTGTTTAATGAGAAGAGGTTAATAATAGATGCCTTTAGAGAGTGGAGCACAGTGGATGTGTGAATAAGAGAAGATTTCTGCTTCTTGGTCTCGTCTCTGTGTGAGGAGTCAGAGGATGCTGGAACAACAGTGAAGACAAGTCAATTATACTGACTTAAGTGATGAAGGAGGGAAATGATTCATCCTGTTAGTAAGCTGTAGGGGTAGGCAAACAGTTGAAATATTTTATAAGCATTATCAGGTTAGATCACAACTGGACTCGTGGGTAGATCAATAGTTCTTTTCACATGATAGAAATGAATTATGTAAGGAACAGTGCAGTTGCATTTATCTTTTTGCCAAATTACATACATCCTGCAGATCCAGTGATAAGAATTTGCTGAATGTAGTTGGGATCTTATTAATGCATCTTCACAGTAATTGAACAGGATTTTTTTTTAAAGGGACAGGGAGATTTGAAATAGAAAATTTAGTAATAAAAGAATACAAAACAAGGAAAACTGTTTTTCACTGGGGATTAAAATAAGCAAATGCAATAGCAAATGAAGAAAAAAACCACACTGAATTTCAATATTCATCAATATGTGATCTTCAATTGTGCAATTTGACTTTTTTCAATTAAAACATCTTTTATTGACAAGTTGGTCTATTTTCACTTTGCTAGTGGAATTTAGCTCTGGCTTCATCTCTACCTAAGAAGACTGATGCAGCAGTGCTTTATTTCTTCAGTCTGTCCAGCTCTCTCACTTCCTCATCTGTACACTCTGATGAACCTTTCATGCTAATACTGCTAACACTATACTGTAATTAAAAAAAAAAGGCCTCATGGGGAAAATATGACCCATTACCCTGATCTCAGCCTGAAGGAAAAGAGGAGACATCATGGAATTTTTTTTGTTGTGCTATATAGACTAGTAACTTAATTTTTTAAAAATCAGTTTTATATGGAAATACTGAGAAATCTGCTTTAAACAGAAATATGTGAATTTGCTGTGGTAACAAATTTAACCAAACACAGTTATAATCTATATCAGAGTTTTCCAACCGGGGGTTCATGGTAAGATCCCAAGAGGTTCATAATGACTGATAGAAATGCCAATGTCACATTAAATTATATTTAAAAAAATACAGTCAGGTACATAAACATGTGAACACTGACAAAGTTATTTCTACTTCAGTGGTCAACCACAGTAGACCTATATAAAGACTATGAGCTCAAAGTGAAAGGTGTAGGAATTACAGCACTTTTTATTAGGTCTACAGATGCTGGGTTTCTTTTTTGGCGATGCTCTGCTAGGCCTTTACTGCTCCTGTATTCAGTTCCTGTTTGTACTTGGGGCATTTTGCCTTCAGCGTTGCCTTCAGCATGTGAAATACATGCCCAAATGGATTCAGATCTCCTGACTGAATTGGTTATTGCAGAACATTACACTTCCTAGCTGTAAAAAGTCTTAGGCTGCTTTAAAAGTATGCTTCAGGTCATTGTCCATCTGCACTGTGATTTGCCGTACAAGGGGTTTTGTAGGACTTGGCTGAATTTGAGCAGATAATATAGCCCTATACATTTCAGAATTTATCATCGGTAAATACAAGGGAACCAGTTCCACTGGCAGCCATGCATAAGAGGTTCTGGTACAATTCTGGTGCAATTCTGGTACAAGTTGATCTTTGTCTCATCATAGGATGTTGTTCCAGAACTGTACAGGCTTTTTTAGATGTTTTTTGGCAAACACTAATTTGGTCTTCCTGTTTTTTAGGCTTTCCAGTGGTTTAGATTTTGTGGTAAACCCTCTGTATTTTCTCCAGTGAAGGCTTCTCTTGATTGTTCACTTTGACACAGGTACGCCTACTTCCTGGAGGATGTTCATGATCCGGGTTTTTCTTCAACAGGGGAAAAGAATTCTGTCATCCACCACAGCTCAGGGAGTGAAAGTAAAGTAAAGATGAAAATATTTCACAGACTGAAAAGTAACACGCTTTAAGGTTTTGCCATTTTTACAAATATTTAAAACGTTACTCTAGTTAAAGTCTCAGGGGGTCCTTAAGGCAAATAATTTAGGTTGAAGAATTAAGGGGTTCAGCTGACAAAAAGTTTGGGAGCTGCTGATCTATGTACTCATCAAACGTCATCCAAGAAGAGTTAGCCTTCATGTTTTTGAGTGCGGGGGTACTTTAATAATCCTGCTAAGGAAGCTCCTCCATTCCTGAGAACACTGTGACTCATCTCTATGCTTGCTGCTGAGTGAAAATACTGAGCTCTCTAACCTGCTTTTTGAAGTGCTGTGTTTTTCTGACTCTCTCATTAAAGTTTTTACCATAGCAACAAGCGAACATGGCGGATTGTCAGGTATGCGAGGTTGCCTGTTTCGTGGCTGCTATGGTGACATTTGAAATTGCATATGAATCTGCTAAAGTGAACTAGGTGTGCCCACAGCACTGCAACTCACTTGTGTTTGTGTGTTCTTTTTTGTTGGTAGCATGGTCAGGGGACACACCCATTCCAATAAACTACTGAATTTGAAGGATTTTATTGCTAAAATTATTATTTTTTTTTTTTTGTGAATTGCACTTAATGTACTTATTTGAAGGTTTTACTTTAAAATGTGAAAATGGCATACTTTTGACCTACTGCTGCAGAGTGAATACGGATACTCGGATTGGGGGTAAACATTTTGCATACATTAGATATCAGCACTTTGCAAGCCAAATAGGTAAGCTGGAGTTTTTTTATGCAAACAGTAAATGCATAGTCTATAACACACACACACACACACACGCACACACAAACATATGTGAGCCTTCTCCTGACTGTTGCCACAAAGCACTCAATTGTATAGGATGCCTTTGTATGCTGTAGTATTACAATTCACTGGAATTAAGAGGAAAAAAAACCTGTTGTAGCATGACAATGCCCCTGGGCACAAAGCGAGGACCATGAAGACATGGTTTGGCAAATTTGGAGTGGAAGAACAAGTGACGTCCCTGACATGAAAGTCACTGATTGGGATGAATTTTAACACGCCAGGCCTCCTTTCCCATGCTCTTGTGGCTGAATGGGTAAAGTTTCAGTTTTTAAAATTGGACTGGTTTAATTAATATTTAGGTTCATTTTTGAGGTGGTTTTGTCAAATACACTTGGAAACCCTTAGTATTTTGAGAGCACTGCAATCTGCCTCACACATCAGACATAGTAATTTGGCCATCAAAATACGTAAGCAGTGTATATCAGTAAATGATCAAAGTAAACAAGTTTATTACTTTCAGGAAACAAGGAGGGAAAGTGGCATGCTTGGGGTTTTTTTTTGCCCACAGTGCTGCTTTGTAGACACTAATTTGAATTTTCTCAACAGCCACTGAGTTGTGGTCACAGTCTATTGCTAATGGGACCATTTTTCATGACATAAACATGCGACTGCTCCGTGTTAAGTCAATCCGTAGGTTCTGCTAGTTTTGAATCTTTTCAAGGCATTAGGAGTATTATAAATCTAGGAAAGATCAAGTCTTGCTTTATTTGTTGTATGGCACAATGTCTTCTAAAGGTCCAGCTGGTTTTGTTCCTTTTTTGTATTTGTGCCACACTTATAGATGATTCAAAATGTTGTTTCTGGTGGTAGCATGTCCCTCGTTCAAGCTAGCATTACTGTAACACCCCTTTGCTCTGCCGTTGATCGGGAGCACTCAGCTTTCTGAAGGATGAGAGGATACATTAGAGGATTTGTAGCACAGCTGTCATTTAGAATTGGCCAGCAACAAATAACGCCGTTTGCGTCATTGTGCCTAGTTAGTGCACACTCCCGCTCCTCACTCGTGCATGCAGTTGCCGAGCAACTTATCTTCACCTAGCTCCTTACATGTGAAGGTAAAACAGCATGGACTGGACAAGCATCTTGTACAGCATCGCTATTTTTAGCTTATTGTGTTCACTAAGTATGTTTTCGAGGGTGGGAGGATATGCGGTATGACATATTATGCTACAGTCAGTATGTGTTTTTTGAAGACAAAATGGTTGCAAGATGGCCTGATCCTATTTTATTGGTTGAAACAAAAAAGAAGAAATCATTTCTGGCAAATATTTCTCCAATCCACCTTGCACCCTGATTGTAATTGTTTAACTTAATAGGGATTATGATAGAATTAACATATCAAGCAGACCACCTAAAAGATAATTATTCTGATTTTTAGTTCCAAGATCAGAATTCCAAGATCAACCTGACCGATAAAAGTTTGGCTACAAGTTCATTATGGAGGTTTATGACAAAACATAAACCGATCTTTTACAGTAGGTTTACAGCAGTGCACAGAATGCCACCTAGTGTAAATATTGCCAGTGGTAAAAAGGTGTGCAACTAATTCTTCTTCAGAAATCGCTTTATCTTGGTCAGGGCGGCGGTGGATCCTGAGCCTATCCCAGAAATACTATGTGTGACATGGGAATACACCCTGAATGGAACACCAGGCACCATGCACACACATTCGCACTTAAGCGTAATTGTGAATTGTGAAAAGTGAATCCGTGTACTGGCAAGTTTTTGGGAGGTGGGAGGAAAACCACACAGACACGAGGAGAACACACAGACTCAGTAACAATTACACATGTGCAGATGATGCATTGGTCATTATATCAGATTTAAAAATGTGATTACAGTGTACTACATAAATCGTACAGTCTCATAGTATGATTACTACTTAAGATCAAATCCCATGGCCTTGTATAATTTTATGCATGAAGATATGAAAGGCAGTGGTGTGTCCAGATTTTTAGAAAGGGAAATGTCAGGAAAAGCACTACGTACAGTATATGATAAAGTTGCATTTGTAGAATATCTGATATCTGTTCTGGATACTGAAGAGGGTTTAGTCAAAATACCTGAATCACTATAGTGATGATGCTGGATATTATTTATTAATTCAGATTGTGGTGACAATTGTGGTGGCAAGGCTTATGTCATGGGTGGCAGCTACCATCCCATGTGCCCACCCGACTAATGAAGGGGACTACTGAGGACATATCCCCATTCTGACCTGTTAAAGCATTGCGGCTTTGTATTTCGACAGACTATTTAGTATGGAAGTACGTGGTTTTTGTATGTAGCCAAGGACCTTTGCAAATGTATGCTCACTCTATGGGTCAGAAGGTTTCATACGGTCTCTGCGTCAGGCTCGGCTATGTTAGAAAGAGCTGTGCTAAGGTCAGCATGTTGCAATGCTGACACAGACAGAAGAGCAGCCACTATCAGATATCTGAGCTATCTGCGAGCGCTGCTCGGTTTCTCTGAACTGCACGCTGTACCGTGACCTCTGCTCAAAACACGGCACCCACGTGTGTACAGTAAACATTATGGTTGTGTTTGAATGAAGAACACACACACACAAAATCTCTTCTGAAATACTGCAAAAATATAGAAAATAAAGTACTCATGAGTTCAAGTAGTGATGGTAAAGAAATTATTTCTTAGGATTTATTACTAACAAAGCTGTTCTGCTTTCTCTAGTGCTGGTCAAGCACACTATTAGCCCATCTTCTGTGTCGCAAAAATAAGCTCATGAAACACACTTCAGAAACACAAAGGCAACCGAGAAATGTCTGCTCTACTTCACTCAACTCCACACACACACACACACACATACACACACACACACACACACACACACACACACAGAAAGATTTGACAACACTTCCAGTTAAAAGCTTTTCTTAAAAATCACATGGGTCCAGTTTCTCAACAGTGGGAAGATTCAGCCCTCCCCACATCTCCTGGTACACACACACACACACACACACACACTCTCTCTCTCTTTCTCTCTCTCTTGCAGGAGCTGACGGCACATGTTTCTAAGTGACTGTTTTGAAAGCTTCTATTTTTAGGCATAGGGTGAGGCCAGGAATAGAGCACATGTGAAAGAGAAAGACAGAGAGAGAGAGATGTCGTGGGGGGGTGGGGGGGGGGGGGGGGGGGGGGGGGGGGGGGGGGGGGGGGTTGATTGGGGCGGGGAGACAAGGATTATCAGGCTAACATTGAGGAATGTGATCATGCATTAACTCTCCATCCATTCTGATTTCCTGTGCCTACTGTGCAGTGGAACATGTTATAATAATGAGAACAAAACTACATGTTTTTCATCTTTAATTCCAGTCATATACCGCAATGATCGACTCATACATATATATATACTCTTCACATTTATCTAGATCTACATTTTTGCTATATTCGGAAGGTACAAATGCTTAGGAGAGGCAGGAAATGAATACAGTAGATAAGGTTTTATAGAAGTATATTCCAGGCAGGGAAGTTGAGTTGCTGACCTCAAAGTTCAGCCTATAGGTTATAGCTATTCCTGTCTCTGGCAATAATTAATGCCAAACATGTTACGCTGGGTTCATTTGGTTTATAGGTCTCCTCTAAAGTGTATGACAGACTAATTCCAAACACTGCAGGTCATAATACAACACCGGCTCCACCACAAACAAAAGAACATAGTGTGCACATCGGTAGAACACCCGGAGTTTAGAGTTGCTGTTCGCTTGGGAGACTGGAATGCATGTAAAACCACAGGAACAAATGAGGAGGACATTAAAGTCATAAGCATATGACACAAAGTTGTGCTATCTGATGCAGCTGGGGGTTGATTACACCATAAAAGGTATGCTGGTGGCTGGAAAGATCATGAAGTCTCATAAAACACACACACACACACACACACACACACACACGTCTTACTATTCTTGTGAGGACCTTCCACTGACATAATTATTACTGCAGATAATTAAATCTATGCTACACTTAAACCCTAACCTCAGTAACCAACAGGAAACCTTTTATTTATTTATTTTAATAAAAGCTACATTCTATGTAAAATTAATAAATAACTAAAATTACTCATGGGACCAACCAAATGTCTGAGCCAAGTCAAAACTGTAATAAGTTATTTCCCCCCAGTTTTTTCCCCCCATTTTACTGCCAATTCCCATCCACCATCTATCACACAGCAGTTACCACCGGGGATGGTGAAAGCTAAAACGTGCTTCCTCCAAGACATGTGAAGCCAGCCAACCGCATCTTTTCAAACTGCCGCTCATGCTGTGTCACAAGGCAGCGTAACACAATTGGAGGAAAGTGCTATCTACCCTCTTCTGCATACATAAGCTCAAAGATGCCCACAATTGGCTAGTGTCGCTGTGATTGACAGGGGACATTTGGTCCTCACCAAGATATAAATATATAAACAAGCACAACCAAATGTGTATTCCTATCTTTGTGGGGTATTTCCAGTTATATATGTCCCTGTATTAAATATCGTCATGTCCACACCTACATACCATTTAAAAAAACTGCATTTTGTAAAGAAGGAATGGAGAGAAGCCAAATGTAAACTGGCAATCCACCAATCCACGTCCTCACACTTCTTGAGTGTAATGTATTAAGAAGACAACAAAAAAAAAAAAAGGTCATGGACAAATTTGACGCAAACATGTTTAATGCCACAAAGTCGTGCCATCTTGTGGTGACGAGACACTTGTTTGTGAAAGCGTAATGAGAAACACACTCATGTGAAGACAAAGAAGTGAATAAATAAACTCTAAAGCCCTGGAAGAGGGGTGGTATTAATGGGCCTCTCTATTCCAGGAAGGAATGTGAAGTATTGGGTCAGCGTGTTGGAGGAGGTGCTGGAGTTGGAGTGCAAAGGCCTAACCACACACACACACACACACACACACACACACACACAGTCACCACCTCCGTGTGGGGCATCTGCAAGATTCGTTTTATGCTCTCACACGAATGTTTTAACAGTCCAAACAACAGAGTTGGCCAAGGGTTTCTTACTCAACACAGCAGGGAGACTAAACAGAGCTCCAAGTATGCATGTATGTGTGTGTGTGTGTGTCTGAAGCAAGCCTGTGGTGCAATACAGCGGTGAAGAGTTGACCCTTTTTGGCACAGCCTTGTACAAATACAGAACACTACAACACTTGTCAATCGTTCTTAGGAAAGAAGGAGGAAAGGGCAGGAGGAAGTTCTTTAAGATGTCAATGTCTTACTGAGAAACTGACGTTGTTCATGTGGACATCAGTAACCAGCTCAATACTAGGTGTATTTTTTTCCACTTACTGTTACAAAACGAGTCAGAGAAATATATTCTATAGTGCCTTTGGCTGTTCTTGAATCCGCTATGTTTGTCTTTAAACACATTGTGGTCTCGTAACTCACGTAGTCAGCATTTTGTTTTGTTGTTTTTTTTTTTTTTTAAAACAAAGCCTTGATTGAGGTGCAGACATCACCAAATAAATATATTATGGGTATAAATATATTATCTACTGAAATAAGGGCATGGCTGCAAGCACTTGTGTGCACTGCTTTATTTGCAGTTTGCATTCAAAAATAACAGGTCATGGGTCTATGCAGCATGTGTCTGTGAAGGACAGGGATTTTTGTTCACAATGGGAATTGAATACACGTTACTTTCATCATGCACGTGAACCAGATATCAAATGTTTATGAGAACCGGGTCAGCACATTTGCGTCCTACATAGCGTAGTTACCTTGAGAGAAAAAGTAGGGCACCCAAACAGGCCAAGTGTGACACACACGCACAAGAGAGAGAAAAACACACTTGACTGTGTAAAATGTTTTGCTGTTTCGGCAGCATTCAGGCAGACAGTGCTGATCCAAAACCATTTCAAACTAACATCCCAGCTAGCCAAAGCTGTACCCTACACCCACACAGTACAGAGGGTTTTTGGACACCGTGGCCAGATAAGCTCTACAAACCACAACAAAAGAATTGATCTCAGGCCGCAGACACAAAGTCAGCATTTTCTCTCTTCAGAGCTCGTAGCCAAGCATTACAGCAAGTAAATCACTCTGGTACTTTTGAAACCCACTTAAAGCCCATTTTGGGAAGTGTGAATGATATGAGGCCTGTTATCATTCCTCCCGAGCGGCGCTGCAGTGACTATTTGCCGCATTCCGGAGGTTTCTTCAGGTGTGGCGCACCAGACCACTTCAAGGGAGGACAATCCGTCTGACTGTAAGTCTGATGTGAAACAGCCAGTTACACCTCTGAGCTGACGAGTGAGGACACGCTATGTGGGAAATGTCAGGAAAAGGAATCCATTGAAAAGCCAGGCATGTGGGCTCGGAATGGAAGTTTTATAAAAAAAGGGATGTGGAGAGAATTCCTAAAACAAAGTCTCATATCATTCCAGAGGGGCATCATAGGCAGTCGTAGCTGGCATGAAAGAAGAATCATACAATACTCACATTGTGACTATTGTCACACAGCTACAGAAGGCTCCATTTAAATGAGAAGTAAGCTTCTAAACTTGGGGCCATTTTAAACAAAAGCTCCATGAGATGACAATCCCAGAGTTTCAAAGATTACTCAACCTTCCTCAGTAGTGCAGGAGGATGAAGTGAATAAACTAATGACGGAACTTTAAATGATACACCACAACAGCATATGGTGTTACTCACTACACCTCAATGTCTGCAGGATGTCCCAGAGGCCTGATAAGAGGCCATGAGTAACCAGCCAACGTGGTACAATTTGCCAGTCATTCGTTTTTTTTCCTGTTATTGAGGTTTATTAGATAAGCATTACATCACCGGTTTAATCATTCCCAGAATGCTGCGGAGGCAGAAGTCCATCCCCCTGTGACCCCCAGGGCAGCGTTCCTGTTGGCTGACACAGCAGCTCTTGCACCAGACTGGGCTTTTCTCTTTTTTAACCTCCGTCCTCAGTCAACTGACAAGTGCAGGACTATGTTTCTTGGCAGCCGACCTTTACCCTACAAACTAATCCCTTTTCTTTAACATCTACTGCATAACTCTGTTTTTTTTCTGTCTGTTTTTTCTTCAGTAGGTGAGCAGAGCACCAAAACCAAATAAGACATGCTTTTGTGGAATGTGGTATTAATGTTTAACTGCTCAACCACTTCCTGTGGCAGCCTGGCTGGTTGAAATAGATTGCAGATTTGCCTAAGCTTTTTGAAAGTGGAATGCTGTGTGTTTTAGGTGTGGCTTTCTTACTGTGTCTGGGAAGGACTTTCCAGAGACAAGGCACAATTTAATGACTCAAGAACCATACTGTTCTCTTTATTCACTCCAGACTTGGAGTGAATGATGCAATAGGTCCAGGAGATGGGTCAAAAAATAGCAAAAGACTTCAGCTTACTGGTTGTCATGTAAAAAGCCCATTTTACACTCTACAGCAGTCTTTTAAGATTATTACTTGTCACAGTTTTTTTTTTAATCCCTAAAAAAAATTGTTGCGTTCTCTACCAGACTGCAATAACATGTTCTCCATGTCAGATGATATGACAAAGATCTTCTAATGATAGACCTGCAATGAAAGAAAATGACTATATTCTGCTTACATAATCATTCAGCATGATCCAGGCTCATGAGGACTGCAGGAAAAGAAAAAATGCACTTTAACAACAAAGAAGTCTGTGGTTGTATTATGCTTTTATGCCCAAGAAAACATACAGGATATCATACTTTTGGACAATGTTTTATTGCATTTTTTTTTCCTCCCTACAAAAAATCACTTCAAGTCAATTACTATGGATTACTGACAGTGTCAGTTATACAACATACGCTTATAATACGTAACATATACTTTATGGAAAGGCAAACAGGCTTGTTTAATGCACTGCATCTGTTGCATTGGATATCCATTGACATTTAAGCAGCTATAAAGTAAGTATATATCTGTTTTGTTGAGGTGGCTTGAATTTTGAAACACTTGATTGAACATTCAAAGACACTTGGAAATACACGGATACAGATTCACAACACAAAACTAAGAAAGGCAAAAAGAGTGACCTGTAATGAGCAAAATAAGAACAGAAAGACACACCATGCAGTTTCATTCACAGGCGAGGGACATGTTGTGGACAGACACTCCTTCTCTCCCTCCATCACCTCATGTCCTTGTGAGTGAGATCACTGGTCTTTTTCTGACAGAGGGCCAAGAGCTGGTCAGGCAGGCACGGGGCAGCAGGCTAGTGCTTTCTCTACGACTTCTGTCAGTAGCATTGAAAGGAAATCCGGAAGGTAGCAGTTCAGCTTTGCTCAAGCCTTTTCCCAAATTACTCGCCCTTATAGCGAGGGGGTCTCTTCTCTTTGAACGCTGCCAGGCCTTCGAGCCTGTCCTTTGTTGGGATAACCTAAGAGATGGCACATCAATGTAGTAAAAGTCAGGGATCTCCAAAGGGGGCCAGGTTGTCTGTGATTTTTAAAATTTAGTGTGGCCAAAAATAAAAAAATAAAAAAATCACAATCCACCATGATCAAAATGATAATATTTACATGAAAACAAGTAGGCCTATAAAAAAATGTCAACTTGATTGTAATTATCATTTTAATACAAATGTATTCTGTGCATGGAAAATTCATGAATAAAAAGCCATATGTGTAATAAATAACCAGAATATTACTGCATGTGTTTGCTTAATATTTAAATAGTTGGACTATACACTGAGGGATCTGTACATTTTTTTTTTACCACAACAAAATAATTGTCTTTTCTCTAAGTGATCTAAATATGTAAATATATGTGATGTGAACTGATGTGAACTGCTCCCATGACCAAAACATATTGTAAATATGCATACTTATTTTGGTTATTTACCTGAGAGCTCTGGAGCTTGCTTATTAAGCTTGAAATGAAACTGTGCAATTCAGACCCATGACATGGCTAGTTTGACTCTGTATGTTCACAGCATGTGGCTTTGAAATGAGGGCATACCTGAGCATAGCATGCCTCTTCAATCGCTAATCCTGTTGTTAAATCCACCTGAGGGGATGAAAAAAAAAAACAAACGAGGAGTGTAACCTGAAGCCGAATAACCAGTAATACACACGGCAATGCAATGCAATGCAAAGAATAAAAAAAGATGGATACTGCTACGTTTGTCAGTGTTGTTCATAACAACAA
>CM040991.1:16153860-16218907 GCA_022985145.1 Pangasius djambal
TTCAAAAAGTAAAAAATGAATTAATTAAAAAAAAAAAAAAAAAAAATGTAATGAAAACTTCTTGTTCATATCCAATGCAGGTTGTACTGTACAGTCTTAATAGGGACAGGAGACTTTTATAGGTTACCTTGGCATTTTACTGAAACATCCCAGAAATATCTTCATAGCCCCACACTACACTATTAACATTATTTTTAAGGACAACTTCTTCCACAAAGCCAGGATCAATGCTAAAGACCGTTCTACCACAATGCTGCTAAATTCCGATTGGTCAAAAGTTGTTGATTAATTAAAGACAGCAGCTAAATAAAAATGCAATTGTTGGCAAATTACTGTGGCGTAAGAGAAATAAAACTAACATTGCTGATTATTTTCAGCAATCCTAAAAGTTATCCTAAAAATCCTAAAAACAACACATCCTAAAGTTATATATTCCATACTTAATACACTAAATCTGTGCCCGAGAAGGTCTGGACAAACATGCTCCAGGTGTACAGAGAATAAGGAAATAAAATATCAGTGAAGCTCATTCACTATAGTAAAACTCCTCTATATAATACATGCAATGTAATTCGCAATGGGAGAGCTTTAGAATCTGACCCTCATAGATGGAGGGACATAAATAATGATGATATTTGAGCGTCTGAGATGTAATGCATCAAAAGCAGCTTCTAGATTCTTATAATACAATTAATCTTCAATAAGCAGTAAACTCAATAATGCCTGTCCAGCTTTGCGAATCTACAGCATTGTAAGCATTACCAGCTGCATAGTTTCCAAAGTATCTGCTGTATTTAAACACAATCTACCATGTGTACAGTTGTCCAAATTCCTTGCTGGGGTTTCAAAAATAGGTGCTATGTAAAAAATGACAAAAATGACAAAAATGACAACACTTGTCAGGACATCAGCCTAATTTATGACTTCCTTTGACCTGGGTTCAAGGTGGTGTCATGGAGCAGACTCTCATTGGCATCTAGTGTAGCAGCTGAACCTAGTAGTATGGTTGCAACTGAGGAACACCAGATCCATACAACTCAGTCTACATGCAGAGCAGGAAAACATCAAGTTTGGTTCTCTTAAAACCAAAACAAAGAAGACCTTGATCTGATAAATACTAGAAGCTTTTCCATTAATCGAGCCCTAAAATGCTTAATAAACCACTGGTCCAGTCCGTTAGAGGCTCACAAAGGAAATGAACGCAAACAAGCCCTTTGTCTACGATTTTATTGAAAGCTTCCAATACACAAATTAACAGATGATTTAACAAAATATATAATCTTACCTCTATGCCCTGGTTGATGGCCAGCTTGGCCATCCGGACCGCAATCGGCCCCTAAAATGTCAAGCACAGAATGTAATCAAAAAAAGCATGCAGCTTCCCCTCCAGACATTTAACTCACATCACACCATTTTTTTTTTTTTGGTGACATTAATGTAGTGAAAAGTATTACCAAAAATGATATATCAGAATCCCAAAGAATCCCTAGTTTAAATTAATTTCATTCAAAAATGTTTTGAATTTGCCTTCCCAAATATGCAAAGAATTGTGCTCATGGTCACAGGAGGAATCTCATGTTGTTGCTTACTTTTTTATTTTTCTCTTGTACCACAGTGCTGTTGAATTCTGATTGGTCAGAAGTTGTTGACTAATTTTCTATAACAGCAGCTCTGACAGTAGACAGTAAACCCCATGCATATAATCAGAATACAGTGGATATAAAAGGTCTACACCCCCCTGTTAAAAAAAAGGTGTTTGTCATGTAAAAAAAATAATAAATAAATAAAACCAAGATAAGATTGTCATATTTTCCACCTTTAATGTGATATAGCAACCAACAAAATCCAAGTGAAAAACAAACAGAAACATAAGTTTGTTTAAAATGGGGAATGTGACTGTGCTCAGAATTAACCAATCACATTCAAACTCAGGTTCAAAAGTAATTATCATACACCTGTCATCAATTAAGTAATAGGATTTTCTTGACATCCTTTTTGGTTTTATTGGACTGCTAAAGCCATGGCCAACAAGAGTTTACAAAGCATGTATGGGATCTCATTGCTGAAAGATAAGGTGAGGAGACGGGTACAAAAACATTCCCAAAACATTAGATGTACCAGGGAGCAACGTGAAAGCCATCATCAAAATGTGGAGTACATAGGGCACCACAGTGACATTACAAGAACAGGACGTCCCTCCAAAATTGATGAAAGAACAAGACAAAATCTTCTCAGGCAGGCTGCCAAGAGATCTACAGCAACATTAAATGAGCTGCAAGAATATCTGGCAAGTAGCCTACTGCAAACTCTCCTATTGTTAAAGCCCTTTCTCACAGAAAAAAAAAAAAACATTCAAACCTTCCTAAATTCTGCCATAACATACATACAGTCACCCCAAGCCATGTGGCAAAATATGTTATGGTTTGATGAGACCAAGGTAGAACATTCTGGGCATAATTCTAAAAGATATGTTTGGCAAAAAATCAAAACAGCTCATCAACCAAAGAACACCATACTCACAATGGTGCTCGCATCATACTATGGGGCTACTTCTCTTCAGCTGGGACTGGGGCTCTAGTCGGAATCCTGGGTAGCTCCAAAACCTATTAATAATATCTATTTCAGCACAGAACCTTCAACCCTCCGTTAGAGAGCTGACCATGAAGAAAGATTTCACCTTCTAGCACGATAACAGCTCAAAGCACGAATCCAAGTCACCAATGGAATAGCTTCAGAATAAGATGATCCACATTTTGGAATGGCCCGCTCAGAGCCCAGATCTAAACCTGAACCCTATCCAAAACCTGTGGAATGACTTGTAGAAGGCTGTGCACAAGAGACCGCCTCACAATTTGATAGATCTGGAGCATTTTTGTAGGGAAAAGTGGAATAAAATTGTCAAATCAAGATGTGCTAAGTTGGCAGACTCTTACCCAAAAATACTGAGTGCTGTATTACAAACAAAAGGTGCTTTAACAAAGTATTAATGGGTGTGCACACTTCTGAAACCTGGTTATTTTACGTTTTTCCTTTTTCTTTTTTTCCCTAAAACATTTCTATTTTGTTTTTCCACTTTTGCTGGTTGCTATATCACATTAATGGTGGAAAATGATCTGAAATGATTTATCTTGGTTTCATTTTTTTACATCACAGTTTAAATTTTAACAGGGATATAACATAGGCTTTTTATATCTACTGTAAATGTATAAGAGTTTTTCATTGGGTCTTCTAACGTCTCTGGGAAGCCACTCAACAATTATATTTGTCCTTTCCTGTAAATTTCAGTTAAAAATACAGTTGTCTTGTGACCTTAGTATGCAGCGTGCAAACTGTGCAGTGTTATGTACATCCAGAGCTGGACAGGAGGTGTGCTGTACCTGTGGATTGAACTCTCGGGCAAGCTCCAGAGCTCTCAGGTAAGCTGCATCCCCGCTCTTATTTTGCTCCACAGCATGGTTAACCAGCCCCAGAGTCTTCGCCTCAGCACCATCAACCACCCGTGCAGCAAAGATCAGCTCCTTAGCCAGGGACACTCCTATAGTACGTGGGAGACGCTGGGTTCCCCCTGCACACACACACGCACGCACGCACGCACACACAGAGAGCCAGTTTCAGTTACTGTGTTTGAATAAAATCTGGACTTTTCAGACATAATCACACACTGACAAATGGTTCCAATAATAAACAAAAGACTGTGAGACATAATAAAAATAAACTGCGTGACCTTTTCAGAAAGCAAATGGACACTCTTGAGAAAGCTCTTAACTTCCGTGATAAGTGAAAGCCACAGTGTCCTGCTGACATACGTATTCACTGAGATGGCTCCATTACGTCAATGCATTAGCACAGTGAAACTCAAATCCCCTCCTGCACCTCCCCGAGTTGGATTATTAAGATAATGTCAACCTCAAGGGTGAGATGGGTTCACATTTTCTAAGCTCCAGAAATACCCACTAACTAAGCACTGTAGATTTGGCAGGTGGAATTCCAGATGAGACACCAATCAACCCCTGTCTATTGACTATAGGAAAAAGTCATGGGTTTATTGTATACAATGTCAGGTCTCCAGCTTTTTATGACCAGAGAATCTTTCTAGTGTAAGAAATTTTTCTAATCACAGCAGACAATTATTTTAAAAATATAATGCAACTGGGCTAATGACTGACACAATAGAGAAGCGTTTGCCCTGTCAGTGCCACAACCATCTGTGGCCGTGCTCTCTGGCTCTCAGGATGACGTTACCATCTCCCCTGACAATCAGTGCCACCAATTGCAGGTGTCTGTGAGCTCATGACAGGCTATTTAGTCAATATTGAACAATAGATGCCAGTAGATAGAAAAGGTCAGATCTGGTTTTACGAAGATAATTCCAAAATAGTTTGGACAGTAAATAAAATGCAAATAATGCTTTGACTTGTATTCAAACATAAACAGTATAAAGACAAATGAAATTGATGCCTGCAACATGTTCCAAAAAAAGTTGGGACAGGGGCAATTTAGGAATAATAACAATATGACAAGCTGCAATAACAAGGTGATGTGAAACAGGTGGTGTTAAACAGGTGAGGCAATTGCGTTATAGTATGTAAGAGGTCTCCAAGAAGGGCGTAGTCCTTCAAGAGCAAGGATGGGTTAGCCAATTTGCCAATAGATATGTCAGCAAATAATCTAGAACCTTGAGAACAGCGTTCCCCAAAGACAAATCTGTAGGATTTTGGGCATTTCACGGTTCTCTACAGTGCACGATATAATTAAAAATTTCAAGGGACAAGGCCAAAGACCATCTCTCAACACACACGATCTCTGATCCCTCAGATGCCACTGTCTTAAAACCCGTCGTGCATCTGTAATAGATATCATGACATGGGCTCGCGAATACTTCACTAAACCTTTGTCAGTCGACACCATTCCCCTCTGCATCCACAGATGCAAGTTAAGGCTTTACTATGCAAAACAGAAGCCATACATCAACACTGTCCAGAAGCGCTGCCGACTTTTCTGGGCTTGGTCTAATCTGAGAAGGACAGCGGCACAGCGGAGACAGGTTTTGTGGTCCGACGAGTCAACATTTCAAATAATTTTTGGACAAAACAGCTGTCAGGAAAAGGACCATCTAAGCTGTTATCAGCATCAGGTCCAAAAGCCAGCATCTGTTATGGTATGGAGGTGTGTCAGTGCCCATGACATGGTTAACTTTCACATCCGTGAGGGCATCATTAATGCAGAAAGATATGTAAAAATTTTGGAGCAATGTATGCTGCCACCCAGACGCCGTCTTTTCCAGGGACGTCCCTGCATTTTCCAGAAGAACAATGCCAAACAACATTCTGCCCTGATTACAAGTGCATGGCTGTGTAAGCAGAGAGTGCGGGTGCTAGACTGACCTGCCTGCAGTCCTGCCCTGTCTTCGATTAAGAATATGTGGCACATTACGAAGCGCAAAATATGGCAGCAAAGGCCCCATACAACTGCGCAGTTGAAGAATGGAAGAATGAGGGAAAATTCCGCTTGCTAAACTTAAACAACTGGTGTCCTCAGTGCCCAAACGCTTAATAAGTGTTATTAGAAATGGTGATGTTACACAGTGGTAAACACTCACTGTCGCAACTTTTTTGGAGTGTGTTGCAGTCATCAGATTTAAAACGATCGTATACCTTCAAAAAAACTAATAAATTCATAAGGTAAAACATCAAATATTTTTTGCTGTATATTGCTGTAGTGTTTTCAATATAGTACAGGGTAAATAGAATTTACAAATTTTTGTTTTTATTAGCATTTTCCACGCTGTCCCATCGTTTTTGGAATTGGGGTTGTAAAATTAAGTGAAAGCACCCTTTATTATGACTCATGCAGTTAATTTTAAACATCATTTTCTTCTCTGGCTGCACATACTAACTGCTTTTGTTTCCTAAATCTTGAAAGATTTAATTTGAATTTTAGTCAGTCATACGCATTTTCGCTTTGCAAAAGCTTTTTATTTTTCAAACATAACGTAATCAAGACTGTAATCAACAGCTTACAGAAGTAGCAAGATATCGTCACACTGCAGCTGAACTGTGTGTATATACAGTCACCATCCAGTTTAATAGGAAACCTGTACCCCTACACATATACGCAGTTATCCAATCAGCCAATCATGTGGCAGTAGCCCAGTGCATAAAATCATGCAGACACAGGTCAAGAGCTTCAAATAATGTTCACATCGAACATCAGAATGAAGAAAATTTGTGACTTTAACCGTGGCATGGTTGTTGGTGCCAGACGGACTGGTTTGAGTATTTCAGATACTGCTCATCTCCTGGGAATTTCACACACAACAGTCTCTATAGTTTACACAGAATGGTTCAAAAAACAAAAAACATCTTGTGAGCGGAGGGTTTGCAGGCTGAAACAGCTTGTTGATGAGGGAGATCAGAGGACTGGTTACAACCTTGGTGAGAAGAAAAGCATCTCAGAATGCACAACACATCAAATCTTGAACAGCAGAAGCCCACATCAGGTTCCACACCTTTCAGCCAAGAACAAGAATCTAAGGCTATCGTGGGCACAGTCTCTGCTGAAGACTGGAAAAGGACCGGGTGATTTTTTTTTCCCGCCCTAATCTTCAACTGTCCAGTTTGGGTGAGTCTGTGCCTATGATAACTTCATATTCCTGCTGACAGGAGTGGAACCTGATGTAGTCTTCTGCTGTTGTAGCCCATCCACCTCTAGCGTTGATGTGCTGTGCATTCTGAGATGCTTTTCTGCTCACCACAGTTGTAAAGAGTGATTATATGAGTTGCTATATCCTTCCTGGCAGCTCGAACCAAATTGGCCATTTTCTCTGACCCCTCTCTTATCAACAAGGTGTTTCCATCCACAGAACTGTTGCTCACTCAAGGTTTTTTTTTTGTTTGTTTGTTTCTGTTTAAACTCTAGAGACTGTTGTGTGTGAAAATCCCAGGAAATCACCAGCTTATGAAAGCTAACTGAAGCTCTTGAACTGTATCTGCATGTTTTCACGCACTGTGCTGCTGACACATGATTGGCTGATTAGATAACTGCATAACTGGTGTACAGGTGTTCCTATTAAAGTGGATAGTGAGTGTACATATATACGCTGTCAGAAGTTTTTGAACACTTTTTGCTTAAACTTTAAGAAATGGGTGCAAGTTAAATACACTAGAATTAGAAAATCTAAGTAAGAAATAGGTATTGGTGACCTGAGAAATGTTTGTTACTATTTTATTTAAGACTAGATCTAACTGAACGTCTGGCCTGGATTACTCTGACTAGACACTTGTAGCACATAACACAATTAGCACTGTCTAATATCAACTGTAAGACAAATCTAGCTTATAGTAACATACACTTATTAAGCTAGGTCACCAAACAAGTGCACTGGTCTTTAATAAAGCACTAATTTAGAGCGCCATTAGAATCTGAGAGTGGAAAATTAATAAGTCTTTTAATTTAACTCTTGCTTAATATTCCTTATTTAATTACTAATAGTGGGTAAACTGTAGTAAAACATAAAAAAAAAAAATCCCTATATGTGCAAAACCCTTGAACTGCAATGTATACAAATATTTGAGACTATTTTTCTAGATCATCCACAGCCTTCAGGGACAGACATGCCGGATAATTATGTAGCAGCCTGCATTAATGGACAAATAATTTAAAAATATTTCAGCATTCCACCAATCTTTTATGAGATGGCAGAAATTGAAGCAGATAATTGAATAATATTTCTCATGCATATACGGTAACCACTTATACCAGTAATCTAATCATCACTGCACCATCATGCAGTGAGCATTCTCTGTCATTGCAGAGAACCTCGGTAACACCAGAGGCCACATCACCATGTACTGAACTCGAGTTTTTTGTCTTTTGACTGGCTTGCACAACTCTCACCTAAGTTCATGAGGGAAATATGTTTACGCGTGAAGATGCAGATACACGTTGCATAAACACTCAGTGGTGAAGCAACCCTCAACTTTCACCACCCTATGATGAACCTTCAGTTCTCTCTTAGTGCCTTGACAATAAATCAAATTAAATCATGCAGATCTGGCCACATCTTGCATTGCCGATGGATGGATGGATGGTTTGACTGATTGTTGTGTTTCCTCTTTGCCAATCTTTCTTCTGAAATCTGGCAGATCGCACTGCCTGTTTTTGGAGTGGAAAAACAAGCTGTAATATTCACTCAATTACATTACATAACAGTGTTACAGTTAAGAAAAGAAATGTGGGTTCATCATCAGAAATCAGGATTGTCCAAAAGCAAATTTTACAGACGGGGAAGTATTTTTTTTTTTTTTTTAAGATCTGAGTCACTGTGATGCCAGGAAAAGAAAAGAAAACAAACATGATTCAGCTATTAATGTCACTGCCCATATCCAGAGAAGTCTTTTATGCATTTAGCCACACATACAAACAAAGATGTCTAACAAGTTCCAGCGAGTGAACTTGTGTCCTTACGCAATGCTGTGTAACCAACAGGTTTTTCTTAACGTGGCAGAGATTTTGCAAGAGATTCGAAGAAAGCCTTGCATCACAACCCAGTCATAGCCTGCGTGAAAAATGGGCCCATCCTAGTTACAGCATGTATTTGGAAAGGGTATTAAAAAAAAAAAAAAAAAAAAAAAAAAAAAAAAAAATCCAGGGTAAAAAAGGACTAAGCTTGCTGTCTCGACATGTTTGTGAAAGCATGATATACCGTCAGGGTGGTTGACCTGGAGCTTTGCCCTGAGCTGTTTGGAAATCGTCTGTATGGCCCAGTTAGTGAGATGGTTATAACATACTGCATTCCCAGAACTGTTCAAAGGCAGCCAAGAAAAAGGCGAGTGTCACCTCTGAGCATGTCAGCTGTGCAGTTCTGCCGCTTCTGAGGAAGGACAGCTCCTGGAACTGAACCTAATCAGCACAAACCTTAACCCGTTAATGCTCTGTGCTCAGAGACGTGGCATGGAGTTCACCAACGCCACATCAGTCCCCGGGGATTTATGGAGAACCTTTGGGCTTTCTAAGAACTTACAGGGGTCCCTTAGACAGGTGGAAAGTACATTGACACTCACACACATTGAGGTAGAAAGGAAAGGAAATGTTGTCAGGCAATGGAACATACTTCTATGGAGGTGTTTTGACACCTTACTTTTAAAAAAAAAAAATCCGAAGGCACTAGTCTGAACAGAACATATATGACCACTCCACACTCCTCTTTACGAACAGGTGATGTGATATACTCTGCCTGTTCTTGTGCACTCTCATACACCCGCGCAAACACATGGCTCAGATTACAAAAAGTGTGGATTTCACTTCACTCATTCCTTATTACACAAGAAGCTTATCCCGTCAGAGCATGCTGAAATCCACAGAGCTCTACAAAAGATGGCGTACATTTTATACCTTCTGTCGGTTTAAGGATATACTGTATGCTCTCTATACATTCCTAGCCAATTTATTACTTTTTATGACTTGCTTTATGGTTACAGACTCAAAATACAATCTAGCATAGGACAGCAGGTGTTTAACGAAGAAAAACTGGAAATCATTGAATAAATTAAAGAACAATAATTATAAATATTAACATTATTTAAAAATAATGTGCTATTTTTGGCCCACGTTTAATTTTTATGTAATGCTGTCATGAGACCACGTGTCCGATGAGTGCTCTGAACTGAGCAAGTTATTACAGCTATGCACTTGCACACTAGAAAAATAAACTGCGTAAAACAAATGAAAACAAGCCTTCTGTACACAACAAAAGTGTTTATATAAAGACTCTTGCCCAAAGACTTTTAAATTATATTGCACACATGATACATTAACTTGAAAGTCTCCTATATTAGCCATGCGGAGCGTGTCAGACTGTGAACGATGTACTCGATCTTCATGGTCTCTGGCCTATGAGCTCCTCGAAGCACATTTAACGTGATGAAAGCTGCCGTGATGGATGACTGCTCGTCCCAGACGTTAAGATGGTTTGGGGAAAAACGGTCGACCATTCCTTAAAGTAATGTTCTGTGGCTGCATCATACAATCGTTATGGGAGAATACAAAATACTCAATGCCACATTAAACATCAGAGACTGATTGCAGTGTTGGAGTTCATTTAAGATTTTCTCTCGCCACTTATCACAAAGACACAAAGTTATGCAGAAAAGCCAAGTGAAACAGCTTTTTCATGCTGTGTCACATGGATTTGGCCCACTTTTAACAGGTTGTCATTGCCACCCAACCACATAGATCAATTTTTGTGCTTCATTCAACCAGTAATTGTTTATATTTTGACTTCTCGCCTTCTTCTAGCCTCTCTCATCTCTCTTGCAACTAAGCTGTTTGTAACATTCAGTCGATTTATCCAATTTCTTAATTAAATTTTCTTGATAATCTGCTCCTTTTGATCAATGAGCTGTGCCAAATTGTGTGCCAGTAATTTTGATAAACTTCACTGTAGAGGTTTTTTATATGTATGTGTGCTTTTTCCTCTAGAACAACATTAATATATAAATTAACGGTGTGTAAATAGAACATGAAGTTCCAGTTAAAAGAAAACCATCATAACCTGACTTATGCAGACAGATGTCTAAATTAATAATAATAATAATAATAATAATAATAATAATAATAATAAAAGATTAGGTCAGAAAGTATTTATGGTAACTCACATTAATGAAACAATTCCCAAACTTTTTGGGCAAATGCCTCCAAATGGACATTATGAATTTTCTGTGACCCCATATTCAAATTCAGTATTCAAAATTCTAATTTCAGGGTTTATAATTTAGGACTACTGTAACATTTGAACATTTTATTATGTCAGTGACATGTGTATGTGTAACATAAATGACTGAAAACCAAAAGAACATTCCTTTCACTGACTTACCAGTTTAGTAGGAAGTGTTGTGTTGTTATAAGAAAATCCACGCTGGGGTGGTGTGATACGACTCGACACAAAGCAGAGGAGTCTGGCTTATACTTGGCAAATGATTTTTGCATGCAAGTGCAGAAGCAGCAGCAACACAATCAGCATCATTTACATACTTGTCTGTGTATCTTATATACATCCAGATGATTTAAAAGCAACATTCACTAGATGGTGAACACTCCTGTCCATCAGGTTTCCAAGTCGAACTATAAAATGTTTAGCAATTATGCACAGCGACCTTAAACACACTAACAAGCTCTTTCTCTCTTAAAACTTGCTGCTGGCCTCAAGATTATTGTCATGGGCTGCAACTCGAAAAATCGAAAACACTGACCTTACATGCAAAAGTTTCCAGACCTTAAAAAAGCATTTACTAATCTAGAAAATCCAAAAGGCTGGAACCCAAAACAGACCAGTATGTTTGAAATCTACATGAGAGGTTTTTAAAAATTCAAACACTACCCGTAAAAGGAAAACTGGTTAGCATTGGTGCTCAATAACGGTCCAGAATAGTACATAGGTATGCAATTTGAGACACAATGTTAGTGAGTTTAGCAGAGGTACATGGACAGGGAAATTTGTCCATTTTTATTTGTCGTCCACATTAGTGCAGTGTTTCAGGATGGAGAAAAGAACTGAAATAAGATGCACCCTTTTATTTTAAATGTGGCTTGTCTTAATGTGACTCCCAGTAATATTTCAAAACAAAATCTGTTTTCAGTATTTCTATTAGTAAATAATATTATATAAATGAAACAAAAGAAGAGATTGTGAGTTTCTCGCATGACCCCATTAGTAAATCAAGTGATCCCTAGCTTGGGAAACCCTGCATTAATGAATTAATGAATAAAAGGCCCAAGAGCTATGAATAGGTTACGGTACTACAAACACAATCAAACAAATATGTTTATATATTTCCAGATTTAAAAAAGCTTATAAAAAAAAAAAAAGGTTCTCTGGAACACTATTCCAGATTGTAGAGACAATGTATGAAAAACATTTTCCACTGGCTGAGCTGTGAGTGATCAATGGGACTAACAATAGACCTGCCTGAGGTGCTCAGGGTGGACTATACTGCTTCAGGAGATCAGTAAGACGCCCAGAGCTAAACCATTCAGAGCTTTAAAACATCATAAGCAGGATTTTGTAGTCTATGTAGAACTTAACAAGGCAGCCCATGCAGATTGAATATCACAGTGGTTATGGGTTCTGAGGTCCTATTCCTGGTAAGGACAGAGGCTGCTATATTCTCAACTAGCTGAAGCTTACTTAGAGAGGCATGGCTGCCAGCCAGAATGGTCATCTATTATTATCTTTCACCCATCAGATTCAGACTAAATTTAAAACGAGAGCTTAAGAGCCAAATATTGCCTTAATTGACATGTGAGGTAAAGTCACAGGTCTCACTTTCCTCCAGGCTTAAAATAAAACTACCTAGTTCTGTTTCGTCCAGCAGCAGTTTGTAACAGCTGGTATTGTGTTCAGTACGAGGGTATCGGTTAACACAAGTCTGGCTACTTGAAGAGAAAAACTGTGTACGTGAGCCACTGCTGTAGCCCTGTTAAGGATCTGGGCCAGGCGAACAGTGGTGTGGGAAGAAGCAAAGAAGTAGGTCATTGGATTGGTGGCATGTTTCTGTCACATATCCATGTACATCCATGAAATGCTTTCCAAAATTATGTGGAACAGCTTGACTCAGTTCTTCATAAATGAACTAATGTGCCCTAGCAATCTAAGAATATGTTTACTTAGTGTGACAAATCAAGAAAGACTGAGCTCAGCCACTGAACAAAAAAACAAAAAAAAAAAAAAAAAAGACAACTATTGCTGTTTTCCTTAGAACAGTTAGTCAAGCTGTGCGTGAGATTAGACGTGCGTTACACAGATGAGCAGCTTCCAACTGCAGGTTCCGCTCATGTTCATCACCAGTGTGAGGAGTTCTGATTTCACATCAAGATACGTTTTTATTTCTGATTTCCTTCATACTGTTTGGGTCACATTATTATTATTATGAGTGCTTTACAGTGCCCAATGGCACTACAGTTACCAGGTCTCGCAATCCAGTCCTCAAGCTTCGCTAGAGAGTCTGGTAAGTTTGAAATTGCAGACAACCAACCACAGACCCTTTCATATAGCCTGTCCACAAACATAGTTTACTCAGCGTAAATGCTTCCTACAAAATTCAGGATTCCAAACGAACTTTTTTTCAGTCCCGTGACTATACCTGCTCATACTCTGCTCATTGTAACACTGGAACCCGGTGCATGAAACTACATATACACTGTGGTACAAAGATCCAATTACAGCCTTCGAGACCCTGAAGCCTGTGGCCAGAAAAGCATACCAAACATAGGGTTACACAGCATCTATTACTCACCTAAAAAGGAGTGTCACCATGAAACTACAGTGAAACAAACAGAAAGCCAGAAGATCCCTGAATACATATCTTGTAAAACGCATTCACTGACCGGGCAAATTTAAATCACACTTGGATTTGTGATGTTAAAAATGAAATATAAACTTTCAATTAAGATAAACGCCTCCACATTGGCTCCACAGTAAGTTAAGACTTCCATCTCAACAGTTTCAGACAGACCGAGAATTAAAAATAACATCTCAGAAATTAGAGCTGTTTCATTTCCATGAATCTGGATGAACTCGCAGAAGTGTGACCACGGAAATATGTCAAGCCTAATAAAGGAACATTTTCTATTTCTCTCCTAGTCACACGGATAACAAGGAATTCATTCAGAAGCCAGAGAGTGGGTTTGCGAACAGAGGTCTTGCACACTCTGATACACTATCAGACTTGAGAGAGAGCTGGTGAATGTATCGCTGATTAATGCAGATATCTGTTCATCTATCGTACGCACAGAAAGACAGAATAAATTCACATCTGCAGTTTCTCATATCTTATCAGCTCTGACAACTTCGAACTTGCAGACTATTCCTCAGAAGTGTGTGAGTCAGTTCATCGAAAGCAGAGGGTAACAGAAATGTTATTTCAAAATACACCAGGTGAACAACTACCAGGAACCCACTCTTTCCCAAGCGCAGAGCAGCTGTGTTTCCGTTTTTTTTTTTCTTTGGAAGAAAACCTGAAGCTAAAACTCAATTCTGCAATCGACTAAGAATATCCAGACATTTATCCAGACATTTATCCAGGCGTTTTTATCAGTATACTGATAAAAATTCACATATATTTTGTCTCATTTAAAAAAAAAATTGTTTTTTGGTTACAAAAGCCGAGGCAGGGGAAGGGGGAGTGGGTGAGAGAGGAGGGGGGGAGAAAAAAAAAAAAAAAGCAGAGCAGAGCAGAGCAGAGCACCTAAACAATGCCAACCTGGTAACTGTTTAATGGTAATGACTATAAAACTTTGTTTGCTATTATAGTCCATAAGTATTCTTCAAGTATCGCTAAAACCGCAACTCCACCACTCTCAGGTTTATTTTAGACGTTGTTCTCGTTATTTTCAACATTAAGATAATCACTAGAGTCAATTTTAAACCAGGCTTAATGTAACTGATATGAATAGCTAGCTCCAACCTAGCTTTTTTGAGGCAGTATTTTCTCTTAAAAAAGTGCCAAAACATATTTACATTTCCATTTAAGGCATTTGGCAGTCACCCTTAGCCAGAGCAACTTACAGACGTGCTTTAAGGCTTCATCAATAAATACGTCCTGATACTGGTTCACTAGGTCACAGACTAAGAGTACTATCAGTCTAAAAAGCTCTGTCAGGGAGGCAATAATATTCACCCACCTAAGGGATATTTTTCAACAAATCAAACAAATTGTCATTCTTGAAAGACAAAATTTAAATTTTGCAGGCTCTGAACTATGCGGAACTGCATAGTTTAGTTGATTCTTGCGGTTGTCATGTTTCAAAATCAACTGTTAAATACCACTTTCAAAACAAGTTATATGGAAGTGTTGCAAAAAATAAAATAAAATAAAATAAAATAAACATTTCCTGAAAGCATCTAACAAAATGCAGCTTTGTGAGATGAACTGCAACTGGCATCATGTGTTGTGGTCAGGTGAGACCAAAATCAAACTCCCGGTTCATGCACACCATCAGAATAATGAAGACAAAAAGAAAACTACATACGAGGAAAAGCACCTGTGATCCACTAGAAAATATGGAGGTGGATTAGTGATGCCTTGGGGCCCAGGACATTTGAATCCAAAACCCTCGCCTCTGCCAGGAGGTTCAGACTTGACCATAGATAAAGCTTTCAACAAGATGATCTAAACAGACTTCCAAATCAACACAAATATGCTTAAAGAAACACAAAATCAATGCTTTGCAATTAACTCCTCAGTCTTTGGATTTGAACTCAGCTGAAAACCTGCAGTCTGATCTGAAGATGGAAGTCCACTTGCACAGACCTGAGAATATAAAAGAGCATAAAAATGTGCTGCAAGGAAGAATGGACAAAGTGCCTCATACCCTGTTAAAAATAACAGGAGACTCGTTGTTGTTATTCTCTCCAGGACAGGCATCACAAAATATTTCTTGTCGCATGTATTATGCTTTTTATATATAGTCATTTTTGATCCTTTTCCTAAAGGGTGCCAAATAATTCGAGAGCACACTGTACATGCCCCATGTGCCCGTACAAACTCTTCATTTGCCCCAGGCATGCTAGCAGATGATGGCCAAGCCCATGGTCTGAACCTACTCTCATCATGCCAACCATACTTAGGCTTCAGTATGAATGCCAAGCTACTGGGAAAGGGGCTCTTGTTGCCAGGATGCTGGCAGAAGTAGCAATGACACCACGTTAAAGTCATGCATGCCCTCAAGTTGCTAACAGATATTCCCATACTGGACACGTTACCACACCAGGCTAAGGAAACATTACGACAAGCTGCTCAGTCATAAGTGCACATTTCATTTCTCTCATTTAGTGCTTGAGACCATCCTGGACTGTTTGTTAATGAGTTGGCGGTATACTTTAAACAAAAAAAAAAAAGACGTTTCAACACAAATCCGTCTTTTTGCGCAAGAAAGACACAGTGGTTTCAGTTTGTTCACCACAGTGTGCGCAATTTTCCAGACAGAACTAACCACCTTGTCTTTTATTCTGGGACCTTCTTCTGACTGCGATCGGTTGTTTGCATCACTGCACAGAGTGTCAGTTGGAAGCAGCAGGTGGAACATGTTTAAGGGAAAACTTAATCATTCTTTGCTAAACAAACCACAAGTACAGCAAACTCATCTCTCTGCCGTGTTCGGGCCTCTGTCAGAGCTGCCCCTGCTATTATTTAGTTAATTTCCTGACTGAAAAAGCCCCAAAACAAACTTGGAACTAACCATGCAATACATGTTCATGTGGCAAACAAACGGTTCCCCTACATACTAGGGTTTTTTTTTTTTTAATACCAAACTCCTATAGCAGTCTTGGAATATATACACACACACTTTTTTTTTTAAAACAGATTTCAAAAAATTAGGAACAGTTTAGCGAGTCTCAGACTATATCTCGAGAGAGCATACAAAACAGCACATGGTCATGAGTCAGCCTGATAAGCCTTCAGAACCATTTTGCACCCCTCTATGGTGAATTCCGTCAGCTCAACTTTACTGGTTGTAGCCATTATTTTTGTATCAGTACAGAAATCTGAGACAACACTGAAAATGCTATAGCACCTCATAAACTAAAGAAAGATCAAAGGAAACTTTAGACTTAATTTTAAATGTATATCATGTGATTACAAACTGTTTCTATTTGGACAGTAACAAAAAATAAATAAATAAATAAATGTTAAAAGTGCATTAGGTAAGATCAGCTCCCCCCCCCCATCTTTTTCCGAACATTAGGTCTGTAATAGTTAAGATATAAAATGAAAGAATAAAATACAAAATCTAGCTGAATATCAGCCAAAATAAATTATTTTAAAAACAAATCAAAACATTAAATTGGATGATTAAATTGTGATACTGCGTCATAAAGATGTCTGGGAAAAAAAGGACGTACGTAAAGAAAAAGAAACTTTGGCAGACAGTCAGTACACTACTGACGATTACAGTATGGTACCATCTGGTAGAGAAGTGATTCAAACCAGAGACATCATAAGGATGATTGCATACGACTAATCGATGACCTGAACTATTTTTAGCTCTGCCCAAATGTCCCAGTTTGCTATTCATGGTACCTGGGCAAGAAGAGTCACTAAATTCAGAACGGTTATTCGTCATGGATTTGTACTGTACTGTACTGTCCAGTGGAAAAGTGCTATTATTGTTCCACACGATTTTTCCAAGCTCTTCTGAAATATAACCTAAATAAAGAATTAGTTTCACAGTACAAAACTGCCTAAGGCATTAGGGCACATTTTTCCCCAAAAACGTCATTCTGGATCAGTGACTCTAAACACACACTCAGACACAAAACTACAAAGCTGATAACTGTCCTCTGGAGTCATGATTGCATTAGCAGGAAGTGAGCAATGTAATTCTTTGCTGTTGGTAGGAAAACAATGACTGAATTCTCTTATTAACTCAACTTCATAGATCACTCATCTGTGTCTAAATGGAACTTTCTTGAGACTTTCCTGCTGAGAGGAAAATGCAGCGGTAAGTAGGTGGCAAAAAGGCCTACTGGTGGTATAAGACAAGGCACTCCTCTGGGTTATTAACATCTGTGTGATGAGGTCAAGGGGAACACAGTAATGAAAGAAACAGAAGAACAGAAAGGAGAAGAGGAATGAAGGTGGCTAGAGAGATACTTGGCAGTTTTCTCTTTCAGATGGATTGCGCTTAATAACAGGTCAGTGAGCAAATTCATTCCAGGGCACTAAACTGCTCATCCACCAAAGTAAAAATGTTTTCCGCTAATATCTCGGCCACGCTCTATTTCCAGGGATCCAGAGCATGTTGAATAAGATGCAAACAGCTGGCACTGTGCCAAGTCCCTGGTGACCCAGTTACATCCAGGAGAGAAAGTGTGGTGCAATGGGCAGCCTCACTGGCTTTGCTTGGGCTCATGAACTAAAAATGGACAGAAATATGCTTCTAGTGCAACCCATAGCAACTAGATCTATGTTCTGATGTTTATTCAGTGAGAGTTTACACAAGATAATAAGTTTAGGTCTGGAGGAATTAGCTGTTTCGTGGCAACAGACACAGACTAAGGCAAATCAGAGAAAAAGAGAGAGACTGGAAACATGATCACCCTATCATCAGGAGAACTCGAGTTTGAATCCTAAAGATGCCATGGCCAAGAGTCCAAGAGAGCAAAACTGCCTGGCTCTCCGGGTAGGAGGGATAATATTAATCCCTATCAATCACAGCGACATAAGCCAATTGCTCACATCTGTGAGCTCAAGTATGTGGAAGAGGGCAGTTAGCACTGTTGTCTGAGTGTGTTCAGTTGCCATGTGATGATGCATGAACAGCAGTTTGAAAAGATGTAGCGGGCTTCACATGTCTGTGAGGTGCTAGCCTTCACCCTCCCTGGTTAGTAACTGTCATATGATTGGGGAGAGCTAGTTAGTGGGTGGGAATAGGCAAAACTCTGAGAAAACAGGGTAAAAAAAAAAAAAAAAAAAATTGCTTTCTGTTTACTGGTCAATCTACCCCCATATCCTCACTTATGGCCACAAACTATGGGAAGTGACCAAAAAGAAAAAGGTTGCATGTATGGGCAGGGTTGCTGTGGTTACTCTCTGTGACAGGCTGAGGAGCTTGTCAATCCAGGAAAGCATCAGAGAAGAATTGTGGCTCCTCTGAAATGAGAGGAGGTTTGAGGTGTTGGTCACCTTACTAGGTTGCCCACTGGTTGGCTTCTGCTAGACCTGTATCAGGCATGTCCCACTGGACAAAGACCAGAGGGCAACCTAAGAAGAGATTAGATTTCACAGTTGGCCTGGGAACGTCTGGGGATTCCCTAGAAGGAGCTGGAATTTATGGCCAGGGATAGAAAAGTCTGTGCTGATCTATTCAGCCTTCTGCCACCGTGATCCCCCACCATGAAAAGCTGAAAGAAAATGAATGAATGAATGAATGAATGAAAAGAAAAAAGTCTCTATGGTTGAATTCTACAGTGCTTCCAAGCCAAGCTTTTTCAGGATGAATGACTAAAGTGCTACATTAACCTGTTCTTATAAAATGCTATATAACACAACGTACATTATGGTGCCACTTAAGATAAATTCCCTGGGGAAGTGTTCTGAAATGTGAATTCCCTGGGGAAGTGAGCTGAAATGTCACGAGCCTGATCTCCCAGGCGAAATAGGAAAGAAAAACAAAGGGCATCTGGATCTACATTAGAGACGGCGCCCACTCCAATGGACCAAGCATCGCCATAAGCCTAATTAAAACATGACACCTTCCCTGACATTAACATCATTCTCGAAACAGCAGCGTCTTTGGATCACTGGCCTTTTCACTCTAATAAACACAAGGCAGAGGCCCCATGTTCAACCTAAACCCATTGAATCTCATACTTGAATCTCGTATGAGTCTCATACTGCTGAATGTCATCTCCATATAATCGCATTACAAAAGTGTGTTCTCAGTGACCCTAAGCATGAAAGGAGTAAATTGCACCTCGTAGTTATGACTGCTCAACATGTTGCTGTGAATAATTCTTGTTTTCTTCGTCTTCCTTTTCCTGGTCTTGATGCCAGAAACAGATAGTGCTCTGTTTGGTGGCTTGTTATATTTTTATTTTTAGGATGAGGCGGCAGAAGCAGTAATCTTGTTTTATTAAAAATTCCTTAGATAATGCTAAGCAGCAGACATGGATTGACCCATTGCCTCCAAACCCACAATTCATAACATGACCTCATGGAACCATTGTTTGGTTTGCCACTGTAAACTGCTCAAAGTTCAGCAAACAATGACAGACAGATTGCAGAGCAAGGTCATTTGCGTCAATTCTCCACCAACACACAATGACAAACAGTGGAGCAAAGATAATCAATGTGATGGGACTCTGCAGGTTGATGCGATTCACATATATGTTCTCTTTTACATCCAGTAACCTTGTAATATGATACACTACATTTTATATAAATAAACACTAACCACTACACTATACCAGTCACACCTGTACATGTTAACGCAGTTATTCAATCGGCCAAGCATGTGGCATAGGCGCAATGCATAAAAAGAATTATGCAGATTCAGGTCAAGAGCTTCAGTTAATGTTCATATCAGGACATTAGAATGAGGAAAAAATGTGATCTCAGTGACTTTGACAGTGGCATGGTTGTTGGTGCCTGGTGCTGGTTTGAGTATTTACGAAACTGCTGATCTCCCATAGAGCTGAACAGCAGCTCTGTGGGTGGAAACACCTTGTTAAAGAAGCTGTTGACCTCAACTCCACTGAACACTTGGATTAATTGGAACACTGGCTGCATGCCAGGCCTTCTTGCCCGACATCAGTGCATGACATCACTAATGCTGTTGTGGCTGAATGGGAAAATCCCCACAGATGCATTCCAAAATCCAGTGGAAAGCCTTCCCAATGTGTGAAGGTTATTTTAACAGCAAAAGGGGAATAGGATGTTCAACAAGCACCTATAGGTGTGATTGGTCAGGTGTCCGCATACTTTTGGCCATATAGTGTAACTCAAATAACCACTCTACAACCATGGTGTGCAGAAAATCATCTCCCAGTGTGCACAACACGTCAAACCTTGAGTGGGCTACAACAGCACAAGACCACATCAGGTTCCACTCCCATTAGTCAAAACAGGAAAGTGAGGCTACAGTGGACACCGGTTCATCAAAACTGGACAGCCGAAAAAGGCTGTCTGGTACCAAAAAACATGCCAAGTCACTGTAATCACATTTTTCCCCTTTCTGATGTGAACATTAACTGAAGCTCTTGACCAGTATGTACATGGTTTTATGCCATGTTCTCTACATAAACCACTTTCATATGCCATGACCATGTCCAATAAAAAAAAAAAAAAGGATCATGCTATCAATGAAATGTTAAGGTTGATCTATAACAGCTCATAATACCATAAATGCCAAAGCCAAATACCTGAACAAGATGATGTTGTAACTGACTGCATCAATTTATAGAAATAAAAACTGAAACACAGGAAGTGAGACTTACCTGCTCCCGGAATGATGGCTAGTTTTGTTTCAACCAGTCCCATTTTAGCTGAGGTAGCTACACAGTAAGTGAGAGGGCAAAAAAGACAATATTTATGATGGCATAATAATTTCAATATCATTTTTTTTAAGCACCTCCTACATCCCATAAATGGCCTCTCCAAAGAATATTATAAAGACATACTATATTAGGTGAAATTAAATTCTGTCCAAGATGTTTCTAAAATAGCAACCCTCTAGTGGTAACAAGAATGAACCCTAAAATAAATATATTTATAACACTAAAGAAATTAACATGTGCTTTAAGGAGCATCACTGACGAGTGTGAAAGCATATGGTGTGTCATTTCTGTTAAGTGGGATATGTGTTAAGGCATCATGAGCAGATTTCCAAGCCCAAACTTGGGTGTGTGAGATGAGAAAGCAAGACATCTGCTCACTGTCAGCGCAATATGTGGGTGTTAACTCACTAACTCACTCACTCTCTCTCACACACACACACACACACACACACACACACACACACACACACACACACACACACACACACAAACACACAGAGTGGGTAAACCAAAGTGGCACCTTTACTATTTGTACTGTTTAGGGTTCTAACACAGACGGGTGACAAATTAAAGGCAAAACCAACCAGGAACACCATCAATGCACCTTGACACAGATTCGACAAGTCTATGGAACTGCACTGGTACAACAAACACCATTCATTACAAAGATATTCGCGCAGTTAGTGTTTCAATGATAGTGATGGCCAGCACTATCTAAAACGTCATTTTAAAATCTCCCATAAGTGTTTGATTTGGTTGAGATCTGGTGACTGTGAAAGCTTTAGCACATGTTTTACATCATTTTCAGCCTCATCAAACCATTCAGTGAGCCCCTGAAGAGACCACTCCCATCAGCAAAAATAAACACTCTCTACAGCATGACAGCCACTGGTTTTGTCACCCATCTGTACGTAATACTCATTAGGACCAGAGAATATACGGAGTAATGTAGCCCTAATTTTTCTATGGACATCTCATGTCTAGAAATAAACTCACAATCAACATCAATGCTTTTATATTCAATCAACATATGTGTATGTATAGTATGTGTATTACCTGCTATTCTTATGTCGCAGGCCAGAGCCATCTCAAGTCCTCCTCCCAATGCTGCTCCATCAATAGCTGCAATAGTCGGCATGGGTAGATTACCTAAACTCAGATGGAAGGAAAAGGAGTACTATTTATTGCATTAGAAATGTGATAGCAGACATTAGAAATGTAATACCGACAAAATGATAATATAGATTCAGTACAATTTCAAACTTCCTTAGTGTTACAACACAGTCAGCATGCGATAGCATGATGCAAACTTTAGTTCTGTTATAATTTCCCATTTAAGGACATGAACTTTCACTCAATGTGGGGTTCAGCTAGAGATTATAATGTAGGCTGCTTATTACATAGACTCAAAATAGTTAGTTACTTTCTACAAATTGCAGTTTGAACGTGTTCTGTTTATTTCTGTTATTCCTGCTTGATGTTTTAATACTTTAAATAAACAGGAATTTAACTTAATCTCATTTAGGAGGAGCCTCTCAAACCCTGGCAACTTCACAATTAGTTGAAAATAAAAATGTATAACTAATCCACCATCATTTATTCAGCACATAATAGAACAGATCATACTATAGTGCTGTTGAATGCTCAAATCTGTTTGGTCAGAAGGTGTTGATCACTTTTCTGTAACAGCAGCTGCAAGGTTCATACTAATGCTCTTATTTAAATACCAGAGTCGACACCTTTTAAACTCAGTATTGGTGGTTTCTCGATAACAAGACAAGCTGCATCTTTTTGTCTTATTAACTAAAAAAAAAAAAAAAAAAAAAAAAAAAGAGGAACGGCTGGTGCCGGAACAACTTTATAGCTGCTATATTGTAAGTGATAGCAGAAACTAATTTGTTTTGCAGATACTCCACAATATTAAACATAACTATAAAAGAAATAAAAAGGTATGAGTAATTACTGCTCTCTTATAGAAATATAATCAACTTTGGGGTGGACTGTATCCCATCAACCCATCGTTGTTTACTGTATTTGTTTCCCAGGTAAAATATAAAATAAATTCTGCAGCTAGGGTTATTCATCTCAAAAGCATATATAAACACAGTTCTCATGAACCTATAAACACATTTATGACTGTTGGCAGGTAAAGAAGAGCTACACCTGGTCCACAGTCTGACAGATGGCTCCCAGTGAGCAGAATTATGAGACATGCTTCCAAGCCACTTCCTGGAGGGATAAAATAAAATCTGCAGTATCTGAGAGGTCTGTCATTCATCCCTCTATGATAATCTATCTAAGGAACAGTTCATCTTAGTGAGGCAATGCATTGTACAGCCCCTCCACATTCACAGGATGTCAAGTGATGCCATTAAACATGATTCTACTTGACTTTGCTTAGATTAATAGTAACGCAACACACCTTTGAAGTTAAAATCAAGTCTTTCTGAATGTGGGCTGATTGAGTTATTATGGGAATGTTGTTGGAAAGCGGTGCAGAACAGAACCAGACAAAGTGAGGGCGTGAAGTTGATGAACATGCATTAAACTGGAGTTTAAGCACCTTTTTATGCAAACTGCTTCTAGCTTTATAACCACAGTAAACACGTACTGTATGTCCCAGGACAGGAAAGTGTTCCTACCATATTGCCAAATAAAAACTACTTTCCTGGTAATAAACAAATATAAAAATGTGAAAGCAAAACAACTGATTTCGTTAAACATTTTGATAAACACATTTACAAGCACTTCAGTATTGTCATAATGGACAACCTCTGGGCCTACAGAAGCATGCAAATAATCTGATTTACTTTAGTAGAGTCACTAAAAGTACACATTTTCCAGTAGCAAGACTATAACATTGCAACTTTTTAAATCACCAAACTGTACATGTTTAAACTGTTTTATTGATAAAGTAGCAAAGTAACACTGATAAAACCCTATATCATTTTATTTTCACAATGGACACAATTTCAATTTTATCCCACAGAAACGTTGAATTCTCAGCTGTGATTGTACTGATTAATTTTCCATAACAGCAGTAGTTCTGGATGCAAGGCAAGAACATCTTCACAGGTTTATATTAATGAGCTAGGTTTAACATGCTATCGTGTCCACAGTAACAACTGGCACAGGGGCGTGTATGGTGAAGGCACAACAAAAATGGATTTTTAAAAATGTGCAATTGTTGATATGGTATTGTTATTGTATGGTATTGATATTGTTAATATGTTTTCTGTAAATAGACATTTCTTTAGCTTCTTTAGCTCCAGTGTCAGAGCTTGGTAACAGTCAAAGGTAAAGTCAGAAGTTGTACTTTGTAAAACATCTTGTTTCACAAACATTCCACAACATTGACGTTATAAATTTGCTGTAGTATAAGAAGAATAAAACACTTCAGGGTGTGATGTTATTGGAAAAGAATCAACTTCAGGGTGGTAATAGTAACTCAACCTTGCACCAGCCCACATCACACCGCCCTGTTGTTGATTATTTTACAATAAATAGGGGTTTTATGGTTGTAAATTACACATAATGTGGTCAGTGACAAGCTGTATGTTTAACATACAGATGGAGATCTTTGTTTTTTTGTAGTTATCTAAAACCCCCCCCGTTTAGATAAATGAAAAATAGCAGATCAACACTATACATGTGCAACCACTTGAATGACCATTTAAAAACAGTTTGTTGGAACACTCAGAAAAGGACTTATTATAGATAATTATGTAACCACATTCATTGCCTCCAACCTAACTTACTTACCTAATTCTGTAATAAGGGCCCTTGCTTTAGAGACAAAAGGCCCAACTTCACTCTGATGCATTTTGGCTCTTTCTTTCAAGTCAGCACCTGTTTATGGAAACACATGAAAGCATTACCATTGGGGCTGTAACAACTACCGCGCTAATACGCTAACACTATAGTAAACTAACCCAGTGTCCCATCTTAATCAGAGTCACCATCACATGTTGAGTTCCATTCCCTGGGGGAAAAAAAAAATCTAACTAAACTAAACCTAAACTAAATACCTGCACAGAAGACTCCAGGCACCACGCTACACAAGATGACAGAGCGCACCTTATTGTTCTTTTTCACTGATTCAACAGCTTCAGACATCTAATGGAAATGATTCAATAAGCACAAAATCACACACAATTCAATCTGGTAATGCATACAGAGGAATTTGAGTTAAATGCACATTACACTTACCTCCTTTACAAGATTTTTACTGATAGCATTTTTAGATTTAGGTCGATTAAGGCCAAAGACGACGATCCCTAAAAATATAGAAGACCTCAGTAAGCAAAAAACAATCTGTATTGCAATCAATAAAAGCTTTAGTCGTTTTCAAATGTAAAATCCTTTTTAATTACGGCAGTATGCTGTATTCAGGAGTGTTATCGAGTTTAAACTTTAACACAACTCATGAACTCCGTGGCTTTATTTTAAGAATCGAATCATTATTTGCCAATTTATTCCTACATAGGAATTTTTCACTTCATGCATCCTGATGCCCCTTTTCACACAGAACAGGAAGTAAAGAAGAAATGGTTTTTCGGGAATTCTTTATATGGTTAAGCGGCCTTAACTTCCTAAAGTACTTGGAACCCTTTCGGATCGGAAAACCCTTTGTTACAGGGTTGTACATAGAACTCAGCCCAGAGGAGCAAACCTAAATAGTTGATAGAAAGAGTGGAAGAGTGTATTGAGTCCAAATTTAGGGTCAGCAGTCTTGGGGCACCACTGGTACCCCAAGCAAACCTGCCAGCTCTCAGATTTAAACCCACTTTTGGTTACATGCATGACCCCTGTAGCAGCCCAGTGAGTCGCCACCTCACGGCTCCAGGGCTGGATCCTGCGTTTGGGTTACTCCTCATGTCCGTGTGGGTTTCCTCTGGGTTCTCCAGTTTCCTCCTACCTCTCAAAAACATGGCAGCAGGTTGACTGGCTATACAAAACCACCCCTAGGTGTGAATGAGTGTGCATGATCCCCTGCGATGGACTGGGACAGGCCTGAGGTCCACCACAACCATGACCAGAATAAAGCAGTTACTTAAGATGAATGAATGAATGAATGAATGACACTCAAAAACTATTCAACATTCCATGGAAATCTTTAGTAAGTACTTTGGTATTATTTTATTTATTTATTCATAAATTAATAAATGTCTTGTGAGAACAGCAAGGAGATGGGCAGTGAGCCACCATGACAGGTGCTTGATCAGATCAGTGTGACTGACACATGAGGATCTCCCACAGCTCGACTTTCTCACACACTGACGTGTTTTAAAGCTCAAAACCGCACCGGCTTCGTGTTTTGCCTCAACGCACCGACATTTAAACAACTCTTAACGCCGTGTTCCCAAGAAACAATGTTTCTACAACACTGCGACTACGAACAGCCAGCTGGGGTCTACCTGAGTCATCTCCGTCCAAATACCTAACGCTCAGGTCATTAGCGTCGGAGCTAAACTGCCGCAAGCCACCATTCGCCGCCCGGCGCGCGCCTCCACCACTTCCGGCTGCAGCGCGACGCATAACATCTTGAAACCTGCAAAAGTAGTCGAGAGGCGTCGAGGTTTGGGGTCGAAGCGTCTGAAAAATGACTCTAGACCCCAAGAGAAGCGCCATACCGCCTCACTTCACTGCAATGTGTGTGTGTCTGTGAGAGAGAGAGAGAGAATGTGTGCGTGTTTTGACTTTCAACTTTGAACCGCCAGTGACGCAACTGCTGGTCACGTGACTCGCGTCCCAACGGCATTGTGGATTTCCCCCCTCGACGCGTCCAAACCCGAGAACTATCCCAAACACGTCCTCCTTGGAAAAGGAGTGCACTGGGTAGGGCGTAAAAAATATTATTTCAAGTGCACTTAAATAGGAAATAAGGAGCCGTTTGGGATTCAACCACAGCTGCGACTATTTTTGTTATTTCTATCTCCTCCGTTTACCGTATCTTTCTTTTCTTCGTGCTTAATGACGCAGTTTCCTGTGAATATTATTTTTTAAACACTGACTCAGGTTATTTAGTCTGTTAGCGCTTCAGTTAAATGTTGTAACTTAACCTTTTACACCTTTTACCAACCCAGTGACAGCCCTGCTGAAAAAGACAATAGAAACCATCACAGAAATTCTGATGGTTTCCACTACAAATACAATTACAAACCATCAGCTAACCATTAAAACCATTACCAGTGCTTAATGGTGTCCATCAGACATAACATGCCACCAGGCAACAAATTACCAGTTGAGACCCACTATAGTTTCCAGTAAAACCAATACAATTCCCATTATAACCAGTAAAACCATTACAATTTCTGTGAGGGTTTCTCTTGTGTTTTTTTCAGCAGGGTTGTCACTGGGGTGGTACCCTTAATGGCCCTTTTCTACCTTAATGTGTATCTTTTCCTGGAAAAATGCATGTAGTGGATTTAAAGTGTTACTCTAAAAGCCAATTGAAGGCACAAGACCAGTCCTTAAGGTCCAGTTATGTACTTTAAATCATTTTTAATAGGTACACTATATTCACATTACCATGTAATAGATACTAAAAGTACAAAA
Source organism: Pangasius djambal (assembly GCA_022985145.1). Classification (NCBI taxonomy): domain Eukaryota; kingdom Metazoa; phylum Chordata; class Actinopteri; order Siluriformes; family Pangasiidae; genus Pangasius; species Pangasius djambal. The sequence goes on from CM040991.1 coordinate 16,181,474, forward strand.
GATGTACCCTTGAGGGTGCTGCCCCAAAGTGTATTATATTTTGATCTAATATAATATGCATACATGCATACAGACAGGTGACAAATTAGAGTTAAACACTGAATAAATCATAACCAGTGCAAATGCGTGATATAATTAGGCAGTTAACATTCTACCATGCTCTGTGGCATGTGTAAAAATGCTGATCAGGGTGAGCTGAGCTTGATTTTAGAACAAGACTGCAAAAGGAAGTGACTTCATTACTGGGGCATGAATGGCAGGAGCTTCAGGCACAAAAAAACAACAAAAAAAAAAACTGTCTGGTGTTTCTTTGGAATAGTGACTAAAATGACATCCTCATTTATATGTATGGGAAAGATGTGAGTAAACAGGGTGGAAATTGTGGTCGAAAGCACATTCAGTGACCGAAATGCTTGTGCATTAGTGCAATATCTAAGGAAAAAAAGCAGCTGTTCTTCACATGACAAGCGTGAGCAGATTAGATTGTCTGCAAGAGCACCTACACAGACAGGAACATTACAGTAGAGTTGCAGTGCACAGACCCCTCATTACAAGGATAAATGCACATCTGAGAGGTCAGTGGTGCTAAAATTATAGGCACTGCTCAGTGAAATGAGGTAAAAAGCAATACTGTTAGGTGAGTCATCCTTCACCATATTCTCAATCGTGAATTGACATCCACCAAGAGAACAATGCAGACCTGAAGCCTTGACCTTTACAGTGAAGGGGGTCTAATGGCTCTGTAAAGCTGTGGGGAATGTTTTGCCAGCACTTTGTGGCTCCACATGTCCCCTTAGAGTGAATTATCACTGCAAATCAATACAAAAGTATTGTGATTGATCCCCTATATCCTATGATGAAACTTTTCTCTTTACTGATGGGAGTGGTCTCTTCCAGGATGACCCCGCCCCCATCCACAGGGCATGAGCACTCACTGAATGGTCGGATGAGTATGAAATGATAAATGCTACATATGCTATGGCTGGTGCAGTCACCAGATCTCACACCAGTGGGAGATTTTGGAGTGTCGTGTTGGACAGCACTTTCCACCGCCATCATCAAAACACCAACTGAGGCTGATCATCCTTCCAGCAGTTCCAGAGACTTCTATGCCAAGATCTACTGAAGCGGTTCATACTGATTTTTTTTTTTCAGTTGTCACCCATCTGTATATGTCATGTAACTATTATAATATGATAATAAAATTTGGGTCTTAAACCACCACTCAAATGCTTTAGAATAGATCATGTTTGTATTTAAAAAAAAAAAAAAAAGATGGTGATGCCTTCACGATGGCTGAATTGAGGATGACCTAACTTTGTTTTTGATGTAAATCTCCCGAGTCATGTGATCACAGACATATTCATATACATATTCAGCAATTTTGATTTTACAGTTTAGCATAACTAAAGGTAGCCTGCTGAACAGCTACTTTTTTTTTTTTTTTTTCAGACCGGACCATTTAGCAAAGCATGTAATGCAGCCGCTTTGTTCATCTGTCTTTTACATTAATGGTATCTATTACTCTACTGGTTTTAGTTTCGACACAGAAATAGGATATAACTAACACCCTTAATTAGAGTACTGTGGAAAATCCAAGCTTCCTCCTGACCTTGGGAGGAACTACATATTTCTTGTACAGTATTACAATCCATTCAATTATGTCCTTTAGCAATATTTATTTTATTGACAGTTTATCAACATGAAAAATGCTACCTATTGTTCCTCAAAGAGAACACAGGGTAAAAACGGTGAACCTCCATAGAAATGGCACAGTAAAAACAAAGTATTAAGGAGGCACTGACAGTCTAGATCTGCAGTTCATTTAAAATCTTTAGACAATTCATGGTACAATGCAGTTTTCAATACATCCTGTGTAGGTGAAAAAGACAAATTGGTGCTTCAGTGCTTACATACATTTATTGTAAACAAAAAAAAAAAGAACATACGATAATGTACAACAAATTTTTGAAGAAGACAGCATTAACTTTGCATGTAGTAGCCTAACATTTTGGCTTCTGGGCTACCAGAAGGAGTCACTGGGAGGACACGCCAATCTACAACAGTAAGTGCACAAAACCACTATTCATCTCGATGAACTGCAGCTTTTAGACACCATTTCAGTGGAATGGTGCAGTAGCAGACACAGTGGAAAACAGGTGTTGTGCAAACAGAGAAGCCTCAGTTTGAATAACATCCTTTCGATACCAAGTCATGTTCAGTAGTGCTTTTGGTGGACTCGATAACAGAACCCTGCCGTGTTGCAATCAACTTTTTCAGGGAGGCCACTTCTGCCGACAGGTCGGCGATCCCTTTTTTCAAGTACAAGTTCTCAGACTCTGAGATGGCATAGCAGCCATCCTTAAGGTCTACAACCAGTTTGTTAGTCACAGGCCCAGGTGAGTCAGGGCAAAGTCTGTTCTTGTAGCCATTTGGCGGAGCCTCTGTTTGGTCTTTGTGCCAGTACTCGGGTTGTTGGATCCAGTCCTGTACGTTGTTCACCTGCAGGGAGAGCGGGCTAAGTGATGACTGGGTGTATTCAGGTGTAGATCCCTGTCCCATCTGGTAGCATGCCCGTGCGGACATGTCGATGGGGGAAGAGAACTTCCCAGATGAGTCGTAGTCAGGATCGATAGCCTCTACTTTGATCTGGATGGCCCGGGCTTTGATGCGCAGCTTGTGCGGCAGAGCTGAAGCATTGGCATCTGGCACTTTTACTGCAGAGACTATCACGCTTTTTTGGTCAGCAATGGACGGTGCCAGACCTTTGGGGACCTGCTGTTCGTCTTCCCCATCTGATGACTTGCTCACTGTCCCATCGTCGCCGTCAGAGGTCCGGGGCGAGTTACTTGATGACCTGGTGAGCTGCAGGAATGGATTTGGCTGGGAGTAGCCTCCAGGGAAAGGACTATTCAGGTAATTTCTGTACAGTTCATACGGACTGGCTCGGTCTCTGGAGTAGTTGCCATTCTCTAATGGCTCTTGCTTGACGATTTCCGGTGTCCTGCATGTGTTCATAGTGCTTGAGTCAGATCCGTCTGATAAGGTGCTGTGAGGTGAGTGCTTGATCACTGATATGCAGCTACTGCTCAGGCACGAAGGCTCAGCCTCTCTGGGGTAGGACCCTTTGACACCATTAGGGGGCACAAATTCCTGGTACAAGGTGTTCGTAGAGGTGGAGATCTTCTGCACCTCCTGAGCATAGGCGGCCGAGCTCAACAGGCCGAACTTCAGCTTGAGGGACAGAAGCTCAGCTTTGAGTGAAGCATTCTCCTCACCCAACGCCATCAGCTTGCTCTCTAGCACCATGTCATTGAGCCGCCGCTTCTCCCGTGAGCGTTTTGCCGCCTCGTTGTTCTTGCGTCTCCGCTCCCAGTACAACGTGTCCTTCTTCTCGTCCGGGATAAACTCCCGCTTTCTGCGGCATGTGTTTGGTTTGGCCTTGAAGGGCATGCTGGACAGTTTCTGATTGATCAAGTCTCTGTCTGTGCCTTGCAGAGCCATGGCTAAGACCAGGTCATCGTCTCCACTGTAGGATGGCTCGTTCTTAATGGCCTGCATATTACACAATGGTGTGATCCAAATTGCATAAGCTCATTAGTTCTCACTTGCGTTGAGGACACAAATCATCATCATAAACTAAGTGCTAGAGATATCCTGGGCACCAGATAATGATTCCTGTTGGACCTGTTGAAGAGACACAAAGAAAACATTCTTAGAAATTAAGACATATAAAATAATAATGTTATGCAAACCTGGTTTGACTTGTATTAAAGGTTAAAGGCTGACATCACATATTCCCAACAAGAATCTCTGCTTCCCATAAGAAATGTATGAGTCATGTGTCATAATTCATTCCAAATTAGGGACTTATTACAGGCAGTGGTTATCAGGTACAATGAAACATTCAAACAAACTCAAACACCCTACAGTGGTTTATGACTAACACTATTTGTCTCTGACTACAACATAGTTCCACCCATATGAAAGTGAATAGCTTTCATAAAGCTTTATTAAAAGTATTTGGTAATAGCTGAATGAACTGATTATACTCTCTATTATCTGTAATATAACTAAATCGCTACAAAACTTCTTAGCCACATACTTCCTGACAATTAATCTTCAGAAGAACTACAATTTTAATCAGTAAGCAATGCACAAAATAATGCACCAAAATAAAATAATGATAACGAATGGCAATATCAATTTATATATGTTTATTTCAAAGTTCAGGTTCAGTGTGTGTTATGAATGGGTATTTGTGAGCCAGGTTCAGAGGCTAATGCCAGCAGTATGGTCGGGACAGCAGCACATTGTGCTCTCTATCTTTGAATTCCTCAGTGTTTCTGAGGCGTGACATCACGGAGTCTGAGACAGGCTTGCTCCTGCCGCTGGCTCATTGACATTCAGTAAATTTGTCAGCCGATAAAGTAACATTATGTAAATTTTGCTGAGCTGCTGACACCCCACTGCTCACGATCACACAGCAACCTATTCCTACAACTATGACTACTCTGTGGATTGGTCTCATTTAGCACAGCATAACGCAATTACACATCTTGACACTTTGTTGGATATTCATCCCATAGAATAAATGTACACATTTTCTCAGAAGTGTTAGTGGGTGAGTGGGAGTAATGTAACCATATGTTTTGCCAGGATTAGTATATGCCAGATAAATTTCATCACACATTCTCATGCCAGGGGTAAAACACTGCAAGAAGTTTTTGTTTTTTTTTTTCTGTATCTTTCTCAAAGTGGTCAGAAAAAAAAAAATATATATATATATATATATATATATATACATGAATCAATAAATAAATACATGAATAAATAAAGCACAGAAATCATAAATGGAAGAGGTGACATGAAAGTGCTTTGTTATAAAATGCAAATATTAACTACCTCATACAAAATAAAAAGAAAGTTTTTCTGGTTTTATGCAATCTTTTACATATTTTATTTATTTGTTTCTTCATGGTGTTTATTAGTATTTATTTGTTCACATGATATCCTCATTTTGTTGATCTTTGCCTTACTAAAACAAATTTTAAAAAATATATATGAAATATGATCCACACTTTGGGCACTTTGATAAGGAGCTCAGTAGAGCCTGACTACTAACTACAGCAGCAGCAGCAGCAGCAGCTCACCTGATCTGACACCAGAATAAATGTTATTAAACTGAAGATTTTAAACAGAAGTTTAGACTTAACCCAAATAAATAAATAAATACACAGATAAACAAACAAATAAATAAACAAATAAATATCATTTAAGTGTTGGTTTTTGAAGAAAATGTGTTGCTCCCCTTCAAATTATGCAACGGCGCCACTAAAGCACTCGCATGACGTCATCCTTGGAGGTCGGTTACGCAAAAGAGTAACACTGAATCTGCACTCTTTTTTTTTTCCACACATTGAAACATTATCTAACCACCAGAATAAAGACTGAAATAGCTTACATCCGCATTTTGAACGTACTAGAGAACTGTACTAAACGGTTTAGATGTAAGTATGTGAGGGTTTTTCACGGCAGTGACCTTCAACGTTCCGGCAAACCGAGCGCTTTGGCTGAAGGGTTCCGACCGGAGCCACGGCGTCAGGAGTGTCCATACCTGCAACGTGCTAGCGATCAGACTGATGTGGTGTCTTCCAAAATGTACCAAAAAATCACTCACACACTCACACATACACACAAACCCCCCACAAGCTAAGCATATGAGCCAAATGCTGTTAATGTCTCAGGATCGGGTCTGTGCGCCTCCCGCGATCAGAGCGCAGAACAAAGGAATGCGAGCAGCCATCATCATCATCATCATCATGGTCACCAACACACATCACACGTGGCTGAACAGACCCGAGACAATAAAAACAAACGGGGATCGCCCGAAAACATGCAACAGGAAGCTGATCCAGCAGTGGAACAGAGCAGCAGCTTTGTCTCACTTTATTTAATCAGCTTGTTTTGGCTAGACGTGAGCGCGAGCGCCAGGCTTACGTTTCAGGTGTGCGGTTTGGGGTTGTGTAATCCAGTCACACTGCTCGTTCACCTCCCGATCGGAGTGCTTACTGACGCTCGTGTGGCTCCATTACTCAAACCGCAGGACACACGTTGTACTGGTAGCAGTCCGAGCACGAGGGTTGAAACAATGCAGCACGCTGATGCTTTTTGACAGGCCGCTCCGAGAAAGCGCCCGCGGCACCGTTCAGCACCAGGCTACAGCCGCACATGCCCTGGTGTTACATCTTAACCTTAATAAACTGTGGCCAGAAAAGCCAGATTTCTCCAAGTCCTGAGACGCATTTAATAGAAAGTAAAGCCTATTTTCACAACGCTTAGTGTTCATTCACTACCCAGCCATGCTCCAGATTCCTTTCTCCTTCATTTGCATGGATTATAATTTGTCATGAAGAGGATTATGCATTAATTACGCGTCACCTACGAGTCTAAAAACACACGATTCGCTTTAAATAGGCTAGATGGCATATAAATAGTAAATACAGGCTCCAGTACGCTACAGAAATTCTTCTGATTTTGTTTGTTTGTTTGTTTTAGACAAAACTGAGATGCATATTCGCCTGTAATCTATTAACATTATACGCTCCCGAGGAAATGACTCCGAAGTGGAGCAGCAAACAAATGGTGTAAATACGGACTGACCAGCAGAGGTGTATACATCCACCCGCAAGAATTATGGGTCACTATGCCATTCAAACTGCTGTGGTCACATTTCCAGTCTACATGGTTCAAATGCTTACGAGTCAGTAGGTGAAGTGTGCGGTGTAAATAGTGAGAATGGTTACAAATCAACACGGCTTTGGATACAGCACGCGGAATAACAACCAAATCCCATGCAGAGTTTAATGCACAGGATCCAAGTTTCTAGGGAAATGTGATGCATTGATATGTATCAAAAACATGCAAATATTCTCTACAGTCCTAGCCCAGATACAATTTATAAACTGACAAGTGTATGCAGAAGAGTTCCCATGTAGCAGACTCGCCTATACACTCCAAACTGCCCACATGACTCAGAGTGAAACATGTGAAGAATAAAAAAATCCCTTACCTTTAATTACCACAAGCTCTTTTATGTGGTCCTCAGGGGGGAAAAAAGTGTTAAAAAAAAAAAAGGCTCAAGAAAAAGAAGTGTTTCATAAGCAGCGCTACAATTCCGTTAAGGGTGAGGTAATGTTTCCCTGTTCCTCCTTTGCGTTTTCCTCCTGAACTGACTGCTGCCTCATGGATCTGTGTTAGTAGGTCACTGAAGAAGTGTATTGGCAGCGTGCTGTGACTGACAGGCCTCTCGTCCAATCAGAATGCGGCATTTTCCGATTTGAACCAATGCCTCGCCTTTCTCGTGGATATATCTGGAATCTAATGCAAATGAATGAGCTGTACTTGGGGCTCTACTGTATGTTGGGATAGCCATGCAGCGAGAAGAAGTGACCCCATGAAGGGCTGCAGTTTAAAAAAAAAAAAAAAGATCTACACTGAATAGCATACAGAATAAAAAGTATACACACACACACACACACACACACTCAACCAACTTCAGTGTAAATCAGGTCAAAATTTGAAAGTCAAGAAAAATGTCAACATGTGCTCATGTAATGTGGTAATTAGCAAAAAAGGTGAGGTGTGAGATGACATCATGGTCACGTGACTTCTTTTGTATTAATTATAGCCTACAACTCAAAGTTAAACTATCACTCCTGCATGGTACTAATATCAACTTGTTGAACAAATTTTAAACACTATACTGTAACCTTACATTCTGAAATCAACGTGATTTGAGAAAAAATAAAGAATAAATAAATAAATGACAAACTGTCTGTCACTTGGACGTCATTCTAATGTTACTGCAGCTCTTACAGAAACAACAATGGCGCCCTCTTGTGGGAGCCAGTGCAGTTTCTGTAAGAACTGCAGTGACATTAGAATGAATGAATAATAAATACATCCCGCGGAGTAAATTACCATTTTAATATCTGTTAAAACATAATATGTTTTAAAGTGATTTAATACTAAGCCAGGCTAGTTAGTAGGCTATAAAGATGAAGTCAGTTAAATTAGAGCTAAATGAGCTTCGTAGTAAAATAATAATAATAATAATAATAATAATAATAATAATAATAATAATAATAACAATTATTATTATTATTATTGTTGTTGTTATTATTATTATTATTATTATTATTATTATTATTATAAATACTCTATTGAAACCCTAATTAGGTCAGACACCATGCGTCCTTTGAATGTCCTGTTAGTGATTTATCACTAGTCATTTATCACCTATCACTAGGCTAGTGATTTATCGCACTTGGATGTGATGTAAACTCATATATATATATATTATATAATAGATCTATGACCTTAGCATTGAATAAAACTGTGCAGAACTGTGTGCAGGTCAGTAGGTCACGCCGCACGCTCACTGCGCATGCGCAGGGACAGCAGGCTACAGATGCAAGACAGTTACGTAATACAGGAATTGTAATATTACTACAGTTATAGCCTAGGATATTAGACTACAATGCTATTTTATTATAGTATAAAGTAATGATTGTTACACCTTAGTACACTTAATCTTAAGATAAAAAGGCAAAATTGTATCCGAGTCAAAAATAACTGCATAAATAAATAAATAAATAAATTAGAAAAACTGTCTCTGCGGCACTAGTTGTGTGGTTCCATGTTTTGTTTGTTTGTTTGTTTTGTTGATACAGAGGCGGAAATCACTATTACTCATCATTAGCAAATTTGTCTTTTCACTGTACAATGAATTAAATATGTTTAATCCAATCTGTAATCACTCCAACCAACAGGCCTATAAATAATGTCTAATGTCAAATAATGACATTAATAATATGTTCTGTCGGTGGAAAGTTCGGGACTAAAAAAGACTATGGCTCTAATAAGTAGAATATTATGGCACACATTACAACAGCTCATAAAATATATCTGTGATGAGGGGGTCTGTGGAGTTTTTGTTCACAGTTGGATTTAATGGGTTGCAGTGCACTGTGTGTGTAGCGTGCAGCCTTTTGGGATCACGTGTATCCTATCAAAAGACGAATACAGAAACAAGGCAGAAGCTGGAGTCAGGTCAAAATCTTTATTTGTAAATAAATCCGTACATACAAAATGTGGGTTACTTCATATGTCTAAGTTTTCTCCACACATCATCTTTGCTAATGAGAAACCTGTAGTCTAGATGATAATGTCTGGTGCGGATCATGTAGCGCACGTGAGCCACATTTTCATTCCTGGATAGAATGAGGAATCCCGGGTGAGGAGAGCGCGCGCTCTCCACCGCGCCGCGCTTTATGAACTTTGTAGCGCAGTTTGTGCGGCAGAAGGGGCGAAGTCGAGACACGCGCTGCCTCTTTGACGATTTCCATTTCTTTGCAAATATCTTTGGGCTCAGTCACGAATGAACGTTGCTCCACGTATGTTTCATTCTTGCGTGTGTGAGCGGGCCATCTAGGTGGGGTTCCTGCAGGACATTGGTAACCAGGTACCATTTCATTTCGAGAGAAAGGTGCAGGGTTTGGGTATAAGTTTATGGAAGGGTGCGCATGACTTTGATCCCATTTTCTCTGCGTAATTGCATACGGGACGTTGCTGTACGCGCTTGACGGAACGTTTCCATCACTGAGCGCATGGATTCCCAGGTATCTGTTTCTCTGGTGCGTATGATCTACGGCAGGGAATGAAGCAGCAGGGAAGCTCTGCATTCTCGGGAAAGGCACGGAGTCGTAGGCAGAACTGAAGTCGCACCGGCTAGAGAGAGCGTAATGAGGTATACGGTTTGCTCCCGGGAAGTCCACCAGGGAGCGCAGGTAAGAGTCCTGTGACAGCTCTCGGACAGGGGAATAGTTCATGAAAGTATCGTAGGAAGTTTCTTTGCCAACACCGTGATAATTCATGGCCGAAAGCGCCGCTTTGAGTTTCTCGTTTTCTCGGAGGAGCTGCAGCGCGCGCTCTTCCAGCAGCCGCTCTTCCATGCGCCGGCGCTCGCGCGACCTCTTGGCCGCCTCGTTGTTGCGACTGCGCTTCATCCAGTAGTTGTCGTCTTTCAGCTCTTCTGGCGTAAACTCTCTTTTCCGACGCGTCGGGACGTTTGCCTTCGCGGTTAAATCGCATTTAAATCCATGATCGCAGTTCCAGTGACACGCGTAAACGTTTGCATCCCGCGCAGAACAGCAAGCGCTGGATGACATCGTGGCAGATCCGGAGCTCGTGCACCTGATCTGTGCATCTGATGCACAGTTGCGAAGATGCACATTTTAAACCAATCTTGGCAAAGTTCCGAATGAAAAAAGTAAGCCAATAGAATAGGGCGATGGGATAAATGTAGGTTAGTCACACCTCTTTTTTTGTAACCGCAAAGTACAAAAACGCCCACTGTGCAGGCATCGCGTTTACCTCCATAGATCATTAGTTCCTTTCTCCTAGTTTATAATTGGAACGACAATCACTGTCCATTTAGCTGTGTGTGAACAGGAACATTGCTGGCAGTCATAGACTTATCAGACAGGTTATATATGTGAATCTCTTTTTCCCCAGTGGCACTCCTTAAGGACTTCCATGTTCTCCCCATGTGCCTAATTCATTCTTGTATAACTGCTATGCACATATTAATTCTAATTAAAACACAGTGCTACTATGAAAAAGAGTATAAAATGAACTAATGACGAGGTCACTCCAGTCATTTAGACTCGATAATTCCCAACATCTAGGGTAGTTGATGGTATTGTATCAGAAATTCCTTCAATGTTCAGTCAATTAAAGATCTTTTGCATTTTACTTACATTAGAAATGTTTCAAAGAGTCTATTGTACATATTAAAAAAAAAAAAAAAAAAAAAAAAAAAAAAAAAAAAAAAAAAAAAAAAAGCAGATATCTGGTTTTAAACTAAATTTAAGTAATATCACTGGCTAAAGAAACTTATCTGAAAGAGAGACAAGAAAAAATTAAAATCAATTTCTTTAAGAGAATCAATGCTATAAATTACAAATCTTTACAACAGAGTTTCAACCTTAAAAACAAGTATTTAAAAAAAAGCACACAAATGTTTTGGGGCCAACTCACTTTTTCAAAATGTCTTGATAATATGTAAGGCAGTTTTGCACTGAATGCTGCATAGTTTTGAGTCTGTCAGTTAAAATAGGTGCTCCATTGTATTAACCCTGTGGCCACATTCAGTTTCAGTGAGACATAATCGATGTAAGATTCAATGTAGTAAACACGGTAAGTCTCTTTCTCATTATTTCTGAGACTGAGATAAACATAAGGCACTCAGATTGCCTAACCATTCCTGTATAATTGTTTTAAGTGGGGGAAAAAAACAGAATGCTACTCAAATGAATTGATGGCAACTACAGAAATCCACATAAAAAAGATAAAATGGTCCATGTTGCACAGCAACAGTAAGAACTCAAATTCTTCTGAATGGCTTTGCAACAAATTTGATTAAAAAAAAGAACACTGTCAGTGTGTCACATCAACAACCCACCTACTGTCAAAAGGTGAGAAGTTAGATTCTTCATTGCAGCTGAAAAGCAGCATAAGGGTACAGCCGTCACCAGACCTAAAGATATAGCCTCCAAAAGTAGAAAAGTTGTTTTAGTGACTGCCAAATAACCCATAAATAACATTCAGTTTTTGTCTCAATCAATGATTTCCCTTCACTGTGTGGTTAAGTTGGCAGAAGCTACAAAGTCACACTTCAGAGGACAGCTCTCGCTGTCATTGGGTCCCAAAAGGCTGTCTATGCCTCTGAATGCATCTCATTGTCATCAATCTGTGGGCTGTCATTGTCCCCTAGAAGCTCTGTTTCGGGGACAGATGTGTCATCATTATGCAGGCCATTCTGGGAAGCTCCATCAGCCATGTTGTCCTCAGCTGCCTTAGCGTCCTCACTCAGCAGGCCGGTCTTCTCTGTGCCAGATGCATTAGATGGTGCTGTGGTGACGTAACCTGTGCTGGTGGAGCCACTGCCGCTGTGGTGGGAGCCTGCTTTAGGTACCATCTGTGGGTGCATCTGCTGTGAGGGCATCTGCATAGGAATCTGCATGGGGTAGAAGTTCTGGAGGTATGGATAAGCGGGCACAGGCTGGTAACCGTTGACAGGGATGTAAAGCTGGGGCGGTACCATAGGCCTCATCTGGCCCTTCATAGGCATAAACTGGGGCTGTGGGAAAGGGGAGGTCTTCTTGGGGGTGACATAGCGAGCAGCACTGATATTGCTGACAGGGCTTGTGCTCAGAGAGCTGGTCTGCGTGGTGTTGCTTGCCCCAGACGTTTGCGCTGAACTATTGTAGTTGGACAAGCTTTCCCATGTGCGCAAGCGTGCATGAATGTCCTTGAAGCGTGGCCGGCGTGCTGGGAATTCATTCCAGCACTCCAGCATGAGAGTGTAGATCCAGGAAGGGCAGTCATCAGGGCAGGACAGGACTTGTCTGTTACGTACCATCTCGATCACATCTTGGTTGGAGTAGCCACAGTAGGGCTGCAGGCCATAGCTGAAGATCTCCCACAACACCACACCATAGGACCAGATGTCAGAGTCAGTGGAGAACTTGCCATACATTATGGCCTCTGGGGACATCCAACGGATAGGGAAGGGACTGTTGCCCATCAGCTTGTAGTAGTCAGCAGAGTAGACCTCACGGAACAGCCCAAGGTCAAGAATCTTTACGTTGAGTTTGTCGCAGACCAGAATGTTTCGAGCAGCCAGATCTTTGTGGACGACATGATGACTGGACAGGTACTCCATCCCAGCTGCTACTTGAGTGACAATGTGCAGGAAGTCAGATTGCTCGAGAGCTGACTTGACTGTTTTGTCATCATCAGAGCTGCCTACGTCAGAGTGGGGTGAGCGCATAACCAGGAACTCATGGAGGTCACCATGGCCTGAGTAGCTGAAAATCATGCTCATGGGCTGTTCTTTGGTCACCACACCCAGGAGGCACACAATGTTTGGGTGCTGGAGTCGGGAACGGAGCGTAGCCTCATGTCGGAACTCTTCTTGCAGTGTTCCCTCATCCTTGTCTTTGACGGTCTTGATGGCCACCACCTGGGTCTGCTCTCCTGGGGCTGTGCCATAGAGGTGACCTTTGTAGACCTTCCCAAAGCGGTCCTCCCCAAGCTCCTCCATGAAGCGTACAGCTGATAGGTTGATTTCTCTGAGTTTTGCCTGATAGGAAAAGATCATATAGATTTATATATTATTCAAGTATACAACTTTGGTATAATAAAATGAAATGGAAGTGAAACTCTTCATGTTACCAACATACTGACCTAGTGAAGTCCTGAATGATGTTATGTGTGGAGAATACTACTGTATGACAATGAGTTGCTTGTCAAGGCCATTACAGAATACGCCTCAACAGAATGTGTTCTATTATGTTGCATTCATAACCAGAAAACAAGCTCTAACAGATGTCTAAAATAACCAACCACTAAGGGTGTAACTATTGGACTGGTGAGAGTAGTACCTGATGCTTGTGCTGGTTGAGGAGTGGCATTTCCATGTCCTGACTGGGAGAGGCAGTAAGTTGCCGACGAGGGGGAGTGTCGACTGACTCCTTCTGCTTGTTACGGCACATGCACACCAGGAAGAACAAGCAGGCAATGACCAATGGGATAGCGATACTGGGGATAAGGATGTACAATATCTCCTTCTTCATGTTTTCAGGAGGCTCTGGAGTTGAAAACAATTAACACAAAACAACATTGAGTAATGGCCACGTAGCTGCACACAAGTCTTTAATATGTAGATGCATTACTACATTACCGTTCTATTGTTTAACCCTGATGAGAGGTTCTACTTACTGCATGGGCGGACATCACAGAGATCGACTCTCACACGGGGATCGAGAGTGAAACACCATGGTGCTTCCATTTGCCCTCCTGGGTTCCTGCAGAAGTTGTGCCCTCCTCTGAGCTCTGGGTACTCTTTAGGTGTCAGATGATGGCTGTGGGGGTACTGAGTAGTCCAGGGCTGACACTGGTGGCCAGACTTTGTTATACTGACAGTGCCTCTGTAATTGGCACCACTGTCATTGTAACAGCTGTGATCTGGGGGAGAATCTTTCACAAGGATTTAAAATTAGGAACCAGAAATGGACAAAAATTAACATTCAAATAAACTAAAAACAAACATACAAACAAACAAACCAAAAAATCCCCAAGACACCCCACCCTAAAGACCACTAGAGGGCCCTCTTGATCCATGCTTCCATCAAATTCATTATCATAAGAAAACCTCAAACAACGTGGTAATTCTTAATATATGCCTTATTGCAGAGATTTACTGCTGGAAATTCCTGGAGAGTCCACATATTTCTTCTCCTTCTACACCCATCCCAAGTAATCCAGTTAACTTGAGTTATACATGTCTTAGGTATACTGAAATGTGAAGCAGAACAAAAATGCAAACTGGCTGCGAGTGTCCTAGGACTGCTTTGGAAATCTTTGCTTCATTGCACAGGCATTTAATTATGGTATGCACTACAAAGAGATTATTGTCAACACCAGGACAGCATCCATAAATTACGGCAGGTCCACCTACATGTCTCCAGACGGTTGGTGGGCACGCCAATGCGCATGCAGCTGGCAGCATCTGGTGAGCCTGGGTGAGGGAGTAGCTGGCAGTTGGGCAGCTCCAGCTGCATGAGGATGAGTGGGTTGGAGCGGGCGATGGTGTACTCCGCACGGCACAGGTCGTTCTCAAGTGCCTCGCACTCGTCCCTGCAGAGCTGGCGCTGCCGAGGGCCCCTCGTGCCTTCCTCACACAGAGGGAAGACGTAGTGGCAAAATGAGGGGATGGCAAACTGCGAACACTGATCTGACAGCTGGGTGGAGGTGCCAATCATGGTAAATGCAGCTAGGAGTGAGAAAAAGGGAGGAGAGAGGTGAGGCAAAGGCACAGGTACATAAGTTACTGCATATTTAAGTAACTGACAGTACTGGGTGATGTTAAATGTGAGGTCAGGTTTAGCAGTCATTTCTCATTTCACACAACTATCCCAGTGTGCGACTGCTTTAGTTTACAGGCATCTTTTTTGAATCGATACTGAAACTCATAACGAAACTTGTGATAACTCGGATTAACAAACATATTTTCGACATATTTTCTGATCATATACATCAAGGTTTTTAAACAAGCATATTAAAAAAAGAGGGTTAGCTGGGAGGACTACCTTGTTTAAAAATAAACAAAGTTTGCAATACTTCATAATAGGGAGAAACTACAATGGTATGTTTTTTCAGATAAATATGAGTTTATTATTAGACTTTGGCTTATAATTAGTAATGATAATATGTTTCAGATGTTTGTAGTACTCTCAAACATCCACTGAAGCAAAATCATCTGATCTATTTTCCCCTAGGTTATTCAGGCTCTGAAGGAGAGTACAGTAACACAGAAAAATAGTTCCGTAAGTCTTTTTGTTTTTTTTGTTTTTTTTTCAATGAGCTAAAACCACAGAATCTTCAGTTTAGAGAGATTACATGTAAATATAAGTAATAGAATTACATGAGAGAGATTTCAAGAGACAGAAGAAACCGATTCATGCTGGGCTAAGGAATCTTAGGAGAGCCTACTTTCCTCTTAAAGTTTTACTGCAAAGGATTTATTTAATATCAATACTTGATTGCAGGATTAAACTCAGTTTTAATTTACTGTCCTTCTGGTCTCTTTACAATAATTGATTTTAATCTGTTTAACACAGGTGTTCAGAAATGCTCTGAAGTCACTACACATGATCGTTCTCAATGTTTGCTGTTTTTTTTTCACCAGTCATATCGGATGCACTACATACTTTTAAATAAATACTGGACACACAAACTCTTGCATATAATACATTCCATATGTCTCTGCATGAGAGGTTAGACATGCTGGATATCGGAACAACACACAGTGTAATGTGCAAGGCTAACATGGCAGCAATTCCTGAAGGAAGAAACAACTGGGATGTTTATCTAAAAACGTCAGACAAAATGACTTGCCTAGAACTGACAATGTTCCTATGACTCACCTAAAAGGACCTAAATTAAGAACTGCTTTGAACGTGACGTGAGGTAAGGAGAGAGCAACAACTTCCAGCTGGTGAATACAAAAAAAATTAAGAAATAATGTGAAAATAAAATGTTCAGTGCTGAAAATAATTGTCATCACTTACCCGTGATGCGGTTCTCACTTTCTCCCTGCATCTGCAGAGACTCTACATAGATGCTCCTGTTCCCAATAAATCGTGCACATGCGATGCCTCGGTACGGCTGACAGAAGCCCTTCTCATGGGTCCTGAGAAACATAAATCATGAGACCCTTGTTAATCAACAAGTGGTATTTATTTAGTATATCTTAAAAATCCTTATGTTAACAGTTTGTATGTTACCTTGGCTACATATGTACTGTAATTAGATTGTGGCATTATAGAATAGAAAAAGGTTTCTAATCATATATGTGAATAAAATTAAGGTTCAGTATTAAGACTCATATTTCTTGGCAATATGACGCATTAATCGTAATATGTTCCAGATGAGCAGCCGCACTTGTGGGCTCCACACAGAATCCCAGAACTGACCACAGTTATGCTTAATTGTAACAAACCCAAAACATCAGTATCGTTATAGCCAGCAGCAAATACAGACATGCTAAAATTGATTATCAGCATCAGCCCATTTAAACATGAATATCCTTGCAGAGCGGAACATGAACTACTACATCCAAAGCTGCGGATTTAAACCTCAGCAAGGGATATATGGACTCACTGACTTTTTCCCCCAGCATTAGAACATTAGGAACAAATCCTAGTTCTCAAACTTACTAAATTACAGAAGTAGCATTCTATTTTTTGTCATTAGTTTGAGTGTCGAAAATGTCTACAAAAACATCATACACTTAGTGACAGTAAATGTTTCCCATGACATTTAACTTCATGTTGACAACCTACAACGTCCCATGTTTCCCTAATTAGGATGAAAGGGTTTCCTTGATGTACCCCAATGACTCACTACAGCGTCTCGACATGGAATACACCACTTTTGTTATGCGAGACAACTGGCACACCCTGGTATGTTAATGACAAAGTCAGTGGAGCGGAAGTGCTTGCAGTGGAAAACACAAAAGGACTTTCCACATGGGGCAGGAGCACATGCCCGCACGTGTGTAGACACAGAATTATTCATGCAAACGCAGTATAGTAACCTCATACCACAGCATAATTAAATCCTTAAACCTGATTCATCAGAAGGTGTTGATCAATTTTCTAAAACAGCAGTTCTGACAATAGTTCTGGCTGCAAAACAAAGCACAGGTTGATATTAATGCACTAATTCGACAGGGTGAAGTATTCTGTACGGAGAGGGTTTATTTAACATTTATGGATTCTCTGCATCAGCACTTTGAGGTAAAGTTTTCTGCTGCGATGAAAGTCTTCAGGACGAGGACTTTGCACATTCTGAAATGCAGTTTATCAGCAACAAACTGCATTTTTTTCTTCTTATTGACTTCAAGTAAGAAAGAAAATCTAATATGGGATGACTGCTTATAGGAAACTAACTTGTTTTGCATACGTTTAACAACATGTAACGATAAATGGTTAAAAAGTACACATTCTTTAATAAAAAAAAAAAACTGCAATCACTGGCAAATTGCTGTGGTATAACAGGAATAAAACAGTTTGGGACATCCTACGATAGGAAAGCTCTGAGATGGTAATGGCATCACATCATCCAGTTGTTGATTATTTTCCTCATTGTGCCCCATTGTGTTTTTACTTACTTAATCCATTCTCTGGCACAGTAGAGTTTGTAATGAGAATTGACAAGTTATATAAGAGCTGTTTGACTAAATTAAATTACTATGGAAGTTAGATGCTTGGAATGCATTTAACCGATTAGCATTACCTTTTCTTTTTTTTTTTGTGTGTGTGTGACATCAGTCACTGCCTGTGAAGACAGATAAGCATTTAGCTGTTTGTATTAATTAGTTCATAATCTTTTGTAAAGCATGAGACATACCATGGAAGAACACCGCAATTATTTTTTTGTGTACCAAACACCTGGGGGATTTAGGACATCAGCTGCGGTGATGCTTTCAGTGTCTTCACATGTGATGACCTCGTTCCGCTGCAGAGCTCAGTGGCATCTGGGCTTTTTTTTGACTGACACATGTGGGTTTGTGGGTTTTGATTGGAACTATTCAGCCGAACTCACATCAGCTGCTCATTGTACTGCCTTTAGGGTTAGCTGTTTTTCCCATTATACTTGGATGAAATCGATCTGCACTGATGGACTTGAATAGCAGCTCAAATTGGAAGTGATTTACAGAAGCATATACAAACTGTCTGTTATAACACTTAGGTAGTCTTGACAAGGACCCACCTAGTAGTATCATATTTTAGTAGAATGTAGAATAAACACCTCACAAGCGAGTAACTTTGGAAAATTTGACCTGTAATGAATTCCAGAACTGCACATATTAATATAAGAGGAAGTGT
This sequence comes from Pangasius djambal, assembly GCA_022985145.1. Taxonomy (NCBI): domain Eukaryota; kingdom Metazoa; phylum Chordata; class Actinopteri; order Siluriformes; family Pangasiidae; genus Pangasius; species Pangasius djambal. Next base: position 16,199,995 of record CM040991.1, read on the forward strand.
ATCAACAGTGTGAAAGATACTAAAGTACTATAACTAAAAGTGGCAGATACGACGAACTTCACATTCCTGTGCTTTGAACGTAACTGGTTCTGTAGAGCATCATTTTTGCTGGTTTAAGTACAGATTTGCAAGCAACCTGGCAAAATTTCGAATCCCGCAACCATTTCCGCACTCCATTCTCAAATTCAGAGGCAACGTGATCTCCAACACATGCTGGACTTGTCAGACGTTGCATAAATAATGAAGGAAGTGTGTATGTGAAGACTGGGACATCCTCTCTTTTCACACTTCAAAGCCAAATGTGTGAATTGATATTGTACTTATGAGGAGATATACACACACACACACACACACACACACACACACACACACACACACACACACAGTACTGTGCAAAAGTCTTAGGCACATGCATAGAAATGCTGTAGTCTCAGGTACAATTTGTGCATTTGTATAAGGAAATTATCTGTAAGTGTTACTGAGCATCTTGCAGAACCAACCACAGTTCTTCTGGAGACTTTGACGGTCACACTTGCTTCTTATTTTTGCAGCAAAATCTTTTTTTTAACTTTCTTTCCAAACTTGTCTTGCACAATTCACATTTCATTTTGTTCAAGTCTCAGCATGCTGTAATGCCAAAGGAGCTGTTAATGTCCAAAAATGCCTGGTCCTGCTCACATCAATATCACATATGGTTACAATTTTACTGCAGTCTAAAGTGCCTGGAAGGAATTTTGTCTCTCAAAAAATGTCTGAAGACTTCAGGTTAACAAGATTTAGATTTGCTTCCGACTTCTTTTGGTCAAAAAAAAAAAAAATGTTATTGGGAAAGAACATACCTGCATAAATAGAAAATGAACTGAAGAACTGGAGCAGTGCCTGAGCACCAAGTTTCATGAATTTACTAGCAGTTTTCATTCCTAGGGTTAGTGTGATAAAGTAGAATGTTTTTTTTTTTTTCATTTTACAAATTTTCAAGTGATCTTTTTTCTTTTCCTATCTACAAATTCACATCATAATTTATGAACTATTTTACAAGGAATATTTTATGTTTAAAAACATTTAGTTATACCTTTATAACACAGGTTTCAACTCAAATGAACAGCTAATAACAGCGTGTCTGTTAGCAGGAAAACCATGTGTTGTTCACGCTAGCACAATATTCTGAGCCTTGTTTTGCAAAAAAAAAAAAAAAAAAAAAAATGCCTTCATGTGGTCATTTTAAATAGTCTCATCTCTCCAAGCTCATCTACTGAGAGTTATGCATTTGATCTTTGATCAAATCTCCACCAATTATTCTCCTCACTGAAAGTAATATAATCATTCCAGACCCTACATTTATGCAAAGTGATCTCGGCTGGTTCAGCTTCAAAGGACAAAGACGCTTTGTGACAACACAAAACAGAAAAACACATTTAGATAATGTTTTGCAGGATATCAAACACTGGTTGCTTTCAGCCATTTTTTCATAACTAAAAGGGTCTACGGGAATACAGAACAGATCATGACTAACAAATCCCAGGAGGCTACTTTCGAGGAGGAAAACTGACATTTGTTCAGGATGATGCCAGAGGACATGAGAAAGAGATTTGACACAAAAGGTCTGAACCTTGTCTTGTCTTCGACTGAAACTTGATGTGAAGAACCAGCCTTCACACTTCAGGTCTGGTCTTAAAGGAAGGTAGAGGAACAGAGGTGGTGTTGTGTGGGGCCTAAAAGCACTCTGCAACCCAGAGCCTCTATCTGCTGAGGCCCAACTCTCATCAGCTCCCTCCCACTGCTGCAAGTCAGGCACAAAGTCCTCATTCAAAAAGCTGACAGAATCTCAGCCATTTCAGCAACAAAAACACTTCTGCTCAAAGATCCTTGTTATGTTGGAGCATTGTTTAGCCAAAGTAATTAAATTAATGATAAGAAAGAAGGTCTGTGTACATTGCTTTCATTAGTTTTTCGTTTCAAAATAAATAAAGAAAGATCTTGAATGACCCAGATGTGCACTGGCGAGAATGCCATTAGTGCCTGCTGTATTGCTAATATCACGACAAGATTTTAAAAAAAAGCAAGAGGGACGAAAATCTGCAAGTCTTTCCAGGTGCTGCAGTTTAAAGATACTTTAAAATTTCACCCAGCATTTATTTCTGCATATGTTGATCCCATTTTTATCATATTATGTATGAAAACAGAATAAGGTGTCAGAGTACATGTCTTAACCAGAGAAAAGAGCATGTAGAAAAGCCTACTTGTACTTCCAGGTCAACTCAATTTAAGTCGAAATGTACTGCAGTGGATTTCTAGACTTTGTGTGGTGAAACGAGTAAAAACAATGAAAAAAATCGTAAATAATTAAAATTAAGCGTATGCCAACATTACGTGTATGCCAAGAAAAGTAAACGTTAAATAAAAATCTGTTTCCTTGTTTACCCATTTTCATTTTGAAATGGAAGATGAATGATTGCAACATACATAGACCAACAAGAATGCACATAGATAGATAAAAAACAAAACAAAACATGTGCCTGACTGATCCCAGTGGGCAAGCAGCTTCGTCAGGCTCTGACGGAGACCAGATGGTAATACTGATGCCAACTTATGCCTGATCTGCGGTACCTGAGTAGGACCACGCTTCCTGGAGCTAACTCAAACACGACAAACCCTGAGTGGCATCGTTGCTAGAGTGGACATCCAACTGGAAAGCTGAAACGGAATCTCCGTCCAGCAATGCTGAGAGCAAATGCAAGGGTACAAGCAAACAAACATGGCCTGTGCCAAGAAAAGAGAGCGTTCTGTAAACAGAGCCAGGGGTAGGCTGGGAATACTTAGCAAAATACTGCCTAGAACATTTTAAAGTCGGAGCTCTGAGTGGAGGAAGCAACTAATTGGCAGAGAGCCTTTAAATTCCTCCCGAACAAACATGGTAATGACTGGGAATCTCTATAAAGAGCACAAAGTGATAAAACGCTGCACTAAATAGAAGATTCAGGACATGATGGTGCTCCAGTGCCTCCTGCAGAATCAGAGCACGATTTCAAAGAGCATTCGTTCCAAATCATTGTATAACACCTGTTACACCACAAGATGGCAATAATTACCCCAGAATAAGTTCCAACTAAAGGATCCAAAAGAGGAGCACTTTGATTGCCACATTACCTACCTAGAACGGTTGGGAAAGATGATATTACATATTATATTTAACATATATTGCTATCAGCATAAATTATTACATAATATTCTCTTCTGAGATATTATGGATATCGTGATATCCTTTTATCATTTATTTTTTTGATTTTAGATGATATGATTGTGAACAAAATCTTTAAAATTGTAATATGTTAAAACTGTTAGGTTTTTTCCTTTTCAGTGTTAAAATTTGAATTTATTCTTATGAATAATAATATTAATCAGGTATCAAAGAAATGTTTTTGAGAATCATGATATGATATTTTCTTCATATTTCCCACCCCTGGCCTAAAGTTTAGAGAATGCCTTGGAGTCAAAGTGAAAGAGCCAATGAAACCCTCACTTAGATTTGTACTGCAAAAGGGTGGAGGGATCAGCTATTGTTTTACGAGTTACATATTCCTATAATCAGCAAACACACAACAAACACACACACAAACACACACACAAACACACACACACACACAAAGCTCTTAAGAAACAGGCTCTCTGCAGGGCAGCAGTGATTCAGAGGAAAGGCAATAGATGGAGGAGCAGTGAGACAGACAAAAGCATTCCTGCACAGTGGAATTTACAACATGGTCCTAATCAGTCTGTGTGACCTGAGTAAGTACTGAGCCTGCTCTGGCATCATGGAAATAACACTTATCTCCATCTCTCTCCCTCTCTCTCTCTCTCTCTCTCTCTCTCTCTCACACACACACACACACACACACACACTCTCATTTTATGAGTTGTGGTTTGTGCTTCAGTAAGTGTGAGTGTATATACCGAAACCATCAAACCATTCCCCATTACAGATCTCTATCAGAACATACCTTTCTTTACTTCTTCAGAACATTTATCAAACTGCTGAGGAACCTCATTGAGTCCTGACACTCATCAGAACAAGGGAAAGCTCCACTACATGCCCACAACACACCCAAGGACCAGCTGAGCCCCTCACAATCATGCCATACCAGTAGCAAGCTTTTTAGGAAAATATTACACTGGAGACCAAAAGAACCAGCAGGCTGTGGAAGAAGTCTTGCACTTCAAAGTTCTATCAGTTACACTCTCAGAAATAAAGGTCCTAAACTGCTCTTTTCGTTGCTGCTAGGATGGTACTATCAAGCATGTTTTGTGCTGTTAGTATGTATCTTTTACCTAGAAACCTTTACGAATAATTTAAGGTACATAATTGGACCTTAAGTAAAGGTATACTACATGTACTTTCCTAGGAAAAAGGTCATTAAAAAACATGCAACATGGACAGTTCCAGGTACTTTTATTTCTAAGAGTGCAAGAGTCAAATTAGTAACTAGAAAGCCTCTCGGACCAAAATTTGTTCTCAGTTTTTAAATACAACTGTGAATGTCAGCATAGTTTTCACTGAATGTCCCTTCAGACATTATACCCTTTATTTAAAAGTTGGAAAAGGATCAATTTGGCCCTCACCCTGTGCTTTCTTTCCTCAGGCCATGGTGACCACCAGCTCCCTGGTTCTCAGGGAAATTTAGCCAATACTCGGTCTGAGTGAGAAAGGCTCTTTGTTGCTTATGCAGCACCGACTCCAGCCACAATCCCTGTACACACAGCGTCTATGGAGAGTGCTCCAGGGCTAACACGTTTTAGTCTCACTCTCAAAGCGTTTTATGGCCAAATCAAACAAGAAGTGCAGTGCTGCGGCAAAGCTGGCAGAGGACAAGGAGAGATGGAGTGTGGAATAATGGAGGAGGGAGATGAGAGGCAAGAAACTGGGGAACAGTGAGTCCTTTTCCACCAACAGAGTGCTGGTGCTGGAGCATAATCTAGAAGCAATTTGCACCCAGCACCAAAAAGAACCAGGGCCGTAAGGGTTTCAGGGTCATGACAACTAACAACTCTAGCAAAGCTACATCACCACCATCAAAATCAGTCATGGTTACTGTGTTGTTTTTTTTAAAGATCACTGCTGGGGAAAAAATATTAACAATCAACAACCTCATTAGGTGAAAATTACAACAAACGAAACAGGAGCTTTATTGCTAATGCTAATGTTGCTTTAAGCAGCTACACATTCAAAATAATTAGCCAAAAGCAATTAAACTAGGTGTCTGCCTTTTTTGTGTAAGTATTGTCTATGAAGATATATTAGGGTGTTTCAGGATTCAACTTCGGGTATTAAAATATGTTCAGGGGTACAATTTGCAAAACTTTCCATATCACTTCTGTGCTGTGTATTAGGAACTCCAGCATTTAATGAATAAGTTACTCTAACTGCCATTAAAAACAATAGTGGCAGTGTTTCTTGAAAAGTATTATTTGGGGGAAAAAAAGAAACTGTGAAGCAGTGGTCTGAGGAGAAACCAGCCTTTATATTGGTGATTATTACATACTAAATAGGAGCTACATTGCTAATGGCAAAAAGGCCTCTATAATCTTGTATAGCTCTGAGGAGAAGTGACTAAGGAGAAGAGTTACACACTGCCACTAAAACAAAGCAGGAACAGGGAGCTAAACTGCTAACAAAACATCCTTTGAGCAGCTACATACAGAAGTACCAGGTAAAGGCAATAAAGAACATGAATTTGTTCTTATCACATAATTAGCACAATTATTGTCTCAAACATTTTTGTAGCCAGAGACCCTTTTAACTGTTTATATATATAAAAAAAAAAAAAAAAAACCTCCCAGGACCCTGCTAAGTACAGATTTATTTCATGGACATTTTAAATGTGTATATATATTTTGAGTATTTATTATAGCCATTATAGGTTTTTCTTTTATTCCTGAACTTTCATTCAACAGAACACACACAAGGTCCAAGCTAACCGTTCAACCCATTCAATCCAAGTGACCAGTCAAACAGGCTACTAAATAATAGAACTCAAAAAATATAATACGCTTTGTTAAAGGTGGCTTGTGATAACCACTGTAACCAAATGAAAACCTCATGCACCCATTGGCTATGCCAAATGGACCCCTGGGTGTCTCCGAACACCACTTTGAGACCCACTGTTCTATGACGATATATGTGTGTTATGTATAGACTTGGAAGGCTTTTTGGAGGGTACAATATGTTCTTGATTAGAGGTAAAACTTGTAAAACTTTCCACTTGTGTTATTTTTTATGTCATTCATTAGGGAACTCCATCTCAAGTTGGTGGACATGTGGCACAGTTCTTAATAAAAGTTCTCTGGGTTCCTGTACCCGTACCAGCCCCAGTTCCATCACCGTGATGGTGGAAAAAAGCACGTGAAAGATGGAGGAGTATGAGGACTTGGGTACACACAGCTCATCTGGGACATGAATCTTAGCACAGAGAAGAGAAGACAAAAAGAGTGATGTCATGACATCTGCTCACTTACAGAAGCCTGAATAAGCTTCCTGTCCTTGACTCAGCTGTGATTTTTACCATTAAACATATAAGATATAGGGGTAAGGAGGATGGAGATGCCACTATTTTGCCCTTCACCAATCCTGCTCGTACTAAATGTGCTTTAAAGCATAGGAGAGATAGAAACCACAGCTTGTCCCACTTCTTAAAAATTTGTTTTGGCTTCAGCAGAGATGAGCTGTTGGATAGGAGTTACACCCAGATGACTGGCTATCGCTGACTGGAACTGTGGTGAATCAGTTTTTTAACACGCACTAACCCCAGCAAGCATTTGCCTCTCTTTATCACTCTGGTAATGAGTGAGCACTGCTTTATGAGTAATTCACTGCAGGATTGTCTCCACTCAAATGTAAGAGAAGATGATAAAGGCAGCAGGGAATTGTTCTGAAAGAGTGATGTGAAATGTCAAGTAAACAAACCAGGGACGACACAAAAGAGGCAAACACACACACACACACAAACAGGAGACTTACGCATCATCTGGACCACGGGTTGGAGACTGGCCTGTAAAAATGAGAAAAAAAGAGGATTAAGCTTTAAGCTCAGCTGTAAGGTGAGTAAAGCCAGGTTTACACTGTACGATTTTTTGGCCCAATTTGTTTGACAAAAATCGCACAACCTGGTCTTGTTTATGTTTATGCGATTGCACTGATCTGTGACGTAAGCCTAATACAGTAATTTTCAATTCAAGTAACGATCAACTGTTGTAATCACACAGTGTAAATCCAGCTTAATTCATTAGATCAACTAAATAAAAGCTCTACTTGAAAACTCTGTAACCATCACTAAACACCTAAAACACATATCAAAGTGGCATGTAAGGTCACCTACCTAAACCTTCATGCTAAAACTACAACCTTCCACTGAGAAGACCATTCTGCATTCTGTCTACACAAGGCTTTCATCATGAACACCCAGTACTGCAACACTGATCTGAGCCAAGAAGAACTGCTCGTGTCTGTATCAGATCTTTCATCTGCTTCAGCCTTTCCACATGATCCCTGCTCTGAAAACCACCTAATGTTTTCAAGAGGCCTGATCTTGCACTTCATTGGAGGGAAAATAAAAGCATTCTTATACTGAGATGGCTTTGCATAAAGAGAGGAGGCAGAGTTTCACTCAAAAGCACTCAGGAACATAGTATAAAATACAGAATTTACTTCTAGTAGATAGTATCCCATATGAACACAATGGAGTTGTTTCCCTGTTAAAGGACGGATTTCAGCCAAAACAGTGGGAAGTTGTTTCCAAAGTGGAGTCCTAATAGTGTGACTCTGAGATTTATACCAGTGCTGTGCTATAAACCTCAATACCCAGCACTGATTTCGTGCACATGGTTCTTAACAGGGCTGCTTTAGTTCAAGCTACAAACCAACAGGCTTTTCATATAATAACCTAAATTAAGCAGACAGGAAAGAAAACACTGCCCTTATGATGTTGACGTTTAGTTGGAGAGAATATGGTTATTATGATGGTTAATGGTCTTCTCTTCTCAAAATGTGAAGTAAAAGGATATTATACCTGCATAGCAAAATCAGAGAGAGCTTTGTTTTTGGATACTAACCACAGGCATGTTGTTTGACAGTATCATCATTCACTGCTGATGTTCCCCAATACAGTTTTTGGATCCATTAAAGTAGATACCTACCTTCAACGTCACTGAAAATACAAATACATTTATTATCAGAAAGCAAAATGAGCTCTTACCTAGGCGCACATAGAGAACACCGGTGGCTGAGATGACCTTGAGGGCGTTGGAGGCTACACATTGATAATATCCAGTGTCAGTAGTGTCCAGATCCTGGATGCGGAGTTTTGAGCCAGACTCTGTTTTGCGGATTGAGATGCGGCCCTGCTCCTGCACCACTGGCGCGTCATTCTTTAACCATTTGATGGTGGGCCATGGGTTACCTGCCACTTTGCAATGCAGCGTAGCCGTCTGACCCTGCATGATAGTCATGTTGTTTGGGGGCTCCACAAATTCCAGGTAGTACCCTGGTGATGAAAGTTGAGGGAAAAAAAAGCAAAGGTTGAAATCAGAGCAGGAATTTAGAAGATTTAGGAATTCACTCTAATTACAACACATGGCACATATGACAACACATGGCCCAAACTACAACATACTACTCAAACTACAAGCCACATCCTCAAACCACAAACACATAGCCTAAACGACAACACACTGTACAGTCTACAACTTACGGCCCAAACTACAATACATGTCCCAAACTGCAATGCACTGTTCAAACAACACATGGCCCAATATACACAACACATCGTGCAGACTGCAACACACTTCCCAGATTACAACACACTGCTCAGACAAGATACTGCTCAACCTGTAACGCATTGCCCAAACTACAACATATTTCCCAAATTACAACACACTGCCCAAACAGCACATGGTCTAAACTACAATGCCTAAACTATGGTCTAAACTACAGCCCTGGCTACAAAACACTGCCCAGACAACAACACAGGGCCCAAACTACAATGTATGTCCAAACTACAACACACATCCCAACCTACAACACACTACTCAAATGACAATGCACTACACAGTGCACAGTATGTATTTCTAGCTTGAAACATTTGTGAGATATGTGTCTATGTTCACATCTGCATCTCTGTCCTTCACATGCCAGAAATGCAGAAAGGCAGACTTAGCAGTTACAGGCCAGCGACCCTGCTTTTGAAGGTCTGATCTTTCACAAAGCACAGAATTCCAGAGAGCGTGATCTGCCACATCTGGATTAAGTAACTGCAGCTTTTTTTCAGCCCATGAAACAAACATACTGTTCTAAGCAGCTCCAGCTTGATAACTGCAGGGTAAACGTGGAGCATCAGGAAAGGTTGTGTTGTTTTTGGCGGATATGCAACAGGAGACTTTTTTTCATTGTAAGACACAATTTATCATTTATCATTGTAAGACACAATTATCATTTAAGTACTTTGATAACTACAAACAACATGACAATAAAATAGATAACATGAGAAATGATTGCCCATAGTAACTTGGCAAATTGCCCTATGTGCACTGGTGTGAAATATTATCGCAATTACTCATTTGGAAATTGGAGTTGTTAGTCCTGTTCTAAACCAACAAAAGAAAGTAAGATGAGGGGGCGATGTTGAAAGTTATGCATTACAAACACGAAGTGACTGAAATCTGTTTTTACTCTTCACATGTGACAGAGAATAACTGCGGTTTAACATGCGCAGCCTCGGAATCCAGCAGGTTTCAATTTCAGCCAGCAAGAGTGAGCACAGGTCTGAGCCTCACATAGGGGTGAGAGATGACACATTAGTGCAGAGGTGATGTTAGGATACGTGACTGGAGGAAGAAAAAAAATTAAGAAAGAAGTTCTTTCCAGACAAAAACTTTGCTGTATTTTTTAAGAATGTTGGTGGATCATCCCCCACATTTGCCATAAACTGGGTCTAGAGCAAGAAAATCCTGGAAAGTCAGATTATGTTTAATCTATATGCCTTGTTTTGAACAGATTGGTGGCTTAACAGATGACACTGAGTATCATAACACCAATACTTGGTACAAAGCTCTCTAGTTTCCAAATCTTTCCAATGTTCAGACATTCTGACACAACTGAATAACTCGCAGGTAAAATGGATCCATAAAAATATCACCACCTTAACAGGGAAGGTTCTGGATTCTGTCCACAGATAATGTGCATTTATATTTAACAGCTGTTTAATTTTTTTTTTATTTGAATACCTAATACCAAACTAAAACACAACTCAAACTACAACACACTACTTAATCAATAACACAGTGCGCCCAAACTACAACACAGTGCGCCTACACTACAACACAGTGCGCCTACACTACAACACACTGTGCCCAAACTACAACACAGTGCGCCCAAACTACAACACAGTGCGCCCAAACTACAACACAGTGCGCCCAAACTACAACACAGTGCGCCTACACTACAACACAGTGCGCCTACACTACAACACACTGTGCCCAAACTACAATACACTGCGCCCAAACTACAATACACTGCGCCCAAACTACAACACACTGTGCCTACACTACAACACACTGTGCGTAAACTATAAGACACTGCCCAAACTACAACACATTGTGCTTAAACTACAACACGCTGCACCCAAACAAGATGAATTTTGAATGTGAGAATGTTACTTAGACTGAGATCATGACTCAAACAAAGAGAGGAAAAGAGAGGGAGAAAAGAGTCAGAAAAAAAGTGGGAGGGAGGAGGCAGGCTCTGGTCAGCCTCAGTGTGTGAAGGGTATGACCTCAGATCATGTGAGGAGCCAGACACAGCTCAAATAAACACTCAGAGACGACAGCACCAGACCTCCTTCTTATCACCCAGGCATTAGGACTCATTCTGCCAATCAGTGTGTTCTCACCAGCCCCCTGTCCTTCCCAAACCTAGCTGAGGTTATGTCTCTGTGGCCCAGTGCTGCCCTTACCCACAAGGCCAAGCACAAGGCTGACAAGAACAACAGCCATATATGGAAGTCTTCTGCCTTACCACCAGCCTAGTTAATGAACATATGCTTGGGTTGTAACACACCCAGACAATTCATGATCTTTAATTTCATTCAGTTCATTTAGGGTTCAATGCAAATGTAACTTTACTCTACTGACAATCACACATGTGACAAAAGACTATAAACAGAAGCTCAAACACAGCAAAGCTTAAATCCTTTAACGGGAAGTTATACAAAAGCTACAGAAACCGCTAGTCTTGACAGAAAGAGGAGTGTTGACGAGAAGCGCCTCAGGGAAACCCAAAGGATGATATGCATCCGAGGAGAAAGGAGGTAGGAAAGAAAAGAGAGGGGGTGTGGAGGAGACACTTTAGTACTACACCCTGTCCAAAATAGCACACAGAGCAACAGAGAAAGGGAAAGAGACAGAAGAAGAAAGCGCGAGTGACGCATTGTGCAACGAGCATGTTCTTACAGGTTCTTAGCAATCTCTCATCAGTGTGCAAATGATTTGTAAGCTGTCTGTTCTGGGCACGCTCATTTAGAGCCCTGATGAGCCTGAGTGATGGACAGTACTGATAACACATTAAATGTGGGACTGATACAGCAAGCTATAGTGGTTTATGTGGAAAACTATCCAAGAACCTGGATTACAGGAGATATATTACAGGGCAGCAAACAAAGACAGACGCATCGTACTTTGCAACTCAGCCAGACTGCTTATTCCCCTTTGCCAGACATAATTTGCTTTTGAATGGTGTAAGGTAAATTAAAAACTCGTGCAGTTAGTATGCAGGCAAAAGAAAGAGCAACTCAGAGTCTAACTCCAAATGTGGAATAATTTTCTGTATTTTTTGGGGTTTTTTTTCCCCCCGTGGGCAACAGGTCTTTTGGATGATACCCATCTGCTGATTGGAACAAGCAGAAATTAAAAGCATCTTTCTAAAGGGTGAGTGGGGACAAGCCACATCCATCTGAGTGAGTTCAACATTTCTCTTTGTAACAGGTAATATATAATTCTTATATGGGGAAATTTAGCTGATAATGATGCTGATTTCATGTTGAATTGTGATTTACAGAATGCACACCTTTTGCTGTACATGCATAATTTGATTCCTTTTGCTCTGGCCAGCCTACAAGCCTTATAAACGAGAGCACAAGCTGTCTGCTTTCCCTTGCAAACTGCCTGGAACAGGACAGGGGCAAGCTCTGACCTGCATTACAGCTGGAGGATGGCATGATATGTACCCTTAAAAGGTGCCATAGCATTGATCTTGATCTTTGGCAGGAGGGAAAAACTTGCTGGAGGTACTGGCAGACTGTTTCAAATGAGTGATGTGGTGCTTTCTAGTGGTTGATGTGCACTAATATGGTAAGAACAGATATTATCCACCGGGTCACATATTATTCTCATCTCTCTGGGCCAAATTGTTAGTAGTATAGCAGTCAGAGATGAAGAGAGTTAGCACAAACAATAATTATGACACATTTCCTTGTACTAAGAAGAGGAATGGAAAATCTATTTAATTGAAACACACTTATAATGGACATCCAAGGGCAAAACATGTATCTTCTTCTAGAACAATTAAATGTCTCCTTCAGTCTAACCCTGAATTCATACCAGATGGGTCGTGTAAAGACCAGGCATGAGAAAGAGCAACAAGGTGCTTTTTTTGTGTGTGTTTTAAGAACTCCAGTATTTGATTATGAGTTACGAGTAGGAGAAGGTATGCTTCTGGGAATTTTTTGTTACGAGACAGATAATAATAATTAATTGAATTTGCCTAGTTCAAGCACTAGCTATCTAGTTTGTTACACGCTCCACACAAGTTGCTCTTGCATTTACATTTAGCTTAAAAACTAATTTGCTTGAATGACTGCATTTATGTTAATGGACATTAAGTACTAGTTACTGAATACATTTAGTTTGTTTGGTTTCACCAGCCAGTGAGCATATCGAGAATCCTTTTTATTCAGTGTTAATTCAGATACAGAAAAATTAGGCCAGCTGTACTTACAAAACAGTTCTTCATAGATTATAATTTTAAAGAAATTCCACAGGGTATAGAATGTGATTTTTCTTTTGTTAATTTCAATTGATTTATATGTAGTTTACAATTCTTATGGGTTTGAATGAAAAAAACAAAGGTAAAACAAGTGTAGAACAACACACAGGCATAAGTTTGAAGCACCTCTGATGCAGTTAGTGTGGACTGAAACATAGTTAAAACAGAAGTGTTAGTGCAGAGTGTGACGAGCATGGAAAATAAAAAACAGTTCAGAAATGTGAATTGCCCTTGAAGAATTTTGTATATGATGAGATATGGTCAGGTATTCTCTAAATGCAGGTTTCTCCAAAAACAGCTGCCCTTAGACTTTCCTTTTAATAAGTATCGAATAAACTGGATTTTCTTTTCTTAGTACAGGAAACGCATTGATTTTATTGTTTGTGGTATACGCACATTCTGCACAGATGCTGTGGATAAATATCAGATTGAATAGGCTTAAATATGAAATATTAATATATGCTTAAATATTTGTTAAAAACAAACCCAGAATCTGATAACTGTATCTTTCCTGGGAGAAAAAATGAATAAACTGAGTTGGCAAAAACAACCTCACAAGTGGTGAAAGATTTGGCATGCTTCTTCAAGCATTCTTAAGAAACCACTCTAACAGTGATACTGCAAATTTGTGTTGTACATGGACAGTGCATTCGCCAAAGGCAGCGCTTTACTTTTATGACCCATTTGAAGAATTCTACCGCAGACAGATTTAACTTCACTTTCACCTCGGTTGCTCCAATGCAAATTACAGTTAACTGAATCAGCACAGGAATGCGCACGGATCACGCAGCCAGGCCACCAGCTACACGAGAGGGTGCTTAAAATGGCTGTACAGCAGGGGCTCGAGGCAGCTTCAGACCTGACGCAATGGAAACTCTGCTAACGGTGCCCATCACCACAAAGGAGCACTCAACCATGATGTCACCACCATGTTTAATTAAAGTTTCCTAGCCCACTGTTCAAAAAAACAGCCTGTCTATTTTGCTATCTTCTTTTGCTCTTTTCTCTGTTATCCTCTGTCAAATCCCTGTTTCTTTCTTCCCTATTTAAACCTATTCAGAGTATTCTCTGCTGTGTCCAGGCCAGAAGAGCTGGCAGACTGGTCAGCGCAAGTTTGCTTGCTTGTGGCTGGCCATGACCAAGGTGCTAAACAATGTAGGCAGTGCTGACAAGCCACTATAGCCCTCCCTGACCCAACCAATCACCGGCTAAAGGCCCTTTGAGACTGACTTGCTTATTGAAAGCTAAAGCAATGCTTTAAAGGTCATCTAGTTCATCAGTTACAAACTACAAAAAACAAACATGCATATTTATGGGCTCCCAGGTGGCACAACAGAAAAGCAATCGTAGGATGGCATAGTCTCTCTCTCTCTCCCCTGACAATCAGAGCAACACTAGCCATTTGTGGGTGTCTGTGGGCTCATGTATGCAGAAGAGGGCAGATGACACTTTCCTCTGAGCGTGCTACGCTGCCCCGTGATGCAGCATGAGCAGCAGAAGTCAAAAAGATGCACTGGCTTCATGTGTCTCGAAGGAAGCATGTGCTAGCCTTCATCCTCTCTGCTTTGTAGATATCTTATAATAGGGGAGAGCCAGCTAGTGGGCACGAATTGGGATATAACCAAATTAGGAGAAAATTCAAACAGGGGATGTCTCCACCACAAGTCTAGTTCTTGTTGCTACGAATTTATATGCCAGAAATAGTCTACTACTTCAGACATTTGACCTTACTGTGACCTTGACCCTGTTTCAATTAATTCCCAAATCTAATTAATTCTTCTGCGGGTTACAGTGATAACTCCATTCTACATACATTCAACCACTCGTTCTTGAGATATTCTGAATAATCTCAGACAGATGCACAGACACAGGTGCACAGAGGGACGAGAGGATGGATGGACCGTATTGTAGATAGCCAGAAATGGATCTTGAGTTCATGAACATAAACATGTAAGTAACATCTCTGCATGACAAACAGGAAGGAGGCTATTGACAAAAACTATTTCCAGACATTTGACCATGCTGTGACCTTGATCCTGTTTGGATCAGTTCCAAAGCCTAATCAATTCATCTGCTGGCTACAGTGATAAATCCATATAAATCCTACAAACACTCAGCCACTCATGCTTGAGATACACTAAGGAGAGGGATGTACAGATTTACTGACGAATAGATGGACAACCCAAAAATATAATGCCTCCTCCACTCAGTGGCAGAGGCATTAAAAAAACACAAATACTTAAGAACATTACAAACTATGGGGCATTGAAATAGAATCTGCATGCCTAAAAAGGGGCCTGATTTAGGGGCAAGGTATTTATCCATCATCAATACTGGTCAAAACCAAATTCTCTGGATGGAGGCACATCTCTGGCACTGGGATGTCAGAAAGGAGCTCACTGATTTTGAACTTTCTACAGGAATAAATCAGAATGACAAGACTCCTTCCTCTTTGAGGTAATGCTGCCTCTTCCATCAGGCCACCACATACTGTGTAAATGGCCATCCAGAGTGTAAAATGAAAATGAATAGCCAAAACCCGTCACGGAGATACATTTAACAAGTCCAAAGGTCCGCTTGAGCATCCATGAATCAGACCCACGCAATATGAAGTGATGACAGATGAGCACTCAGTAAAACAACAAACTAGATTATTATTACATGGTTTCATTAGTAATCAGTTGGATTTGAAATTCTTCACTGTTTTCACTCCTGACCTCACTCCTTAGTGTACGACTTTTTCTTTCCCTCTCACTTTGGCTACAGTGTGTAAAAATGCTAATAAAGTGAAATTTAAACACACTCCAGAGTATCAACTTTGCCTTCTAGGACTCAAATTAACAACTCCAAACACAACCCAGATCTCAAACCCTTAGCAAGGGTCAAACATCATGTTAATAGCTTTACATTTTACTTCACACTGCCATTTGTTATAAAAGTATGCTTTTGAAACACTTTCCTCATCATTCTGTCTTGTGCTCATTTTCAAAAACCGTTGCTGATTATGTTAATTTCCAGACCTTTCACATCATGGCCAACACAAATATAGTAATTCTCCATGGTGCAACATTCTCTTTTCTTCAGCTGCTCTTTAAACGGGCCTGGCAGGACCAAGCGGTGCATTTTCCTTTCTACATGATTTATGTGGGTCGAAGGCTTGAGTACAGGCGCACACCCCTGCACAACCGCATGAAGCCATATATCAAGATCCAAATCTTCACAAGAAGCCTTCCTATGCAGTCTGACATGCATGTGATGAACCAGAGCATTGTAAATGCTCCTAAAGTCATTATTTCCTTTCAGAATGAGGTCTGAGGGGCTGTTAGTTGTCACTGCTTTTATGGAGGGGCAGATGTCATGTTTTGCCTCCAGGTCCAGGATAGTGGTATGCACAGTAATAAGTCAAGAAAAGAAGGGTGGAAGAGTGACCCATCTGACCTAATGCTCAATTTAACTTTAATGACTTCCGTGACTTGTAATCATGAAGAACTAGCCGAGCGTGTCATGAGCCGGACCTTTAAATGAGAGGATTGGTAGTGTTTGAGAATCAGGGGCTGCAACTGTCAGCGTGCACGTAAGAGCAAGAGAATACAGAGATCAGGAGGTACATAGAAGAAAAAAAATCAGCAAAGCTAATAGATTAGGCCAAGAATTTTCCAAGAGATTTTCATCTGTGACAGCAAAATCAGGCTGAAAAATCGCATAGTGTACACATTCTTATATTCGCTTATTACACAGTTCTTTCTACGAGCACTCTCTCGTTTTTGTCTCGCCTGCCACCTGAACTGTAACTTGATTTGTTGGGTAACAAAAAAAAAGCTTGAGATCACTCTCCTTTTTCTAAAAAGTTGAACTTTTTGCAACTTTTGGAAATTCCCAAAGGACGGCTTCTAAAAAGTGTGCTAGCAGCTGAGGACAAATGTCCTGTGTGAAAGCAAACTAAAACTACAAATGGACCAAGACTGAGGAAACGCCAAAGGCTTTGGTACTCTTCATCCAGAAAGTCTGAGGTGCTGACCAAGAACAGCAACCCTTAAGTAAAACACTAGACTTTAATGTAGATAAAAGCAAACACACATCAGACAATTAGCCTGTTGATGGTAAACAGATGAGTAACAAAATAAAAGCCAACATATATCTTAAAATATAAAGGGGCTATGTAGAGGTGTTCAGAGTTGGGTTAGTGTACCTCCAGCTGTTGGCAAGCCTCCACTCTGGGCTTCGGCCAATGGCTCAATCTCTCCAGACTCTGACAGGTTCACGTTGGCTGCTGCAGAAAAACACAGAGAGAGAGAAAGAGTTAGTGGATTCTCCCTGACACGAACTTGGAAGCAAGTTGGATTATGTGTTTTCAAATTATTTGGAAGTGTTGAAAGATTTAATGATTAAAAATCTCTTCATGTTTTCCTAATCTGAAACTAATGCTCTATGTTTTGGCAGCAGGTTCGATAAGACGGGAAGAAAATTCCTGCCTTTTCACCTTGATTCTGCAGACAGACAGACATGCACAATGAGAGTCACTCAGCAAGAAATAACAAGAGCTATCCTTTTACAGCACTTAAGAGAAATCCCAGTACAGGATGCGCCAGCACTATTTCTACATGCTGTTGATTTCTACATGCTGTTGAAATAAACTGAAGTACTAGACACTCTATAAAGATTCAATACCCAGAGAAGCAAATTATGGAAAACATTTAGCTGCAGGAGAGAATCAACTCTGATTCAAGAGACGTGGAACTCACAAAAACAAAATGTCACGGTGAAACCTGAACAAGCATTACATGGGTATAAATACATATAATACAGATGTTTAGCAACAAAATATCCAATCACTGTGATGCTGCTGAGAGTGAACCTTGCCAAAGTTTGGGATTTAGCAACAGATGAGTTCATCCCTGCAGTGGTGCCCAAAGGGATACTCAATTAATCACAAAACATAGCATGGGAGATTAGAGAAGCTCTGATGTAATGCAAAACACCCACAAATATAAAACAGAAAAGAGAGATGAAAGCACTGGCTGCTCTGACATGCCAAAGAGGAATGAGGCTTTCTGTCCAAAAACAGCAAGCACCTGAAAAAGACTAAGCAGTGTGAAAAGCCACATTTAACACATGAATAGTAGCTGATCTGAGGTTTCGGAAGATTTTCATACTTAAATAATCACAGACTAATTACAATCTTGTTTAACTGAAGAATGGCTTCCTTCTGGAAATAAATAATATGTAAGAACCATTATATTTGTACAAGACAGGGAGTTATTTTGTGCCAAGGGGTTAAAAGTCCTAATAACATGTTATTTCTGAAAACACTCAAACTAAAACATATCCCCCTGCCTTTCTTGTTCCCTCTCGTCTGATACAGCGAGACATCAAAACGGGTCAACGCTCAGAAGGCAAGATTTATGCAACTGTTATTTTTCATTCTGCTAATCTTTATGACAGTCTCATATATAAGTGCTTTAGGAGTCTGTGAGTAGGAAACCACATTTGGCATGTAGTAAGCAGCTGGTCCATGCTGAAATTGTCCACATAATTACAAAGCACTCTATTAGCATGGAGTGTTCAAGAATGCACTGCTGCGCTGACTATTAGCATTAATGAAGAAAGGGTAATGAAGCCTAATCAGGAGTGTCTCGTCTAATCCAGCACTCACTGGTTGTACAACAAACCTGCGACATGCTGGAGAATGTTTATTTAATCGCAAGAGCTGTGAAGAATTATTCTGTGAATGAAGGAAATTTAAGGTATCTTTAATATACAGTCAGGTCCAGAAGTATTTGGACAATGACAGTTTTTGTGATTTTGCCTTTATACACCACCACAATGAAC
>CM040991.1:16219007-16251269 GCA_022985145.1 Pangasius djambal
ACCATTTAGGAATTACAGCCATTTTCAACAAAGTACCTCCATTTTCAGGGGCTCAAAGGTATTTGGACAAAGTGACATAATTGTAAATATAACCATAATTTTAATACTTGGATGAAAATCCTTTGCAGTCAGTGACTGCCTGAAGTCTGGAGCCCATGTTCTCAAAACTCAAATTCTGAGTTTCCTCCCTGGAGATGCTCAGCCAGGCCTTCACTGCAGCCACCTTCAGCTGCTGCTTGTTTGTGGGTCTTTCTGCCTTCATTCTTGTCTTCAGTAAGTGAAAAGCAGCTCTATTGGGTTGAGATCAGGCGACTGACTTGGCCATTGCAGAATATTCCATTTCTTTGACTTCAAAAAGTCTCGAGTTGCTTTCGCAGTATGTTTAGGGTCATTATCCACCCACACTGTGAAGCAGTATCCTATCAGTTTTGTAGCATTTGCCTGAATGTGAGCAGAGAGTATAGCCCTATACGCCTTAGAATTCATCTTGCTACTTCTGTCAGCAGTCACATCATCAATAAATACCAGTGAGCCCGTTCCATTGGCAGCCATACATGCCCATGCCATAACACTGCCCCCACCATATATGACACATGATGTGGTATACTTTGAATCATGAGCTGTTCCTTTCTTTCACCACACTTTTTTCTTGCCATCATTCTGGTACAAGTTAATCTTGGTTTCGTCAGTCCAAAGAATCTTATTCCAGAACATAGGAGGCTTTTTTAGATGTTTCCGGGCAAAGTCTAATCTGGCTTTCCTGTTCTTGAATGTTACCAGTGGTTTGCACTTTGTTGTAAACCCTCTGTATTTATATTCATGAAGGCGTCTCTTGATTGTAGATTTTGATACACATTGATACACCTACCTTCTCCAGAGTATTCTTGACTTCTGTTGATGTTGTGAAGGGGTTTTTCTTCACCAAGGAAAGAATTCTGCGATCATCCACTTTAGTTGTCTTCCGTGGTCTTCCAGGCCTTTCGATGTTGTTGAGCTCACCAGTGCTTTCTTTCTTTTAAAGAATGTACCCGACTGTTGATTTGGCCACACCTAAGGTTTTTGCTAGCTCTCTTATAGGTTTATGTTGTTTTTTCAGCCTAATGATGGCTTCCTTCACTTGCATTGAAATCTCCTTAGACTTCATATTGGTAGCTCCAGTCGAACAGCTGCCAAATGCCAACTCAATACCTGATGTCCACTCCAGACCTTTTATCTGCTTCATTTGTATTGAAGTAATGAGGGAATGGACCGCACCTGGTCAATTATCTTCTTGTCAGTCAGTTGTCCAAATACCTTTGAGCCCCTGAAAATGGAAGTGCTTTGCTTAAAATGGCTGTAATTCCTAAATGGTAAATGCCATATTTTTGTGGAACCTCTTAAAACAAAAGCTGAAAGTCTACACTTCGATCACATCTTGATTGCTTTATTTAAAATCCACTGTGGTGGTGTATAAAGGCAAAATAAAAAAAACTCTGTCATTGTCCAAATACTTCCAGACCCGACTGTATGTAGGGAATTAAGTATTTTCTTAACTTTAAAAACACTGTTTTTTTTGTTTGTTTGTTTTTGACAATTTATTGTAGTGAATTGACCCATAGCTTTCTAAATGCATTTAGTTTCTATTTTTTCATAATAGTCTGATTATTATGGCTGTATAACTGGAATAAGTTTAAAAATCATTCAATGCACATTTTACAGACAGTAAAAACATCATGTATAACCTAAAAGTCCAGATAGAATATACATTCTCAGAAAAAAGGGTAATAAAATGAACCTATCCTTGTTGCTGGCTAAGTACCCTTATCTTTGGAACCTTTATCTTTATCTATCTTTCACCCAGATTTAAGGTAAGTAACTGGGTCATAATTTCCTTTTTGAGTAAAGATTTAAAATGTACAATAGGTGTATGCTTGAGGGTACCACTCCAGGCTCATGGAAAAGTACAGTTTAGTACCCTGTTTTTAATGAAAGCGTTTATCAATGCAGAAATCAGATCTGGGCCCACGGGAATAACAGATATAAAGAGAAACCCTAGAATGGTTCTTTTCCATCAAGCACAATTGAATGATATGCTGAAAACCAAGGCAGATTTTATGAGACCATTACGTTGACTGACAAAACAGGACATTTTGCGGCTTGTGATTAGTTGAGCAGATCTTGCTAATAAAATCAGACTACAAGCAGTTAGGAATGTTATTGCTGGATGGAGAATTCAGCCTACCAGGCTGTTTGAGCTGAACCATTACAAATGTTTGTGTTCTTAGGGATGTACAGAGAGAGGATGCAACTTATCCACACATTGTGAGGTAGGAGGATAAGTAACGACTTCACACAAAGCCAAAGAAAGCCGAAAATAAGCAGTTCCCACATTGTTTAGGTCACACCACTGGGAACTGTACTGGGAAACGGTGTTCACTTCAGTGTGAGTTAAAATCAAGGAACATGAAATGACATTTCTCCATATCAAAAACAAAACAAGAAAGAGATATAATAACATTTTAATTCAACACATGTGGAATGTGAACAAGCCTCTAACCTCTGAACACACAGAAAAATTTTTGCAATTCCCTCAAGGAACAAAAAGGAGAGAATG
Organism: Pangasius djambal; assembly: GCA_022985145.1. Classification (NCBI taxonomy): domain Eukaryota; kingdom Metazoa; phylum Chordata; class Actinopteri; order Siluriformes; family Pangasiidae; genus Pangasius; species Pangasius djambal. The sequence continues at coordinate 16,221,601 of CM040991.1, forward strand.
AGCAGGCTAACCTTGGCATGCTGTTCTGCCGTGTCCTGAGGCAGTGAACTAAGATGAATGAGTAACTCTGTTATTTGGCTGGGAACCAAAGCGATTTAAGCTCACACGGGTTGACAAATGAAGACAGAGCTGTTAATTGTTTGAGTGCTAACATCAGCTCCACTGCTCGCTGTCAGCTTTTTCAAAATCAGCTCTTCCGTCACATGGCTTTGAGCTAACAAATGTTTGAAAGTGTGAAGAACTGCTTCTTCAAACATGGCTCTTAGAGTAGAGCATAAAAAAAAGTCTCATACACACAAGACTCTGGAACTTGTACATTATTAACAGCCACTGGAAATTGTAACATTACAACAAATATCTGAAAATGAAATCTTTTCTTTCTAAAAGTCTACTTATGCTACAATGTACAGCTGAAAGAGTCTCTGATACACTGTATATCCCATACATAAGACAATCAGAATGCAAGCTTTATGATTCTGAAGCTTGGGGCCAGCAAAGTGTACAAAAGGTATCTGCATCTGAGGCTAAGACTATGCAGGACTCCACATGGTCTTATGCATTACTTGCAAATGTAATGTGCAACTTTCCTTGTGCAAATGCCTATAATCAACAATAACAGCAAAGGCAAATTTCAGCCTGAACACCCCCCACCATACACACACACACACACACCTCTAAGCAGACCTGAGCTTGGGGTGCCTATACCGTAGAAAGGAGGGTGGACAAAAAACAAAAGGGCCAGTGTGGAAGCCTAGGTCAAGAGGCTGATCTGATTATTTTGGCTCGGCATGCCTGTGAGTGCTCGGGGCCCTGAATCGTCGCCTTTCACAGCCCATTCTCCTTTTTCAGTGTACACTGCGCCTGGCAACCGTCGGCCGGCAGGCTCTTGAGGGCTCGTAAAGAGGTGACGGCAAACAGCACGGAGGCTGAACATTGGCCCCCCCACCCCTTTTCCGAACTCCCTCATGGGAATGGCTCCAGGATGAGGAAAGGGGAGGCAGGGGTGCACTCTTGGCCAGGTTGAAAATGCAGGAGCTTGTTAACACTCTATTTTGCCCTCCAGAGGATCGTTCTGTCATGAGATGGGTGCCAGAGTCATAAAATAAAATGAGGGAAACATGAAATAAAGGGCAGTCACTTCAGGGTAGCTGGCAGTTTTCTGAAAAAGTGCATAAAAATAATAAGTCATGCAGAGCAGTGGTAGCTTCCTGTTGAGCAAACTTCCAAAACTGTCATCTTTTTCTGTCTTCTACAGATGGATTAGCTCTGAATGCTTACAAAATTTGCCAGGAACTATTCTCCTTGCCAAATACCAAAGAGAGACACAACATGCACTGGTATGGATAACCTGGAATCAAGCGGAAACTCAAATGAAGCACGTTTGGAGGATAGAAGGAACCCCCCAAGGTGTAGTATGTCTGTAGATGCTCTTAGCCCAGAGTGACATTCATGAAAAACAGCTCCTGGAGGTGCCTGATTTCCGCTGGCCCACATATCCTACGACCTGAAAGAGGAACGCTGGGAAGTACCTGAACACCAGAGTCCATTTCCTTTCAGGTTTTAAGTGGGGCCAAAAAGAAATAAGAACCCGGTCAATGAGTCTCTCATGACCCCTTCGTTGGAATCGACTCCTGTACATTCAGGTCTCGAAGGCCAGCCTTGAGGTTTTACTGTACGTTAGGGAGGATGCTGAGTTTAGAGCCAACTGCACAGTAGTACATCAGTAGTAGGTTAGTGGTGCATTACAATTATCGCCATTCCATTCCAAGCCATTATTCTTTTCCTGGTGTACACTGCAGAAGAAGGGGGGAAAAAAAAAATCTGACGACCACATCCTCTGTGGCCTTCTGGAGTCTGGCTCTAAACCAGCCTACTAATTGGAAATGGCCTTTCACCAAGAGTGCAATGTCATGCTGAACTCCCAACCTTTCACTTTATTTCCTAAGGTTTGAATTACACACTTAATTTGCCACCATATAAGAACCTTGTAATGACTGAGGTGATGTAATTTCATGCCAGCTTTTTAAAGTATGTTATTCTTGTGACACTCCGTTGACATAATGCCAGTGTGCACCCCCAAGAGACAGAGGCAACGAGGCTCAAGTGCATAGTTGTAGTTTCTAGCTGGAGGAAGAAATGGTATCACCACAAAACCTCTATTGTTCAAACCAAGAGGGTACCAATGAGGCTCATAGAAGTTTACATCACCATGTAATAACTATAGTATATCCATCTCCTGTATGAAAAGCCAAAATGGTACCCTGAGCCACAAACATTTGCTTATGGCTTAATGTGATACAACAAAATGTGTCAGTTGGCAACAGTAGACACCTGGCAAAAGCATGTTCTCTAACGAAGCCTCCTTTACTACTCACTAATACTTACAGGTGCTAGAATCACAGGAAACATGACTGTACAGCAATTATCCACCACATCAAGGAGCATATCATAAGTCCAAACAAACCAAACCGCAGTGGGAAACCAAGACTCTAGATAATGTTTAGCACTCAAGATTCTTTGATGAGGGATGACGACAGATCATAAGAAAGCATTCAGAAGAACATGATCTGCTGCAAAAAAGTGTAGCGAGGCCAAAAGAAATAAAGGAAGAGTAAATCTGTTAGTTGCTTATCCAAGATGGATGAATCATGCTGTGACTGTGACGGGCATGAATTGGGAAGTCTGATTAGGTGTATTAGCTACATTTCTCCAAGAAAGGTAATGGGATCATTAATGATCAATAATTATAGAAGGGCCCTGGCACAGTAAGTGTACATGTTTTAGTTTACATGTAAACTTTCAAACCCGGGCTCTTCCTAGTCACGATAAACCATTCATGCAAGTAAAATGAAATGGCAAAGTTAGTCAGCTAGTTATGAAACTAGCCACCACAGTGTCGGGGTTTCACATACATGAGCATGGATTGAATGTGTTTTTGTTGTTGTTCATCTTGGCACTGCCAGACCAAATTCTACCCAATGCACCTTCAGCAAAGCCTTGCCTAAATGACTCAAATTCTGTAGCTTAGTTTTTGTAAAGATTTGAGCTCAGGTTTGGCCATGTGTTTGGAAATATACCCCAGAATGGTATCATAACAGTGGCAGGAAGCAATTTTTTGTGTTAGACATTTTATGAGTTTATAAGTTTTAGTGTTTCTTCATCCTTGTGCTCCAACTGTGATGGAGTTCTGAGATGCTAGCAACAGTCTTCAGGTTAAGACCCTGTAAACCAGGACCCTCAGGAAAACCCTTTAGCATATCTCTGCTAACTGGAATGGCTAATTTGGTAACAATGAGAAGCAAACCTGACGTCATTTTAACAGTGACGTCTCCGTTGCATGTGTAACCAGAAAAACCCTCAAAGAGAGGCAGTGAAGGGGCAGAGTAGTAGTTGAACTCTTGTCACTGAAGGAGGTCCGGAAGTGTACAACATGTAACACTGTGGCCAACTTGCTAAAAATATAACAAGAAAGACACACACAGAGGAGAAGGAAAGAATGAGAGAGAGTGAGCAAGAGAGAGATGGTCTGATTCTACTAAAGCTGTGTGCTTTTTTTTTTTTTTATAACCAGAATGTAATTACATGGCAGCACTCTAGCTCTGCTCCTCAGATCCTCTGCACAAATGATGGGATAATAACAGCTCTTCGAGCTCTCTCCACAGACATAAACTGCACTCCGTACAACTCGCCAAGCTCTGTGTTTATCGACAGGAATTCTGGTAGTCATAACAAGGCCGCTAAATATAAAAGTGAACAAAATGGAGGCTGCAGTACAATATCAGGTACATGTGTGCTGCCAGCCCCCTATACCTTATACTGTAATTAGGCTGGATACATGCTGTGCCAGCGGAGCTATAGATTCAACCACATGCTGCTCAGACTCATGGCATAAATCATATCACATATCACTCGTTGAGAACCAAGAAAAACAGAGGCCAGTAATTCCTACCCAAAAGAATGATTGGGGTTTCATGGCTCTGAACATTTTATGTCAAAAGTACTGAATGTATGTCAATTACACACACACATACACACTTCCTCAGTAAATAAGAGGAAAATCTGTTACACACAAGCCAACTCACACCTACCACTGCTGAAGTAAAAGATTAATAAGAACCACTCAAGTAATTTCAACTAATTGGCTTATTATGATTCTGACTATACACTGGCCACATTTTTCCTGTGTGTCACACCCAGCAAAACCGTGTTCAAAGATTTATTGGTATCCATCAAAAAAAGAGCACCAATACCATTCATTTAAATTAGAACAATTCATTGCTGATGCAAGACAATTAAACTCTGTCATCCATTAAAAAAAGTTCACCAGTGTTGAACTTTTCACAGAATGTATGATGACAAGTCCATGCGTCACCCCTGCAACCCTAATTGGAAAAAGACCAGTTGATATTTGTCCAAACTTCAACAATCCAGTTTCACTGAGCCTTTGCCCATCGTAGCCTAAGATTCCTATTCTTGGCAGACAGGAGTGGAACCCGATGTGGTCTTCTGCCGTTGCAGCTCATCCGCCTCAAGGTTCAATGTGTTGTGCATTCTGAGATGCACTTCTGCTCACCAAGGTTGTAAAGAGTGGTTGAGTTACCATAGGCTTCTTGTCAGCTTGAACCAGTCTTGCCATTCTCCTCTGACATCTCTCATTAACAAGGCATTTCCTCCCACAAAACTGCTACTGTCATTGGATATTTTTTGTTTTCCAAAAAAAAAAAAAAAAAAAAAGAGACAAGAACTAAGAAAGTCACTGCATACATGCCTCCAAAGTGCTAAAACCCTATTAGTTTTACTTTTTGGTGTTGTTATTGCATGCATACAAAACTCGCTTTTTTTTAATTCATCTGCAAACTTGCATCTGAGGCTCTAAAGCGACCTACTGATGATGTCTGGTAAGTGTTAGAGCTCTCCACCACAGTTTTGTGAAAGTCCATTTAAATTCAATTCAAAAAGGTGTAGCATGCCTTTTGGCACTTTATGGCAATCAGGATGCAAATCTGGCGTCCCTGTCACTTAGTTTCTTCTTCAATAAAACAATAAAATAAAAATAAAAAAAATCAGTGTTAAAATCCTGACTGGGGCTATATTTTAGGTCTCAAAAAAAACAGGCCATGTTTGTTTATAAGAGGAATGTCTGGTCAGTCAAGTATTTTGTTTAAGCTGTTGCACAACTGCGATTTGATCCAAGTTAAAAGGTAACATATAATTTCTCAAATATGATCCAGCTTATAAAACATAGCACAACTGTCAGCCAACAAATAACCAATTATACAAACTGCATAAACTGCTTTCCAGGAAGTGCTATGCAGATGAAAAAAAGTTAAGTGGCTTAATAACTTTTCAGGAGGAAGAGGGCCTAAATAAGTTTCCCATTTGGTTTGGAGCAACACAGAAGCCAGGCTCTGCAACACCGATTAGGATCCCACAGCTTAGCAAACGGGACTCTCATCAAATCCCTGCATGCTCTTAATGAGCTAATACACAAGACAACAGGAACCATTTCATTGTACAGTACTTACATCTCAATAAATCCCTAAATTGGTTGTTTATGTTGCACATGGAAGACTCATTTTTGAAGGTGCATGTCAGTATTTCTTAGGTTGAGCAGAACTTGGCTTGTTAATGATGGTCTTTGCTAGTATGTTTTGCAGATGCAGCCATTTTGTGACATAAAGCTTAATGTTGTGTATTATAGCCTGATGGACAATGTAACTACAAAGATACAGTTTTCAGAAAGTAAGCACTATTCTAATGATATGCACAGGTGGTTAGTTGGATAGCAAATGCTTATTTTCACAATGCCAGCATAAACAGTTTTACAGCCATTTGCTCAGATTATAGTCATTATCATTAATCACACATTGAAGATTTATGTTTGAGTCCCACAGCTTGTCAGAAAACATGATCAAGCATTGAGACTTATGATGGAGTGATGAGTTTAAAATTCATAACCAAAAGAAAACATTTTTCCCCAACTATTCACTCGATATGTATTTGCAGTTAATCATAATTTCAGATCTAGAGCTTAAAAGAGTGAGGGACTATGTGTACATGCCAGAGTTTACAGTTATGGCATGCCTGGGTTATCTACAAGGCAGAAAAGCACAAGATCAAAGACTCCATTGCCCAAACTCTCTTCCTGCTTTTTAAAATGACCATGAGGTATTTTATAACAGGATTAAAATTCCTCTAAGAATCAACATTACTGCATATATGAACAATCACCAAAGTTAACTGGAAGAACACTAAGGCCAACCAAGAAATCTCTTTTTAACCAATCCAGAATTAAATTCAGTCAGTAGGTCAAAGATTACCATGGTTGGGTATTTGCTCATGCAGCCGAAATGTTGCTGGAATGTATTTGCTGCATTTGACTGTAATTTTCCAAACCGTCCCTAATGTTTATACATAGATTTACACATACATGTATAATAACATCCCATAAGAATGATACAGTGGATTGAATGGCTCTGGACTCTTCTTTCTCTCTTCTTTCTCTCTTCTTCTGCCCATATAAGGTCACACTGGAAGACCATAAAGAAAAAAAAAAACATCCTCAACCTCAAAGCCAAGATCTATTACACAGAGAAGCAGCTTAGACCTCCGAACATTTATGCTGTGCTATAACCTCACAAACACTATATGGCCAAAAGTATGCGGACACCTGGCGCCACATCCTGTCGCCACAAAGTTGGAAGCACACAATTGTGCAGAATGTCTTTGTATGCTGTAGCATTCCAATTTCCCTTCAATGGAACCAAGAGGTCTGGCTCAATATTCCAGCATGACAATGTCCCTGTGCACAAAGCGGGGTCTATGTAGACACTTAGCCAAGGTTGCAGTAGAAGAACTCAAGTGGCATGCACAGAGCCCTGATCTCAACCCCACTGAACACCTCTGGGATGAACTGGAACACCAACATCACACCAAAAACACACAGGATAATTGAAATTTGTGAATTTAAATGGGTCTTCCTCTTTTAAAATTAAACAGATTAAAAATGAAAAATTGATCTTAGCCGGCCTCTTTGAAGCACGACATTGCTACAAATATGTCACTACTACAAAAAATAAATAAATAAATAAAAATCCCCTTGAAATGATATGAAATGTAATAGGCTATAATATCAACCATTCCATACATATCACTAACCAAGCAGGAGTTTTCAGTCCTTTCGCTCGGATCCACAGGAATGTATGTTTCACCATCAAGGCCACCAGTTCACGGTTGAGGCATTATGGCTAACCGTTTTATGCAGTTTTGGCTCAGTGTGAAGCAAGAGTCGAAGTGAGAGGCCAAAGTAACACACACGCAAGTTATTCTTGGCTTTTGAGTTTGACTTTTTGACGGGGCCTACTGGAGATGTGATCGGGGCATTAGAGCTTGACAATGCTGTTATTTTTTGGTAGCGGTTTATGAGGTGTGATGTCTCGTGTTTTTTGCTTAACTGAACTTTTCACTAGTGCATGTGTGTGACTGCTTGTAAAAAGGGTTAATCAGACTGCACATGGAGTTAAAAGTGCTAGGTTTACACAACGCAATTCTTTTCCCTGAAGAGCCAGAAACAAGAGACTCACTCCTTCATCCTTTTCCCCCACTTTGCAAATGTTGAATAAATAAACATGATGTGAAGGGACCTCAGGCAGTTGCTCAGAATGGTAAACCGTGTCTGCGTGCATGGCAGATTAATGCCTTCAGTAATTGTGTCTGTTCTATCCAACTCCATTAGTCTTACATTGTAATTTATGTAAGAAAATTTTACAAGATAACTGCAAAAGGTTAATATTTCATAAGAGCTACTTTTTTTCTGTAACATCCAATGCCTGCAGCAAGGCAACAAAAACAATCACACTAACTACTTATAGCTGAGAAGTTGGGAAGTTGTTTAAAACAAAACCAACAATGATCTACAGTTCTTTTGTAGATTTATTGTGATGTCAAAGAAGTAAATGGAAGAAATATCTTAACTTCAAACATTACTTAGTTAAATATGAATTTTCAATGACCTCATCAGGAAGAATGGACTCTCAGAATAAAAAGAAATCCAGAAACATTGCTCCACACTTAGATGAAATGAGTACATACAGTAAGGTTGATGATAGACAAAAACATTCTTCAGTACATTATGCATGAATCAATTTACTAAAACTCTTGGTCTACATACAGACATTCAAGCAAAGTCTGCAATCTACATTACTCCCATCTGGACCCTACATTCATAGTGCATTATGGGATACTGACAGTCAAAGACTATGATGACAGAAAAGCCAACTTTCAGGAAAGTTAGTTTTTTTTAAATTTATCCCAGCTGAGATCAATTTGAGAAGGGTGTGATGTTTCTTTTTTTTTTCATGCAGCTTTAATGGCCTCCCCACCATCCACTCTATCATTTAAACCCACCTCACCCATGAAAGTTTTTTCACAATCTGACCATTTGTACTTCAATACTCTTAACGTTCTATGCAGAGCAGGCATTTCATTTTTCCTTACACAGTAACACAAAGCTTTACTTGGAGATACCGATCTCAATGAGGTACAAAGGTTCTCTGTAATTTATGGTTTAGCATTTTATCATGAGCCATGACTATTTTATTTTCCAGCCATTTTTTAGCCCTTGGCAGATCTTAGAAACCCAATGGCCATTTCCTTTTTCAGCTGAGACAAACTACAGGACATGGAGAAGCACTTACATCATTCATCATTTAAGGCTTCAGCTTCCTCTACATAATTTTCAGACAACTTCAAGTATTTTATGATATTCTGAAGAAAAACAGAATTTAACTGATTAATTTCCAAAAATAAACCATATAAATGTATAATACTATCCCTACAACTGTACATTCGAAAGGGGTAACATCACTATTACAGTATTTTGTCAATATCCTCTCATAAATTACTTGTAATTAAAATTACATTACTTGTCCTGTCCATAATGACATCAAAGCACAGAGGCCTTGAATCTTCCCTTAAACACACTATTGCTTTAATTCATTGTGTTTAACATTAACCACTGAACATTAAATCATTTTTTGCTTCTTCTCCAAAGCAGTTATCAACTCAAAATTTCCTCTTTTAGGAAGTAAGCCTGTTGAGCTTGGGCATTAAAAGCAGCATCACCAGAAACAATGTCTTTTAAGCACACTACCAGCTGGTCTTGAAAGGTACAGACTGTGAGTCCTCCAGTATTTGATTCGCCTACTGGAAAGCTGACAAAGCGCACATTAACCAAACACTGAGCTCCAGCACATCTCTTTGGCTCACATTATTCCCACTGGCAGAGGCTGAACTTAAACCTCCAACCAGAGAGAACGACTTTCGTGGTCTGTAACTGTGTGACTGATGCAATGTTTGGAGGAAGGCAGTCAGGCATACATTTGTGGATGAAAAAGGGGCAGAGACGGCTGGCTGGCAAAGTAGTTCATCTATGAGGATTTACAGACTTCTCTGCATTGTTAAATTTTTTTTTTGCCAGTGAGCAAGTTTATTTTACAAACTGTACTGCTCCAAACAATGAAGAGACAAATTCTGTTTACATGAGAGGGACTCAGCCAGGTCATCCAAGCCTGTGTGCCATCCTTAAAGTTATGTACACTCTCTGAAAACAATCTGACAGAACTAAGAGGTGCTGCAGATTTGTGTAAATACATGATGCCGTTTGCCTTGTAGGGACTGAAAAGAGATTGGTGTTTGGCTTGTACATAGAGGACTGACACCTGTTCATAACTACTAATGTTACTCCATGCAGCAGTAAACTTGCTCTAGCAGGTCTCGGCTCATTCTGAATATTATAGAAAGCTGGTTTTCAACACCTGAAGTAGAAAACCAAAACACATACAGGAAAGTTAGTTTTTAAAAAATGTTTCCCAGCTGAGCTCAATCTGAGAAGGATGTGATGGTTCATAAGGTATTTTTCTATGCAGCTTTGATGTTCTCCCCACCTCCCACCTGAACCCACATCACCCGTGAAATCTTTTCACAATTTGACCACTAGTAGTTCAATGCTCTAACATTCTATGCAGAGCAAACGGTTCATTTTCCCTTACACAGTAAACCCAAACCCATACCCGTGCTGTGCAGATGTTACATTCCTCACAACACAACTTGCACATGCTGAAAGCAGCATGTTCAAAAGTTACTTGTTTTACTCTAAAACTGAGAAAAAAATAGATGAATGTTAAATAAGTGGAATAGGAAGCAAAAGTTAAGCAGTTAAGGATCTGTATTAGTGACTAAAAGGATGTGAGTTCAAATCCTTGGAGTTCTTAAGCATGGCCATTAAGCCTCAACTGGGTAGCACCGTGCTTTGGATTATGCTTCCCTAATACAAATTCAAAAGCATTTATTAAGCATTTATTCTTTTTATTTAAAAAATAAATGCAAATAGATATAAATTTCATACAAACCTGCTCCACAAAAAATTAAAACGATCAAAAACCTACTCCATTCATAAACTGTGTTTATATATATTTTTTAATTTTATATCAGTACAATGGACACAATACAAAGCAACTATTTTCATGAATTTGTGCAACAGGATTCAAGCAATTTGCTTATCCATCATAGACAAAGCACAGTGGCTGGGAAAGAAATGAGGGAGGCCTGAAAACTAAACAGAGAGGTAGACCTGGGGGGGCCAGTGGTGTGTAGCTTTGCATGGTTCGCCTCAGTCTGTGACTCTAGAGATAAATGGAGGGCCCGTGTGGTTCATGCATTGGACAGGAGTGTATAGACAAATGGTAAGGCAGTTTAGATGGTCTGTTGATTGTGTATTGTAAATGTTTGTCCCTTTTCCCCCATGCCTTGTCTTTCATGTAAAAATTTCACCATGCATAAGTATGGTGGTAGGTCAAAATACCAAAAGGCACTGAAGGGTTAGCAGAATAATTCACTCTGAAAACACCCACAATGCCTTGCTATTCTGTACTGACTTTATCTGTCATTGAAAAGTACTTACCAAACAAGTTCATTGCCAGTATATTGCCCGATTCATTTAAAATGAAAGATCCATGATGCTGTTTTTGTTGTAAGCTTGAGTCTTTCCTTGTGTAACTATGACTCTCTAACGTCAATACTTTGTTAACAGCTTCCAAGCTAAACTCAATTTTCTTTCTTTTTTTTCCCCCCAAAGCTTAAAGATACACATGTAAACAACATAAGATACACTGAAATCAGCTGTTAAATTTGTTATAGTCATCATGAAAGCTTGCAGTCCTTCAATGTATGTGCAACGTGTCTTCAATTCTATGGGGGAAAAAATAGGTTTTTAGGTTATAGGGCCCTGGAACAAAGCTTTCTCTATATACATAAACAGCCTCATTTCACACAAATCAGTTATTATGCTGTTTCCATGATCCTTTATCTGTCAGAGCAGATTATTGAAATTGTGTTAGTATGTACCTTTTTTCTGCTGTAAACAGAAATACTTTCAGCAAAATTTTATGCTGAAATTAATAGCAATATAAATGATTTAAATGACTATGTACTTCTATACATTGTTATAGTGATTACATACACTGCTGATGAATTTATCAGGTACTGCTCTGAAATTTCACACTAGTATGCTGCTATTTCAGTCATGTTTGTGTGTGTGGGAGGAAACAGGGCATATCGGGCAGTCAGGAAGTAATTAGACACCATTTTTGTTCTTTCATCTCTGTACTCCAGTGCTCTGAATTTAAAAACGTAATGCTAACTCCAAAATTAGTGTTCTTGGTCTGTGTGCTAAATTTTTCCTCATTGAGGAACAATATTTTTGCCTCTGTTTCCCCCACAATATTTATGTAGATTTCCAGCTCCAGAAAGTCTTGCTTTATGGACATTGACGGTTCTTTGATATGAAAACACGTTATTCAATATGCAACACACATCTAGACATTTAATTAACTGGCCAAGTTCAAATAACTGAACAGTATATTAACTGAACAGAATAGTCTTAAAATGAAGGAAAACTGGCACTTCTTAGGCTTTGCAACGTTTAATGTTCGCATTTTTGTTCTACCCTATCCTTTGAAACCAGTATTAGGTCATGTATTGGAATTGCTTTTCTTCAATTCTGTATTACTGCCCAACTTTATCCTTTCCATTCTTTGCAATTCCCTTTTCACTGGTATAACTTGCAAAAACCTTAATAAACTCCAACTAATTCTACGTTCTGTGGTCAGCTCACATTACATTCATTCTCCGTCAGTTACACTGCTGTCAAGCACTGCATGGTCTCTTTATGAGCTTTGACACTTTTACACCATGACTGACACACTAATGCTACTTCTCCATTGGAAGATGTAGTACAGCACAGCATGCTTACATATCCAGAACAGTCTGTGCCGTGGTTGAGTGCCTGTTTTCTTTTTCCCATTGCATAATGGTACCCATGAAAATAGGAGTTCTCTGGAGATTGTGGGGTGGTGACGAAGCTGGACAAAATATTCAAAAAACCCACAGGGTCTGGGAGTTCAGACCCTGACAGAAAACTACACAATGCCTAATCTTCAGGTCATTCAGAATTGTCCTTATGACTATATAACATTTAAAAGAGACTTCCACAAGCTCATTTGGCCTGACAGAAAGAGAGACAATCTCTCTAATTGAGAGGCATTCAGCATGATTCATATTACCAAAATCCACATCATGATTAGATGCATAGATCTTTAGTAAAGGTAAGTATGGGTCACTGTTAGGGTCTCCATTTCCTTGACAGGAAATGATTCTTTTATGGTGTTCTTTATGCTTTCAGGATTTGGCAGGTACTCGTGGAAATTACAAAAATACCCTTATATTTTTAATGTGGTTCCTTTTGATTCTTTACCAGTGCACTTCTCTCCAAATGCCCCAGTGCGAGCTTCCTAGGGGGAAGGGAGGGCTGCACCAGACACATGGTACGTGTTTCACCATGAAGTGGTTTCAAAAATGTCAAAGATGTGAGTCAAAACAACAGCTTATTTATGTTCTTAAAGAAAGTCTCAGATGTGAGCAAAGTAGTACTTATGTATTGTTTGATCATTCTTTGGTTCTTTCTAATGGTTACAAGTTATTTCAAACAACCAATTTAATGCTGGTCAGTGCAGAGGCCATAAAAGTCCTTGGAGGCATTGGTGTTTAAAAAGCCCTTGGGCTCTGGTGCCAGAAAATTTTCAGAGACAAATGTTGAAATTGAAGAAAAACATTCTTTTTTTGGGACCTCAATCAAACACAATATATATTCAATACTTAACCATTTCACCATCATTAGAGGATTTGACTGAATGATTGGTGTAGAATAAAACAAAGAATAGAAATGTCCACCCATCAGTTCTGCAAGGGCCAATCTCGCCTGTCTCAGTGCCACTTGGGGTGGTGCACCTCTAATAGTGCAAGTTCTGCAAATGTTCAAATAACTGTTTTAAGATGGTGTAAACCAAAATCAACACAAATAAAATCCATCTGTAAACAGACCTCAAGCACCACATATCCAAGCACACTGGAGCATAGCAAAAACAAGATCCCTCTGACCACAGGGTAGCAAAAATCCCTAAAAACTTCACCATTTACAGTAACTCTAGAAGATACTGGGATTTTACAGTGCATATAAGAAAAACAAAACGAGAAACCTGTTAACTTAGGTTTTATTCTAAGTTAACCATAACCTTGTTGTCACCCACGGGTGGAAGTACAGAGGAATCTCAATAGAACTTGTGGAGAACGCCGACGAAAAAGATGGCAAGTTGCTGAAGTTGCTGAAGACAGCTTTGCCTGTTGTTAGCCTGACAACCCCAAATTACACTTACTTCCAAGAGCAGAGAAATGTGAGCCTAGTTATGCTTCTTAATATCTTCTGACCTGAACATTAAGCAAATATTTATAAGAATATATGATCAATTACACTCAGCATTTAAGGGATTATCAAGATTTGGATGGGATTTGTTTTTATTCTGTATGTTCCAAAAGCAAGATTTCTTACTAAGATCAACTGACTAGCTGAGGGGATGGGGTTTAAACAATATAAAACCTGTGTATAAAGTGCAGGTGTTCATTGCCAAAGTGAAAATGCAGCACAAAGCCAACATTAGTAGAATGAGTTGATTGAGGGGGATTTAATTTAAATATTCAGCATAAACTTCAGCAACTGCTTTATACTGGTCAGCGCTGCAGTGGATCCAGGGCCTATTCCAGAAACACTGGGCATAAAGCAGGAATACACCCTGGATGGGACACCAGTCTATCACAGGGCACCATGTATAAACACATTCACACACACACATTCATACCTAAGGACAATTTAGATTCACCAATCCACATACTGGCATGTTTTTGGGAGGTGGGAGGAAACCAGAGGACATGGAAAAAATCCACAAACACATAGGGAGACCATAGGAATCTCCACGCAGACAATAACCTGAGCTCACCTGGGGAGCTGTGAGACAGCAATGCCACCCTCTGGACCATTCTACAGCCCCATTCTAACTATTGCTAGAGTATAAGTGACGCATGAAAATTGCTGGATTATGAATGGAATCTGCAGACAGTCCAAATTATAAAATATGTCTCAGCTCACATCAGCAACAAGGCAGAATCCAATTCAAGCATATCACAGTTGATGATTTAGGGTCTCACTCAAGGTCCCAATTTTGAACTCAAAACCAGTGAGAAACTTCACTGCCCAGCCCCCATTTAAGAAAACAAAGGCTAACTGTGCAGACTACTCCATGAGTAGTTTCAGACCAACAAGTGTTTTTCTACTTTTAACAACTTCAGCACGGAGTTCTCCCTCTCTCAATGATGCACATGTGCTGTGCTACAAACCCTGCTCACTGATGGGAAACATATCAGTGAGGGCAACATCAAACAGGATCCAAAGGGCTTAGAGGAGAAAGAACTGATCAAAGTCTCTGTGCTCAGGGCTTCTGTGTGTGGGACTGTCTGTTCGAGTTTAAATGAAGCCGAGGCCAGGGCAAAGTGAGTGGACTCAAGCAAACTAACCCAAACCAGAAATGTGTGGCTAGAAAGAAGCCAGAAGGGTCAATCATGGGTAAAAACAGAGCAGCAAGCCAGCATGTTTAGCATCCTGAAACCTTAGGATGCCAAAATAAAGCTTAGGATTCACACATAGGAGCAAAAACTGAGAGCTTGAGTATAGACCTATGTATGAAACTTTGGAATATACAGTGCTTTAGTACAAGGTGGATGTGTGACTCCATCACAGTTGTTCCTACAGCTACTTATCATCCAGCATCTAAATACTTATACACAGTATGAAGTCAATACATTAAAGTTTGGTAAAAATTTATTATCTACTTGTGCTTCTTCAGGACAGAGCCTATGTGTATGACCGATTTAGTCTCTGGCTCCTCATGAGCTTTAATCAGTCCCAGGGATATACAGCAACTGCACTCCAATCTCCCACTCGTTCTTCCATGGCATAGCCATGTGCTCAGCAGATGTGCAAGGAAACAAAGCCTTGTGTTTTCTTGTTTTATCCCAAGCCCCCAGGTCTGTGTAGTGGTTTGCCTGACAATATCTGAACTATGACCTGAAGACTCATTACTTAAACAGTGATGCCAATTTACAGTGAAACAGCTGTCTGGCTTTTATTACGACTCATGCACAAAATTGAGAGTTTGTTACCTGGATAGAATTTGAGTTCATGCATATTATGTGGCACTGAATACGCTGTACATGATAACTTAATCCACTTAAATTGCTTAAGAACCCTGTCAAATGAAGCAGTGACTTTTTGCAAACATTTCACTGAGCAGTTTAGAGGAAGAGTAATGCTAAACAAACAGGCTCTTGTGAAGACAAGTCCATCCAGACCAATACAAACTAGGACCTGTCACTGGAAATGATACTCTGTTGACTGTCATTTCCCATTTTGGACAGGGGTGTAAGGGGTCATTCCAAGAAAAGGATAGACTTGAAGAACCTCTATACTGTAAAGGAAGAACCTCTATAATTTCAATAAGAATTATATAAGCTGTCCCAGTAAATTACTGTACATTTTAAACAGTCTTTCCAAAACCTGTGTGTTACAGCAGTACTAATAATTTCCTTTTTTTCAGCAGTTTCTGGCAGGAGCATTATGTTATGCCATAAGAGTTTGGATATAAATTCCAGCCCATCCTTCTTTAAATAGTCACACCGAAATTTTTAATCTACAGCATCATGTAAATTTTTGCATCCAGATGAACGAATGAATGAAGTCAGCACTGGAGACTCATTTAGTAAACAACTTTGTTGTAGGTCCAACCACAACTAAGCACATTTAAATCTCAATCCAATTTCCCTCAATCCATTGCTAAGCCAAAAATATCCATGACATCAAAAAGGTTTGCACTGCTGATTAAAATAACATTACAGATCTAATATACTGGACTCTGGTGAAATAAATGACTGTACACAAGAGCTTTGCTTGCCCCCTTCCACATTTAATAACATCACTAAGTCAGATAAGGCCTATTTCCTTCAATTTGCTCCCAAGTGAGCTGACCACATTTGAACATGTAGTTACTGAATTACAAAAAAAGAAGAAGAAGAAAAAAAAAACATCACAAAGCCAAAGTTGGAGGAAAGCATTTACGGTCTAGAAGTCACCAGAGGAAGTCTTTACTGTCTGTGAACAACTGCAATTAAACTTAAAAGGGTCTGAGCCCACTAACAGCAGCACATCTCTTCTCCCACCCACATCTCTTTCTTACAATAAACATAAGAAATAAGAAAAGACATAACTGGAGGTCAATTAAATGGTCTACAAATTGCTGAAAATAAAATACGTCTGCCTGAAATGTGTCTACATTTTCTTAACGAACGCAAATCCATGTTTACATTATTGTACATTTTAGCTGTCTTTCAGAAGTTTTTTTGGGGCAGTACTAAATAGATAGCTTTACAATATTCCGATAATAGGCTACTAATATAGCTTGCACATAAATTCCTCATGCTCGAAGGGAAATATTGCCATTGGTCCAGTGCTGCATTCCTCCAGTCAACTGGCCAGACCATGAATACGTCCATTGAGGAAGGGAGAGCCAGACTGCTCCATCTAGAGGGGCACGAGAGAGGGCCGTCTGGTAAGCCTCATCCCTCTCCTCTACCTCTCTCAGTTAAAACTTCTTTTCAATAGGTGTTTTCTCCTGCTCCCCCACATTCCCTCCCTTTAGGACTCTTTGTTCTTTGTTGATTTCAATCTCTGGTCTCATTGCAACCCTGTTAATGGCCCTGTCCCTGCAGCAAGCACCTTTTGGCCCAGCCAAACTGGCTTTCTAAATGACTGATGGCCCTCCAACTGCAGAAATGATATCTGAGCAGACACAACAGTAATAAAATCAATTTTAGACCAAGATCCATAAATCTCTTTCAGTTGATTACTTTGGAAATGATTAAAATTTCTTGCAGAGCATTTTTAAAAGTGCCGGCCATCATGCAGGGCTTTAAGCAGCTTATTTTTATATATATATCTACAAGCAGACCACACACCAGTGTGAAAAATTCATCACTGTTAACTGCTAGTCATCTCCTTTCTGGCAGGCCTCTCATGATAAAACCCAGGACTGGAACAAACAGTTCAACATCTCCCTGGTTTTGTGTTTAATATTGTAATTATTTCAGTTTCCATATATACAGAGCACTGTGGTCGGCCAGTGCTTGGATCTGTTGTTTTCATAGTGCATGCCTCTCCAAGATTAGAGGCCTTCACTTGTGTATTTTTCAGCACCTAACACAAAGTTTACAGTCTCTCCAAATCTCTGAAGGGCACAGCGTTCATGTAAACATGACAGAATTGGGTCAATATGCCAGGGATTTAGAGAATCTCAACCACCTGCAAACTCCAAACACGACTGCCCTGTGGTCAGTTGGAAAACCTCTCTCACAGTTCCTCCAATTCTGGCCAGTGGGCACGAACCAAGATCAGGACTAAGGGGTAGTGAGAACCCAGAGTGCCAACTGTGCCATGGATCCACACTGCCAATTACTGAGCTCAAACCAGCCTGAGATATCAGTGAGGGATTAACTGTGTGATTTGAGATTAAGGCCACAAGGTAAGTGTGAAATGAGTAAGGTTTTGGTTTCTCCAAGCAACTGCTTGAGATAGCAGGACCAATGTTGCTTGTTTCCTGGCTTTGATCTCCATCCTGTTAAAAACAGAGCCAAACCACATCATAACTGATATGCAGAAAGTCCTCAATGGAGGCACCTTTAAAGGGGAAGACTGCACATTGTGTTTGGTATAATTTCTCTATTCATCAAGAGGCTTCTTAAATCTTTAAATTAATTTCAGTTCTGGGAAACAGCAAAAGCATCACTAAAACAGTGCAAAAAAAAAACAAAAAAAAAACAAAACAGAATCAGTATATTACAGGGGCATGACAGATACAGTTCAAACGGACAGACATTAAATTTCATTAAATAAAACCCAAACATGAAAATTATATATCTTCTCTGGGAAGTGGTGGCCAAACAAGCTGGAATATGAGGCACTCAGATCTGTTTTTTCTCAGCACGACATCTGGATGCCATTGCTACCTTTGCAAACTGCTTTTTAATTGCAGCATTAATCAGACGTCCACTACGCAATTTCAAAGGTCATCTCATAAAGTAGGTGTTTATTTGATGAGCGCTTGTCATAACACTGCTGAGGTGTTCGGTCTGAGCACTAACAACTCGCTAATCCTAGATCAGAGCTTATTAAGCAATTAGACTCCCTCAAAATGAAAGGAAGGTTAAAATATCCTCCTTAAGTAAAGATGATAAACTAGACAGTAATTACTTCCTACTTAAAAATCTGCTTTGTCTTAAAAGACTTATTTAGTTCTGGTGCTGGGGAAAAGGTTTGTAATCACTTCGAAATTCTCTCGAAGTCATAAGCATACATAAAGAATAGTCATAAAGGGCCCAAAAATGTGTTTGGCTTATTGCCAGGAAACTGCAAGTTTGAATCCAGACAATGCCACAAACATCACTGTCCCAGAGTCCATAACAACAAAACTGGCCTTGCTCTCTGGGTGGGAAGGATGGTTTTACTTTCTCCCCTGTAAATGAGAGACAATCATCACCCAATCATAGGTTTCTGTGAGCTCATGTAATGTGCAAGAGGGCAGTTAGGGCTTTCCCCCAAGTGTTCTCTGTGATGTAGCATAAGAAGCAGTTTGAAAAGCTGTGGTGTCCCAGAGGATGCGCGTGTTAGCCTTCAGCTGGTGTGGGAATTGGCAAATGACCGAAATGGGAGAAGATGGGGTAAAAATTTTAAAAGTGATATATACAGTACTGTATTTTTACTGGCAAATCAATAGAGTGACATCCTATGTGGAGTGTATTCCCACCTCGCACCCAATGTTTCCAGGACAGTCTGATTCACCTCACAAAGACAAGGCAGTTACTAAAGATGAATGCTTTTCTTCTGTCTAAACTGATATGCTTCTGATTAATCCCTGTACTTTCCACCACTGTTATGTTGAATTCCTGAACCTCTATTGAGGATTAAGCCCTGTATTTTGGATCAGTCATGTTGAATTCCTGACCCTCTGTTGAGCTTTAGATCACAGACACCCTCACATTCTGCTGCAGAATTTCTGGATTTCTCAATGGTTGCAAGCTGCTGAGGTCCTGACTCAGCCCAACACCATGATGCTGTCTTGATGTTTTACAGCTGGTATGAGCTTTTGCTATTTGGGATTTTTAGCAAAAAATAAATGAAATCTAGCAATAGCTCATTTGTTCTTCTCTTAACACTGTAAAGGAAGATCTAAGTGGTCATCAAACTTGAGAGAAGCAGCAGAGTTTTATGGAGAGCAGTAGCTTCCCTTTGTAGCAATTTCCAAAGGAGACATTGAAACAAAGGGTTCCTAAGAAATTTATTATTGGACGGTGAATGGTTCCAGCTTTCTTAACAAGTAATACTGGGAATCTTTTGTGAAAGGTAAACCCTTCGTTGTAGTTTTCTTCATGGGCACTTCAAGAGGGGTGAACCAAACAATACTTGATTCCTAGATAGAACTTTTTCCCCTGGCATAACCATCAACCCAGACTCTATCGTATGCAAGTGATGTCTGCACATGTTAATCTGCCATGCTAATGTTCTTTAATGTTGTTTGGCAGTTGATTCAGGATTCTATGTCTTTATCTTTTTGTAAATCTTCAGTTCATGAGCTTCAACAGGGTTTATTCTTCTAAGCCCTTCTAAAAACTTATGATGAAACAATATTATACGGGAAGGAATTCCACTGTCAAGCATTAATAACTACATTTTGTGGTTTCATATATGCCATGGCAGGTCAAATATATACCTGTACTGATTAGAACACCAGACTTCAATTACCATTTTTAGGCTGTTATCCTAAAGGTTTGCATCCTTTATCAGGTTCATGCAGTAATTTAGATTATTATAATGGGTTTACTCTCATAACTATATAATGTTAACGTAATTCCTGATGTTGCATTCTCTCCACTGATGCAACATTAAACATTAGATTTGGACACAGGTCTACTCCATTCATTCCTAATAAATTCTAAGAGCCCATGTCAACTGTCTGCATGGGGGCACATTTCAAGTCAGCGCTGAAATCCCAAGGCAGCCTTCAATCACAGAGACAGATTGTCTTCCTTGTTATTTCCAAGACTTAAGTCAGAGAGACTATGGTTCGCACTGGGAGAACAGCAGGGTTCCGTACCCATCTCACATTCAAAGAAGGAAGCAGGAAACTCCAAATGAAAAGAGGGCTCGGCCTACATCGTCGGCAAGCTAAGAGTAATTCACCATGGAGACCTGAGCGCAGGTATGGAGGGGGCTGGCTGATTTAGTGTGGACTGGTTTATGGCCACCTGGTGAAGAGATCTACATGGGCCTGTCAGTGTTTAAAGCCGCCAAGTTGGACCTCTACTCTGTCTGCTAGCCATACCTTCAAAATACCTGTAAAAGAATTAGACCATGGTCCACCTTGCTAAGTGCTTCAGCAGACACTGTAAAAAACTGCCAGGATGCTCTTAAGCTCTTGCTGGCAGGCAGGGCCAGAGAAGGTGTGATGCTGTCTGCTCTGATAGTCGATTTACTACCTCTGGGTAACAAAGCAATAGTAATGCAGTCAGCAGTGTGTTTCCCACCTTCTACCTCCATCTTCTTACTGGATGGCTTTGCACCTTCCTTCTTTATTACTATATTATGTCCACCATGGAAAATTGTCTCGTCACATATTCTAATTTTGGAAGGAAGCTGGAATCAGAGCACAGGATCAGCCATTGCACAGCACCAGTGGGACAATTCAAGCACTTGCTGAAAGATTAAACAGTGGCAGGTTGCAGTTGCTGGAATCTGGGTCTTCAGCAATGCAGGACTAACTGAAAGATTTAGAGTTTTGAAATTAGCCATAATAGTTATTTGTTAGTAGGACAAACTTAAAGATGCCAACGGTGATCCAGACTGAATGGACACATTCAAGGTACATCTTGCTTGCTTAATGAAAAAAGAGCACTTGCAGTTAAGCAGCCTATATTCTTGTTCCCTTCCTTGAGCCTGTACGTCCTGTTGAGTTAAACCAAGCACTGGCACAACTAGGCCTAGTGCTGGCAAAGCTTTTCTGAAATTACATGCTTAATGTCTAATATGAGGGGTCCTGGCGGTCATATTTGCACAATCGTCCACAAGCCAGCGGGTCAAGCCAAGACCACAGCTGCTTTAAGTTTACCTCACAGAGGAGGCAGCCAATAGCAAGAGAGAAAGATGTCTTCCAGGTGTTACTCAAACATATTAGCAAGGAGGGAAGGAGAGTACCATAACTGGAACACATTCTGACAAAACTTGGAACCGAAATGCTGGACTGGCAGATTTCTGACATCTTTATCTCTCTATAATATCTGACTTCTGTTGGCAGGCATGTGAGACATGCTTCCTCTTTCAGCCTGGAGCTTTAACACAAAGACTCAACCTAATTGTTATCAATCACTCCATATTTTAAAAATGTTAGCAGACTAGAACCCAACATGATGATACATGGTGGATCTGTTTCCCAAACATCTGCTTAAAAAATATGACACTCATCAATGCATCAAAATTACAAATTGGCTTTGTTGCTGTGAAAGATTCTTCATCCAAGTGTTTACTTGGACCATAAACCTGGAAGGCAATTAGTTATAACAGCCATTCGTCAACAGGTTAGATGGACAAACTCAAGATAACAAAATGCCCTCAGCAATCTAGTCATTCTACAAAAACATACTACTATTATTATGTAAACAACATATACCATTAACACCCCGGGGTTGATAATTTCCTATAACAGCACATTCCAATATGAGTCTTTCTTTTTTTTGCTTTCTCTCTCTCTCTCTCTCTCTCTCTCAAAAAAAAAAAAATACAACTTCTCATAAAGAGCAAAGTTCTCTGTCCTGAAGACTCTCCTGTGGTGGACAACCTACTGAAAGTTAAATAATCGCCTCCTTAAAGAAAGTTACACCATATCACTGACGATATGCTTTCCTTTGTTAATTAACAGCATGTTTATACATTTGTTCATTATTAAGCCATGTGGAGTGTTCTCCATACAAGTACCTGAGAATAGGTTTTTGCAGTAGCAACGATAATGTATTAGAACGAACGCATTAATATAAATCTATCCTTAGCTTTTTTCTGCATGAATATGTATAGATGTATACATGTACATCTAGGTGTGCTCTCTTTTGCCATGCTGCTGCCTTTTATAGGGATAAATTATCTTTTTTTTGTGTGTTTCTCATGATTAAAGACTAATTGTTGCTAATATGACTTGCTATTGTTGTTAAGAAGAAGAAGAAGAAGAAGAAGAAGAAGAAGAAGAATGCAAGCTTTATTTGACTCAAAAGGTAGAATCAATTGAAGTTTGACTGACCACACTGTGATTCTACATTCAGGGGCTCTCAATTCTATTCGTAACCATTTCGGTCTTTGCTTTTAGCCAACAGAAATCCGCACCTCATGCATCCTTGTCAGCCCCTTTACCAGCTTTAAGCTTGGCTGCCTCACTTGTTAGTCATGTTGGATAAAAGCTTTCTGCCAACTGTATAAATGTAAATGAAAGGAATTATGATATATTTAATGAAATGTTTATGTAAACTCTATTTAGCTGTCTCAGAAGACCTCAAGAACTCCTAAAGGCTTGCTAAGTCTGTCCCAAAACCCACAGCACACTCCAGGAACAAGGAGCAAAACCACAAGTCCGTTTTGCGGTGAGTGCAGAACAGACATTTACAAATCACAAAAAAAAAAAAAAAAAAAAAAAAAAAAAAAAAAAAAAAAAAAAAAAAAAAAAAAAAAAAAAAAAAAAAAAAAAAAAAAAAAAAAAAAAAAAAAAAAAAAAAAAAAAAAAAAAAAAAAAAAAAAAAAAAAAAAAAAAAAAAAAAAAAAAAACACAATCCACAGAAAAAATTGGCAAAATAGAAATTGAGAATTGTAATGCATATTTACTGCCTTTTTAAACCACCAAATAAATGGCAAACCCTAACTGATAGGTTTCTCTGTAAACAGCTAGGTTGGATGTGATGGAACCAGGGATGGATTGAGGCCTGCAACTGATTATATGATATCTATGATATCTTCAAAAAAAAAAATTGTAGAGCCAGAGATAAATAAAATAAAAATGTAATCTATGACTTCTTTTCATCATTTAGAAATAATAATAAAGGCTGAATGATCTAACTTTAAATAATAGATTCTTAACTGTGTTATAACAGCACTTAAATAGTTAGTGATATTCAAATTTAAATTCAGTTTTTTTTCTGTTAATACTTAAAACATTCAGCAGTATGACAAAATGAAATGTAGCTCAGTGCATCTTGAATAATGGCTCAATGCATCTGCTTTCCAGAAATGTATTACTTCAGAGTAAAAGGAAAAGGTTTTAAACTGTTCCTTAAGCTGCACATGGAACATTTGAAAAAATACAGCATCAAATCAAACACAGACAGCCAAGCATTTTCTTTCCTCAAAAAAATTTGATGGGCTCTTAAAGTGTTTAAATTATTTCTTTAGATTTATGAGATGTTATGATGTGCATTCGGCATGTTGACATGATTCCAACATTAACATCCTGGGGATATTAAACTTGGACGAACAACAGAGCTGACATAAACGGTCGACTCTGGTATTGTTCAGCAGTTTAATAGGAAAACCATGTTCCCAGTAGAACATAAAACATTACATTCGCCAATAAGGTTTAATTATTCAGGTCTTATTTAGGGATTGACCTGGTCCACAACTTCCAGGACCGTTCGCTTTTGGCATTAAAGCAGGCATAACAGATAGTAATACAATACCAACCGAATTAATGTTTCTGCCAGTCAGGATAATGACTGGCTAAGGATATTTCAAAAAACAGATAAAATGTGGAGGAAAACCTGCAATAACCATACATGATGCCATCATCTATGCTTGGCATAGTGAATAAAACTGCATAATCTGATGACTACTCTAATAGATTAAATGTACTTGAATAAACCTCTTGATATCAGCCATAAACTGCATTATAATGAAGGTATTATAATGAATAAGTCGTAGCTCAGTGGTTCAAGTGCAAGGTTCTAAGTTCAAATCCCAGGACTGCCAGAGTCCTTAAACTGCAACTGTTCAGCTCTGTATTGTATTTTCACTCATTCTATACTGGCCTCTCTTCAGTCACAACATGTCCCAAAATTAAAAATTAATAATAAATCACCAGGCAACAGTGGTTCAAATACAGTTAAATAGACCTTCATTACATCTACAACAGGAAAAGATACGCTGTTTTGTTAAGTTGAATTTGCACGGCTGAATTTTATTTAACTTCCACAAACTTCGTAAGTTTGTAGAAGTTAAATAAAAGTATCACTGAACTCAGTTTTTCACATTTTTATAATGTAACACTACTGCTTTGCTGGCAGTTTGTTAGCAAACCTATATATTGTAATATCATGTATTGTAGAAATGGCTTCAAGTTTCATGATACATTTTTGTCAAATCACAGACAGGCAATAGAGATGCATTATAAAAGCATACAACCTGGAAGCAAGTGTGGTCAGTTTCTGTCTTTTGCGTTTCTATCTATCGGCAGAGAACAATACTGTGTTTACCTTAATATAATGGGGTTTTTTTACGGTTTCAAACAAAATAAATGAAATAAAATAAAACAATCTTGTCATCTGAGTCCATAATACACTATGTCCTGTAGTTATTTGTACAACTGTAAATTCAATTTGGTTCAAACACTGACTTTTTACTTGCTTAACTGAGATTTGTCAAATAATAATATAATAATAATAATAACAATAATAATAATGTAATCAAGCAAGCTAACATAACTAATGTTTTGAGGGGAAAAAAATGGTTAGTCAGCATATGTAGACAACTTTAATGTCTGCACATACTTATCAAATGTTAGAGCTGTTCTATAATCAAATTCCAGCTTTCATAATCATATTTATGCAGTGTTGTTGCCCCAGATGGTAGAGGTGTAGGTCTGGTAGACATCCTGCTGCAGATGATGTGAATCATCTGGATATTGATGAGCAGTGCCGGTGTGTATGGCAGTCATTTCAGACCTGGCTAAAGCTCAACAATCCTTGCACAATCTTGCTGGCTTAAGTCTTAGTAAGATTTAGCAATAACTTGGCAACTTTCTTGTCATTGTCTAATGCGTATTATTATTTTTGTCTAATCCAATGAAATCCTGTTCTTGTTCTTAAAATCTCATGAATATATCTCATTCCTGAGAAGTCTGTTGAAATAGATAGACCCAGAAGGGCAATGTGACATTTTTATGTTGATTGTGAATAGCTTGCTCTGCACAAGCAACAACAAATTTCCACTTAAATATAAGCAGGAGTATAATTACCATTAAAGAAACCTTAATGTACAAGATGATGAGCACGATGGTGCTGATGGCGTTATTAGTGTGAAAGTTTTGAAAGATAATTTGCTTGAGCAGCGTGGACTGATGAGGACGTGAGAGAGCTGGACAGACGAAACAACAAAAGCACTGCTGCAGCGCTCTTTAGCTAGAGAGGAAGTAAGGGTTAATTCCTACTGGCACCACTATAAGCTGGTAGTAAAATGGCATTGTGGGTAATGAAGGAAACTGTTAACCAAAGGATAAATAGATTAATATGTAGATTATGAAGTTTAATGTTTAAAAAAAAAAAAAAAAAAAAAAAGTCAGCTTCGTTACAAAATAAATCTTGTATACCACTGAAGATCACATTAATTATAAAGATTAATAAGCAAGTCATTCAGGGTGGAATTTTCCTTTAACCTCTCTTATAAACACCAAGCACAGTGGAAACTGTGACAATGAAGAGGTACCTACTCCGCAGCATTTACTCTACAGTATAAACAACACATTTAACAACCACACGATAAAGACTTCCTAACGATACATGCAGAACAAAATGGCAACACCACACATTGACTGAACTGAATGAGACCAGAGCCCCTTGGAGGGAAACGGTGAACCAACTGAAGCAAAGAAAACACAAGAGGAGCCACTTGGTGCACACAATAGAGAAGGATTGAGTATCTCCGGCAGCAAGGAAAGCAACTGGGGAATGATCTAGGTGGCCATGCTGATAATGGGATCTTCAGTCAATGGCTCTGTCCCAGATTACAGAACAAAAGGATTTCTTTAAGCATCCAAATGCATTTAAAAATCCCCTGGCACTGTCTCTGCGGAGGGTCAAGTGCCATCTTACTTGACTGAATGTAACCACTCAGATAAATGCTTTATAAATGTATGTGATGTATTTGTCATCACATGTTCATTCTGGTTTGAGAAAGTTATACTAAATTGTAACACATCTTACTAATACCTAGAGCTCAAAGGGTATTTTGCTGAAACTAAATGTAAATCCAGTAAAACGTTAAAAATCTGCTACATACATTTCATTAGCAATAGCTAAGCTTACTCATACACCAAATCACAGGTTATTTGGATTACCCTGCTTGTGGAAATAACCACAAAGCATATAAAAGTGGCTTATTTTTGGAAAATTTAATTGAACTCACAGAGTAGCCAGAATAATCGAGAAAAGGGGGAACAATGTGTGCATGAGAGTATATAGTGTTGGAAAGCCTGTGTATGTGTAGTGGGGTTCCTTAGAGATAATTCTAACATAAATGTTTTAAAAATCACTGTCAAGACAGCATTATTACTCTCTTAACACCTTACTGTGCAAAAGTCCACATCATCCATTCTCTCCGCTTACTGAGAAAAAGGAAAGACCAAGCAGATCAACTGGAAAAGCAGTCTAAGATCCATAATCCTGGCATCCTGATTGCTTTTCCAAGCAACGATGCTGCTCATACTTGGAACGTCACAACCACTGTCAGTTTAATTGAGGGGTTAGACACATCCTGGGTAAGGATCATCTCCCTCTGACATTTACAGCTCATTTTTTAGACAGCCCCAAACCCATGGAATGCTGAACTGCTAGGTCTCAATCTTCTCGTCAAAAGGCACACGTTCACAGTTGACTCAATCACATTTAGCAGCTTTTTTCTGGGAAAATACAATAAGCCTTCAAGGCACAGTTTGGACAGGTGGATAAGGAATGAGGGAAGTGTGTTGGCAGTGATTACAAAATCGAGCTTGGACGAAAGCACAAAGATGTCACAATGAAAGAGACGAATTATTAAAGCTGGTCGTCTAGGCACTTCTTCAGCACTGACTCTACACTAGTGTTTTCACTAAACAGCCAATGGGAAGTCAGACTATACACTGGCACTGAAGCAAACTTGTAATTTGTTACACTGAGTTACTGTCTCCCACAACAAAGAGAAGCCCTGCAACACTACCAAAGCATTCAGTGTTGATGGCAAAACTGTTGTCGTCTGGTGAATGAAGTGATTATGGGCTAATTCAGGTATAGAAAGAAAAGAAATCCAAACGAAAGCAGCCCCTAAGGACAATCTTGCTTAAAAACTGTTCTTTAGTGAAAGGCAGCTGCTACTGGCTCATGTGAGCAATGTTTCCAATGCCAAAGTAATCTCATTCATTCTTACTGGGCAGGAAGGCCATTTACCAAACTAAAAACATACAGCAATGCTAATTATGCTACCATGTTTGTGCTACAGTATACAACAAACGTAAACCTGGCATTCATTATCACTGTTTGCCATAATTTAAGGAATTATACATGTGACATTAAAATGACTGCCTTTTAAATAGCCTAAGGCTAGCTTTTGTACCAAGAGCAAGCTGACAAACATAGCTAGCTAATTAACGCTACCTACTGGGTCATGTTATATTAGCTAACTAAATTTAGGTGCTGAAATAAATTCAGCGCCTATTTCAATCTACAAAATGCTTATAAAAAGATTTTATAAAAACACAACTATGCTTTTTAAATAAGGTTTTCTTTTATATCAAGAGCAAGATGACCAACATAGCTAGCTAGCTAACTCAGGCCTCCTATCAAGTCATGTTACATTAGCTACTTAAATCTAACTATTGATGTCTGGCAATCTATGAACACTCTGTGCACATGTGACTGTTAATCAAAACTTAAAGTGAGCCTTCATTTGGAAACAAATCCTAAAGCTGAACTGACACATTTTGTAGAATGTCTAAGATAAGAATATTGTGTCTGTTATATATTATGTTTTATACCATAGCACTGCTCAAATCTGACTGGTAAGAAGGTGTTGATTATTTTCTATACCAGCTGCTCCAACAACAGTTCCAGCTGCAAACCAAAAACACAGGTTTATATTAACATGCTCGTTCTAATATGTTATTGTTTCTTATAATAACATTTAATTCACATGGATTTGCATGTTGGATGCAAAAAAAAAACATTTAAAATTTGTTTTAAAACATCTGCATCTGTTGATATGGTGATGTTTTCTATAAAGAAACAGTTGTTTAACATTTTGGGAAGGAGTCTCCAGTGCCAGTGATTTCTAACAGTTGGATATAAGACTGTTACTTTAAGTTTTCACACAAGGGAAAGTTCACACTAGTCGTTAGCACTAGTCGAGTAGTAAAATGCTGTGGAATAAGTTAATTCCACTTTGCGTCACGTCACATCTCACCAACCTGTTACTCGTGATTTTCCTATAAAAGCTGTGTTGTGTTTCATTCCTTAGATATTGTATAACTGATTATTGTTAATAAGTGTACCTTGCATACACAAATTCATAAGCGGATGAGTGGCCCATTTTTCTCAAAAAAGTTTTAAATCCTGCTTGAGATTATGGGCTAAAAGTATTAACTAACCTAAACAAACACAAAAACCAAGGCAAAAACATGGATACACGTGGGAATAAACATCAAACCATTGTTTGGGAATACAGATTAATAAAAGACAAGCATGAAAATTAACTGCTTGACACAGAATACATCATAGTGGCAAGGGAAAAAAAAATGGGTAAAATGGTCGGTCAGAAATCCTTTAAGCTGCTGCATGAACAGACTTCATCATCTGGCTCCTATTAATTGGCTAAGTTTAGGAGTGCCTACAGTGTGTGTGTGTGAGTGTGTGTGTGTGTGTGTGTGGCGAGGGTTCAGTGAAATCTGAGAGAACTGAGCTGGAAGAGGCGACGTACGTGAGTCGTCTAGCAAAACAGAGCAAGTCACTTCTGACTGCTGACCAGTGAGCTGTGGTCCCAAGCTGAAATTTCACCCTGGGAATCTGTCAGGAAAATATGGAAAAATGCATGTGTATGTGTGTGCATGTGTGAGTGTATGAGTCAGTTT
>CM040991.1:16251369-16381961 GCA_022985145.1 Pangasius djambal
CCCCCCCCCCCCCCCCCCCCCCTCCAACAAAATGATTAATATTTTCTAACATTCACAATCAGTGCCTTTGTATCCATAACTGACCTTAAGGAAAAAAGAAGGCATTTCAATGATTGAAGAAATGCAATACATATCCCAAAACAGGCTGCAGACTTGTCAAAACGGGTCAGGCGTAATTAGTCAACCTGTAGATTCCTGCCAAGTCGACACAGATGTTTCTCCTTTGCAATTCAGTCAGTTAATATAAAAGGATTTGAGGAATCACACCTAAACTCTATGTCATCATGTTGGCTATGCTAATGTGCAATAAAGAAATCTGATCAGAAATCTAATCCTAATAAGATTCCCAATTTTCTGGCCTATCATAGACAATGATTGTTGCCGATACATGCAAGAGCATACAGTTATACACATTTACATACTGCATCAACACCATGCCAACACTTAAGTGGTTCCTTCAGTGGCTTCATAGCGTTGTCTGATCAGCTCTGTCAACACTCTTGAACATGATCTGGATATGTTGTCCATCGAACACAGCCATCATCAGATCCATTTTTGTCACTGCGGTAATGGTATGTCGGTGAGAGCTGAGCAGTTCGGCTGTAACAAAGCCTTTTCATCTGCTGGGAGATTTTATCACCGTCTGCATGCTAATGGTATTTTCACCAATCGCAAAAACCTCCAGATGTTATCTCCAACCAGCAGCAGGGATAACCCTCATCGTTAAGGTGGCTTACGGATGGTAATTTCATCCCAATGCCTGGGTTAAAACAACAGTCTCCATCTCGTAAATACAGGACCTTCTCTTGAAGTCAAAGCAAAAAAAATGGGGTGGGGAATGAAAGTTAAAAAATGTACTAAAGGAGTCCAGCTAGAGAAACAGTTCTGAGAACAGCATAGGAGCATCATTCCTGGATTTAACTAAAAAACATTCAGAGATGTGTTTAGTGTTTAGTATTTCAGAAAGCTAAAAACACTGCATGCATCTGCTAGCTCTACAACTCTCTCCTACGTTACCCGTCTGGCCTCCATCACCAAACTATGATTAGCAATGGGTTTGTGTGTAAAGAGCAGCCGACTTTGTCTAACAGCTTGTTAAACTTCTGCTACTCATATGTCATTTCCTGGTATAACATTTTAACTACTCTGCAAAAGAAAACACTAGCAATGCCTACAGAGAAGGAGTGGTTTTTGAGTCAACCAAATTATGAAATCATTAATTCGAACTTCACTTCATGGTCATCCTTTCATGGTCAGGCATACTGTAATTAATAACACCTCTCTTTCAAGCGGAATTTTTCCCACAGAAACCGTCATTAAATGGAGCAGGCAAAAACTGCATGTCTGGATTCAGACCTATTTGATAGCAGCACAAATGAGCCCGAGAGTCAAATAGAAAAAACATACAGTACATAACCAAACCAACTAAAGCTGTCCATGACATACAGTTACACACTTGAACAATTATGCACGATCCACAATAAGACAGTGTCCAGTGTGTGTTTATGGGCAAAATTAACAACAGACGGCAGAATGCTAAAAAAAAAAATGGCTTGTTACAGGACCAAACTGCTTAACGCTGCCTCCAACTGTCTCCACAGCACATGTGGAAAATGGATGGAAATGTCCATTCCTATCAGTTGGAAACTGAATAAAAATAAACAATGGTAACATATTAAAAGCCAAGCTTGGGTGCCAAGGGAAAGTGTGCCGCTCTCAAAATCGGCTTTCAATTCCTTAGAAGCCCATAAAAACAGAGCCACAGATGCTTAAAAGCACATTTATTTACAAATAGTTTGCAAAAGGATGATGTGGACAATTTCCTGATTGAATGCTTAAAGAATATTACATTCTTTAGCACACATGCCTACATGATCTATTAGTCTACACTCTTAGGAACAAGGTTCAATCTAGCACCCTAAACCGTTCTTAAGCTCATCCATATACACAATGCCTTACTGGTTTTATGTAGAGCCTTGCAAGAGAAAGGTTTCCTTTAAAAAAAAAAAAAGATTCCAAGTACAACCCATTCTGAGAGCTAGAGCCATTAACCACCCAAAAACCCTTGAGGAACCAAGGATTTTCCAATGAATGTACCAAGTCTGTTGCGTTTTTCTCCGTGCTGGTGGTTCATTCAAAACATGTGCTGGTTAAAATTGTGGATTATGGAACAGCAAAGTCTCAGCTGCTTCAGAAATTTCCTCGTGTTTCTTAAACCAAGGAATTTCTCAAAGCTGCCTGGAATTTTCAAGAAAGATGAAAAGACTGTCTCTTTACTTAAGCTTAACATATTTAAACAGTCAGATTACACAGACTAAACTATTTGCAGCTACGACAACATTACTTCCTCCTTCTACATAAACAAGTATATAAAGTAAACAAGAATAACTATGCGCTACATCATCTAAGCATAGGCATAAAATATGCTGGGGGTTCTGGGGTCATGTCGCTAACAATTTTTGAAAGTGTAGCACAGTATACCACAGTGCTGTTGAATTCTTGATCAGTCAGTAGGCAGTGATGCTGACAGTCTAGCTCTTGCTGCAAGGCATATCACGTGTTTATATTAATGCTCATTTGAATATGTTATCTTTTTATAGTAACAACTTACACAGGACTTGTATGGCAGATGCTCCACATAAACAGATTAAAAATGTGTATAATTGTTGATATGGTGCCATTTTCTGTTAGTAGGCATTTGTTTAGTATTTATGGAAGGAGTCTCCAGTGTCAGTGCTGGAGGTAAAGCTGTAAACTTCCCGTTTTCACTGAACGACTGTGGAGGTTCCATAATATTAAACATAACTGTAAAAGGGAAGAAGACGTACAACATGCAGTTCTCTAATAAATGAAAAAATATAATCAATGGCAAAACCTCTGCGGTAAAAGAGGAATAAAAAACTTCAGCACATGCTGTTCTTGGAAAACAATCAACGTCGGGGTTATAACAATAACTTTATTTTCCTATAACAGCACACCCCTTTGTGGTTTATTCCTTAGTTATATAATAGCTTGTGGCAGAATCTGATCCATATGCTTCTAAAAGTCAGTTTATTTCTATTTGAGGTGTTAGTTTCCCAGGGTGGCGCCTGTAATAAAAATGTCTCTTCTATAATAAAACTCTTGCATCTGGATGGATAAATGAGCACGGTGCAGGTTCCTTCGAGGTTTGCATGACACAGCAATATGATCACTTGTATCAGATATTTATTTATTGAAAACTGCAATCATTATATGATGGCAAATATGAAGCATGAGGTTTAAAACCAGATGTAGCCGTCATTATAATGGCCAATTATAATCATCAGCTTGTGAGACCACACTCTTTGGTTTACTTTATTTTTTCTTCTAACAGGTTCAGTAAGAGACAATGCAAGTGATGTAAACCACAGTGACTTTACGTTTCAAAGACCTCCAAAGCATCCATCATCCGTGATTGCTGGAAATATTTAAAAAGCTGGTGCTCTTTTAAACACTAGTTAAAATCGAAACATTTTTTCTGTGAAACATGAAATGCTTGATACAGATGAGGGAAAAAACTTTAGAAACCCTTTTGGTGAAAGTTGATGTGGTGTCTCATTGTTCACACGTTTTTATCTTGATTTATTTCTCTTTTATGTCATCATTCCAGTTCCCAGATCTTTTTAAACAAAGTTCCACCCTTGGTCTTGATACATTTAAGTAGTATTAAAGAGTTCATTTCAAGTTCACTAGAAACAAACTGTATCCAGTGCAGTGTCTAACACCACAATCTCGAACGTTAAACAAAAAGTATTTCATCCTCTTCTGTCTGTCAGTGCAGCACATAATTGGAGGACATTTCAAGTACATTCTTTGTTCTGTGCCAGGACTCCAAAAATGCAATTTTCACTCATCGCTTTCTTTTCTGTGTATTTCAGCTTCCCCTGTATGCTTCAGTGCCAGGCTGAGGTGCCACCTGATGAAATGCCAGATCTCTAGAGAAAACAGCTGGAGGACCTCAAATCAGTGAGGACAGATACATGATGGATGCTCATAAAAGACTTTCTGTGCTCCATTGTCATTTGGCTGTCTTTTAAAATCTGTCTCAGGTCTCTAACAGATGATCCTCTACACATCCCTGATGAAATTCATGTGGAGGGGGGTAACAGATGTTATCTGGACAGGCCAAACCAGAGGGGTGTGTTACTGAAGGGGAGGCGGCAAGAAGGAGGAGGCTTCTTGAACTTTCGTGTCTGGCCTAGCTGTGGATCATCTTCAAGAGCAAGCCGTAAAAATGTTCATTTGACATGAAAATGTGAAGTCATGTCAAAACTTTGAGAAACGATAGATGATGATGATGAGTTCTCATTACGGAACAGCTAGTTTTCACTCCTTTTGCTTTATGGACATTAAATGAAGAACACAATTGTTGTCATGCTATTCTTGCACGTTTTCCAAGAGCAAGGCCGTGAAACCACAAATCACATGACTGAGTGAGCAGTAACACCTGTTTTCATATTGCTAAAATTATTAACCAGGAAACTGCAGCCAAAAAACCCTCATAAACCATATCTTTACTTCAAAGTCATCAATCGAGGGCTTGCACCTCCCCTTCCATGTGTTTAACAATCTGACTGGACATTTGTGGCTTGTCAGATCTTTTTGATGTCAGTCAGATTCAAAATGCCTCCTTTCATTCGCATTTGCAAGTTGCACCCATAAACCAGCCCCTGAGCATACCAATCTTTATCCCTCTCCTTGGAAAAGATTAGCGGCTCCTCCACACGCACGCACCAACCAAACCTCAATGTCGTTACATCAACAATGCTTTTGATTAGCATCAAGGCATTGGACTGAAAATATCTTTCATTTAAAGAGTCTGAAAATAAAATACACTGGCTAAATAATCAGTCATTTCCTCAGAAAAAAACACCTCATGGTATTTATGGACAGGCTGGACTCGTTTTTGGGTCTTTTTCCCAGCAGGGTGTTTGCTGTTACATTTTATGCACTTAGCATCTTTGTAATTAGTTCTTTGAGCCATGTGATGTATATAGAAGCAAACATATCTGATTTACAAAAAAATAAATAAATAAATAAAAAGGCCAAACTTTTACGGGCTCAAGTCGATATGACTGAAATTCCAAATCCAGAGATGTTGTTTAACAGCCGAGCAATAAAACAACAGTTATGGACTACAGTGATTATGCCTGAGGCCTGTGAGCAATCTCGCAACATATTTCACCATCATTAACAGCGAAAATGAGGCCAAAACTTATGGTAAGTTTAAAAACAAATGTGAGGTTTTTTGCTGATGTATTGGAATAATAATAAATGATGTTGGATTCATTTCCATTTCAACCACAAACTAACAAATCTGAGTGAACTACATTGCTCCAGTATAGCTCAAAGCAGAAAGAAGAACACGTTACAGCCTGAAGTCTAGAAGAAACTACGGTTCTTCCTCAGTGATATATTACATTATTCCAGGCAATCTCTCCAGACAAACCAAGAACAAATAAAGACCTTTAAAAATGGCTTTCAACGTGTTTAACATACAGAGCTTCCTGCAAATTACCAGATAAATAATTCACATCGGTACTTCACCATGGACTGAGACTCAATCCAATTTTCCAACAGAAGGCAACCGCATTAATATTTCTCTGCTGGGGCTAAACGTGCTCCACTGCTGATGGGTCTTTGTGTCAAAAATTGCCATGTCAGCTCTACATTCAGTCCTTGTGACTCCTGCTAAGCTTCAGATGGAAAATAATCAGCCAGTCAAACATACAAAGCCTCAAGGAAGCATGCATTAGACAAGCTAATGATGTGTCAATGTTTGGGTAAGAAGATACGAAAATCTGGTTTATGTCAAAGGATCATCGCCTGGTGCGTCAGAGGGAGATTAGAACTGCATGTATGTGCTATCATCAGATCCATCACCTGTTCAGGATTGGGGGGGGGAGATTCATAACCCGGTGCTATTATCTACTCAGAAGCTGCAGTACGCACTTGTTAATCAGCTAGGTTCAGAACTCAGGACAGACAAAGTACACATCAACTCCCATGACCAAATCCTGAATGATTTACTGTCGAAATGCGTGAAATCTGTTAGGCCCGTTATATCTTGGCTGTTACTGGTTATGAGATTTATGACCAATGCTGCCCATTCAGTTACAAGTTAAAGACTTACAAGTCAAACTAGACCATTATTCATAGTTTCAAGTACTATAACATTCTGTTTTAACTTCCACTTGTTTGTTGTCAGCTGGTAGAACCTTAATCTTGCAGCACTTGAATGATTAAATTTGTAGCATTTAACAGCATCATAATTGGACCGAGGTGTAGATATTTTTACAACAGTTTCAAATGCTTATTCTTGGCTGTTTAAAATAACATACAGCACCGCTGATTATATACCTATATTAACATTACTTTGCCCATTGACTGTGCTATGATGATGTTCACAGACATCATCATAGTGCAGTCAATGGGCAAAGTAATGATATTTGCGTAATGTTATTTATCTGCTACAGACTACAAACAAACACCTGTTTTAGTTTTATTTAATCATACTTTATTGGCTACCAGTTGCGGAGAAACTAATCAATCAATCAGGTTCATGCCTTTTTCCCATTTCTGTTTAAAAGCTACTAGCCAGTTAACTACACTCCGAGCATAGGGATATCAAGATGACAGCTGAAGAAGTAGTGAAGAAGCAAGATGTCATCCCCCCATTACTATCATCTTGTTTTACTCATTATCTGTGGAACGGTCATTTCTCTTATTTTCTTTCAATGACCAATTCTGAATACCACCACTGCTTTTACTACTACCATCCAGCATTCACTCAAAATAATGTTACACATTATGCAATGATTTTATTTAGCATATTTACTCATCCCCTCCCCCCTGAAATTAATTTCTGGATATGTCAGTTTACTTGGATTACAGTATACTCTAACTCGCTTAGAATAAAAACTTCTATTAAATAAACACAGGTAATATAACTAAAACACTAAATGCTTCTCGAGCACAACAGTCAGAAAACACCCCCAACCTATAAAAGCCTTCCAGGCCGTTTAGAAAGAACCCGTGCTGGAGGTAAATTTGAGAGGTTTATAAGGGGAGGAAATTTTTCTATTAATAATAAAATACACTCACTGTTGATTCAGACTGATCCCTGGCTCCACTAGGCTTAGTGAGTTTATTCGTGAGCTAAAGCTGGGTGGCCCTTGGAAAAATGTCGCTTTATGGGCTTAACATGGAGACTGGATGAATTGGGGTCCTTAAACTGTCAGAAGAAATCTTAGGAGCTGGAGACAGTAGAAATTCCACAGACTTAGGTCATCCACCAACAGAAACAAATAAGGGAAAAGAATAGTTTGAATGCTAGAACATGTTTGTCAGTCAGGCTATTAGGTATATGCCTTACATAAATTGTTAAGGCTCATAAACAAGAGTGACAGACATAAATATCTATAGTTTTAGAAAACTGCAGAAAGAAATTAGAGGGGTGGGGAGGTGAAGGTGAAGTTCCAACTGCTTATAAATCTTCATTACAGTTTTTTTGGTTTACTCAGCACAATCAAGACTCCGAGACTCACAAAAGGAACAAAATTAACTAATATTAAGCTTGTAATAACCCAGGTGCCTCTCCAAGGCAACAGATCACCTCTAATTCATCTTATTTTCACAGTCCTTCACCACTCTTTTCCATTCCTTATGTCTTCATTAAGGCTTCTTTCTGCACGCTCTACATGCAGCAAAATATCTAATGACGCAGATATCTACGGACTTCTGCATTTCACGAACCACAGCTATCCTTAAGAACATCTCCTAATTTATGGATGGTGACCTTTAGTGCCTTCCCGGTCACGTCATTTTCCTGTGTGTGTGTGTGTGTGTGTGTGTGTGTGTGCGTGGGGGGGCGGGGCTGTCGGAGTTACGTTGTTTGGAATAGACATTCTCTGGAACCATAGACCCAAAGCTTAAAACCATTCGAAAAACATTTCCATTTCATACCCAGCCGCTGACCACAGCCCTCTTAACTGCAGTCTTTTGCTGGTTGGAAATCAAGGGATGCCTTTCATCATCGTGACATGTCTTTCCAGGAGCAGTGCAAGCAACTTTATTAGCAATGCAGACTGTGCTGATTAATGCACCCTACTGTACAAATCCGCCCTCTCTCTCATTTTTGCCCACAACTCAAGAAGTGTTCAAGTCACACTGTGTGCAGATTGCCATCAGTGCAGGTCCATGCCTAGAAATTACCTTTAAATGGAGAACAAAGTGTACTTAATGCTCATTTTCACTGGCCCGGATACTCTCACTGGTCGGGTAGAGGCACTTTGATGTCTAATCCCAGTATAAATCTTATCCATGCATATCAATTTAAGGGGTTGACAGACTTTTCAAACTATTGATGAGGACATTCACTATATCCAAAGCTCCTAAAGGATCAACTATCCTTTTCATGGATTTCCACTCACAAATCCTCTGTTGTTGCCCTGGGTGTTAGGCTCTTTGTAGATTTACGCCCTTGCCCTGGTTAACACAGGATTAACACAGTGAACTCTGGCTAACTACTCAAGCGTGTCCACTTCTTCTCGCTCTGCTTCATTTCACCGCTCAGAAGCAGGGCAGGGAATGGGGGAAGGAAGGTATTGTATTTATTTATATAAAAAAATAAAAAATAAAAAAATAAAAATTAAAAAAAAAGGCAACATGCACTTTTCTTCTTTCTTTCATCATTCCACAGGTCCTGTAACAATTTATCCCTTACTAAATCAGACCAGAGTGGTCACCTTGTTGGAAGATTGGCAGAACCCATTTTTTGTACATCAGTGGGGGGAGATTTCTGTAAGTACTGTAAATATACCCCAGATGTGCTCCTTCCAAACTGGGTAGATCTGTTATTAAAGTCCTAAACTAATTTAGCGTCAGTGAGGACCTCTTTGGAAGCAGGGCTCAAGTAAGCTGCACAGCGGGAAACTCAACATCAATCATTCTGACTGGCTGTTATTGTTCACATTCGCCTTGCTGGATTAGTCTTGGGCATGATGGGAAATTGGAATGTCATGGTTGTACGCCCAGAACACCAACCTCACGGACTCAAACAGCATTTGACAACAAAGTTAACAAGTTTTAATTTCAAGCCCTTAAGTGACCTCTGTTTTGGATAGCACCAAGGCAGTTATCATGAAAACCACAGCCCAAACAAAACAGACTCACCACAAATAGGGTTAAAGTTATTCCATTAAAGAGGGGAGGTCAGAATGTAAATTAAACATTCATGTTTGAAAACTCTATCCCTCTTTTACCAAAAGTCCTCCTTTGTTTGGCTCCAAGACAGTCGCCTCTGGGTTCAAGGACTCTTCTTAGCAAGTGAATCAATTAGCATGTCAATGACCTTGTTGAATATCCCCACACCTTGTTCATGGGGGGTGAGTGATGCTGGCCAAAAGAGCTCAACCTCCCGTGGTTAGGCACAAACGCCCCCCATGGACCTTTAACTCAAAGCAGTGATGTGGCTTTCGCCTATTCACATATTTATTCACTGAAAAACTCTAATTTATTCATCAGCGTACTAACAGTGCTATATCCCAGACTTCAGACTTAACCAGCCAAACTGTTTTCCTTACACCGTGAACACTTTTCAGGTGAGAGACAAGAATCTGCACTGCTGTAAAGGGTGATAAAAGGGTTTGGAGACAACCTCCAGGTCTCAACATCTGCACCCGCCCAACACCCCCCCCTCAAAACCCCTTTAACCAAATGGAATGGCAAGGCCCAAGAGGGCAAGCTGAAAACAGGAAACATGGACATCTGTCACCCCCACCCCTGCAGGGAGCTAAATGAATTAGTGACTCCAACAAAGGCAAGAGATCACTTTCAAATAATCTTATTGACGAAGGAAAGGTAAGGAAAGCTCTGAAATGTGTTGAGGAATGAGATCTCAGTTTGTACTGGCTATGGGTATTGGACACGCACACAGCATACACTTTCACGAAGATGGAAAATTCACTTGAAACAATTACGCAAAACAATTACACACAGCCTGAGGCACCAGATTTATTAGTCTTGCAAGACTACCTCACTTTGTCTATGCGCATCACAAACCCAGTACATTAAACAATGCGATGCAATCCAAAAGTTGTATTTTTGTTCCTACTGCATCTTCACAGCTTCTTGGTTATCCTGCATTTTCTCCTCTCGAAGTGTATTTTAGAAAAACCAAACCCTTACCTGCGCCTCTCGCAGTGGTCAAGACGGACAACGCCAGAAGAAAAGTTTTCAGAGAACTGCGCAAAGCCAAACGAATAATCCGTGAAATATGCATCATTCCAGGGAATAAACTCGGCCAGTTGGATTGGGTAAAATCTATGGACAGGGCATCCAACATCCAGCACAGGTATGGAGAGTCTGTTCGGTCTGTTAGGAGAAACAAACTTCTCCAAGGTTGATTAAAACGTCTGAGAATGCAGGCCAAGTTTTGGTTAAAAATAACAGGTGAGCTGTGAATACAGCTCTTGTTTGTGGTGGCTGCTTTCCAAAAGAACTGCGCGTTTCATTCCGGGCGAGCTGAACACCGCGTCTGCGCGCCTCTGTGCTGGAGAAGTGAGCTGTGAGAAACGGAGGTGTTTCTCGACGTAGCATGGATCAATCCTGAGGGAGGGAAGCGGGACAACATGGATCCGGGTTCCTGGCATGAATTAAACGCGCCACCTACGGGTGATAAACCATACTGACTGCGCACATAGCCAGTGGACAGAGAAATGAACAGAGAAATGAACAGCAGTGCTCGTGTTTCAATTAAAAAAAAGAAGCATTCAAACATAAAGTTCTTACTGAAATTAAAGGAAACATCCACCCTCTTTATCATTAACACGTGGTCTTCAGTGGAGTCCAAGATTTATTTTGTAAAGAAAATCTGACTAGACATTTTTAAACTTTTCATCAAAATGTTGGTCAATTTTCCATCCATCCATCCATTATCTGTACCGCTTATCCTACACAGGGTCATGGGGTAACCTGGAGCCTATCCCAGGGAACAAGGCAGGGGACCTCCTGGACGGAGTGCCAACCCATCACAGGGCACAATCACACACACATTAACACACTACAGACAATTTTACGGACAATTGTACAACACATGTCTTTGGACTGCGGGACGAAACCGGAGTACCTGGAGCAAACCCCCGAAGCACAGAGAGAACATGCAAAATCCACATACACAGGGCAGAAGCGGGATTTGAACCCCAATCCCCGGAGGTGTGAGGCAAATGTTCTAGGGGCCACCGTGCCCCTTTGGTCAATTTTCGGTTTGCTTAGGTTTCTCAAATTACCCACAATGCTATTCGACTGCCTGCTGATAGTGGCATCAGTGGGAAATCATCTGTACCTAGAGAGTGCAATGCAGCAGCACTTTAGTCCTTTAGTTTGTCCAGCTTTCTCACCTCCTCATCTGTACTCTCTGGTTAGATAAGGTTCCTAAGGTTTCATGCTAACACTTCTGTCAACATCATCATGCTCATCATCTTATAGATCACTATCTAGCCGGATTTCTCAGTTAAACCCAGATTAGCAACAAAATCACTAAGCACATAACAAATATTTCAGTATAAACACAATTTACGTGGACTTTCCTTTAAGTTTATTTTAGGAATCATTTAAGTTTCAGGAACCTTTGGAACAAGATTCCTGGAGGAATTTTCTTCAGTAAGACAGACAACCCACAGTTCTTTCAGGAACCTTTTTGCTTTTTAACATGGAGCAAAATTACATACAAAAAACAACACCCAATTTACAAATTGATTTTATTAAAGGAAACCCCACGCACAGTTAGCAGCAATACAGGAAATGCTCTTTGTACACTCTTAGAAAAAAAGGATACATCAAGAGTTCTTTGGAATGTGATGGTTCTAGCACTATTTGGGATATTTTCTAAAAGGAAACCATCTGTTGTGGGATTCTACATAGAAACTTTAATGGCTCCTCCACGTGAGAAACTAAAGAACCTTTTACAGTGCTAGATCTAACTTTTTTAAAAAGAGTGAGGAATTAGATCGAAAACCTTTATTTTACATTATAATTTATTTGATCTTTATCACATGTAAACCCAAAAATGATAAATAACCATTTTGTCTCGAAAAATTAACATGGTATCCAGTAATAATAATGAAATAAATAACAATAATAAAAGGTTTATTGTGGGCTCTTTAAATGCTTAATGGTTATAACTTTGTAAAAGGGTTCAATATTAAACTATTTCTGAAAGGGGTCCCTTCTGCTGTAGGATTCTGATAAACCCAAGAACCCTTAATGGCTTTGTATCCAAGAATGAAATAATTTCAATAATATATCAGTTTTAAAAAAAAAGGAAAAGAAAATGTGTCCATAATGCTAGATGCAGTCATGCCGTCAAAACAAGCTGACAGTTTCATGCAAGATATGGAAAACAAATAAATCATGTAAAAATAATTCAATTTTTCCTGGATTAAAAAATGTTCTTGTAAAAAAAAAAAAAAAAAAAAAAAAAAAAAATAAAAAATAAATATAATTAAAAAAAAAAAAAAAGATGAAATGTTTTTTTTTTTAATGGAATTATTGAATTTTTTTTTTTTTTTTTTTAGAATTTACTGCAATTTGATCAACTGATGCAACTTTCATTCATCAGATGGAACATAAATATATTTGGTGCATGGAACTTCTACATTCGTTTCAATGTGAAAGTGAAACTCGAAACAGATCAGTGTTTTAGAAATAATATTTACAATGAAACAAAAAGCTGCAACAATTAATGCAGTTCTCATGATGCATGACATGCTGAATGTCCCACGGTGAACTGAGGTCTGCAGGTCCAACAGCAATGGCTAAAGCACCATGAGGCGCAGAATGGGAGATGGTCTGCAGCTGGACAGACATTGTTGATTACAGTGTCGCCATGCTGGAGGCATTTGCAATCATTTAAGTGTAGCAAGAGCTGCCTCTCGAATGCAGGATGCTGCTTTCTCAATTTCCTCCTCAGTCTGCTCAACAGTCACCACCACTCTGATGCTAGAGAGAGTGAAGGGAATTCAAGCAGAAGGCATTCATGTCAATCACAAATAAAGCAAATTAGTAAGATTAAAAAAAAGACCAATCTGTGTAAATAAAGTGCATAGTAAACATGAAAATATGATATTTAT
Source organism: Pangasius djambal (assembly GCA_022985145.1). Classification (NCBI taxonomy): domain Eukaryota; kingdom Metazoa; phylum Chordata; class Actinopteri; order Siluriformes; family Pangasiidae; genus Pangasius; species Pangasius djambal. The sequence goes on from CM040991.1 coordinate 16,264,521, forward strand.
TGATACATGAATAAACATTATTTTATCATTTCTATGAAAGATGAGAAAATTGGCCAGGAAATATCTTCAGCCAAATATGAAATAAGCCAAATAAGGCTAAAAGGGTAAGTATGTAGACAGGTTACGTAAGTGTTTCCATTTTTATGATTTAATATGAACAGAACATACGATATACATACTGGATAGCTCTTCAGGAAATTGAAACGATTTCAATATTAATGAGAAAATTTGAGAAAAAAACAAAATGACTGTTTTCCACACTTTTCCTGCACTATCAATCCATGTAGTGTTCAAAACAGTTCCTCTTGTAGGCAGCTCACTGTGTAATTAACAATCTGCATCCCACATGCACCATTTCCATGTGTACATGTATGTAATACATAACAGTTTCCAGCTCTAGCTCATCAGTAACATGTAGGCTTAGTGAATTTCTGGCACAGGGTGTGCTGAATGTCTTTTTTCCACTCATTTGCAAACAGGGATGAAACTATATGAAACATTCATTCATAAGTACAATATGAAAAAAATATGGCATCTACTTGTACCTTAAGGAGAGAATTGCATTAAATGCATTATATAGGTCATCAGTGGTGCAAGAATGGGTCTCCTTAAGATTGCTCTGGTTCTGCTACGATAATGTAGAAATATTGCTTGCTCTTATTTTGCCTTGATCTGCTAGATTTTGAAGAACAATCACTGGAAACCTTGTATTAAAAATCATCATCTTTAGTTGATCATTTATATATAATTATTATATATAATTATGTGCTCACCTGGGTGGTGGAAGGAAACGCTCCTCTTTGTCTAGGTAGCGAGCCTGAGTCAGAGCTATTTGTCTGTCCAAACACTGCAGGTAAGCAAACAATCAAATACAGTCGAACTGAATGAACACGGTCTTATCAAACATTTAAATGTGTTTGCTTGTGTCTGCTAGCTAAAGGAATAATTCACAAGTCTTAATACCGTCTACTCCTTGTTCTGGATACTGCTACAGTCCAGGTCCTACTTTGCATTGGCGTTTATGCAAATTAATGAACATTTATGCTTTATACATCTGTAGTTTTACATGGGAAACAAAGTAATTTAACTTTGATAGATTTTCCTGCCAAATTACAATCTCTGAATCAGTTTAAGTACTTTAATTTAAGAGACAACACACACAAAAAAAACCAAATAAAAAATGACCCTAGCTGTGAAGTGTAATGAGAAAGTTTTAAGAACGTAGATGTGTGTCTTACATAGTCAATGATGGAGCGTAGTGTCCTGACATCACTCTCTCTGGATCCAGTGCTGTTCTCCAGCTGGAGATGGAGTGCTGGAGCAAATGCCTCCCCAACAACCTTCAAGCCTGGAATTCTACAATACGCATGCCGAAAAAACAAGCGTTTAGCATTTCCAAAAAACAATTACAAGGAAGAGTTTAAAATAATAATAGTGTTACCAGCAGAGGGTAATACATATGAGAGAGCCTGGGAAACCCTTTTACGTGGTCATATTTTTACATTTTCAGCTGTATATAGTATTGGGGGGAAAAAAAAAATTAAAGTAGAGATGCCTGAGTATATTATTGGCAAAAAACTCAATTCTGGTCAAAACCTGATATTTTGCAATTTTTGGCTGTTTCCCAGAATTCAGGCTCAGCAACATCCGGTCGGTTTTTAGGGCTGCTCACACATGTTCTGTTTTCCGTTTTCAGAGGTTACTCAGAGAACCAGAGCTTGGGCACACAAGAATGGTCTACAATCATTTTTTCCACATAATTTAAAGATTAAAGGAAAAAATATGAGATTATTTAACAAAAAAAGAAGTGAGGTGTCTAGGGCGGTCAAGCGAACTGTTTAATCCTGTATTATATAGGCTGGAGTGTTCCAGACCATCCCAAACATAAGCACACCATCCAAGTTCTTTCTTAAATACCTAACACTGAACAACTGCCTAACTGATTTCGAGAGTTCATTCGTATTTCATGGGGAAAATATCAGGAGTTAGAATGACTTACCCCTGCAGTGCGTTGTGGACATGTTTACATTTTTCTCTCAGGATGGTAAAAATTTCTGAAAAAGAGAACAAGAAAACGATGCATTAAGAGGTTTTTTCTTGTGTAAGAACAGCCAAGACACAGGCAGTAATTGCTCATAATCTGACTCATAGTAATTAGTTGCTTGGCCATCAGAAGACTGGTGCCCAATTATCCCAATAAGTTCCGCAGACATGAGAGACAAGTAGGCCTATAAACAAATGTCAGTTTGGATCTCACGTGCTCCGTCCTGCAGCTAACTCGGCTGTCATTAGTGCCACTACTTTCGGTACTTAAAGGAAAACTCAACCCTGAAGCATGTTCGTACTGAAATATTGGTGATGTGTTTAGCAATTCTGGTGCTGATGTGTTAGTTGATGCCCTTATTTTCATTCCCGTGAGAATTTAGCAGTTGTCCGTCATGCTAAATTCACAAGGGGACATTGCTAATGCAGTTACAATGATGTTTAACAAGAGGAAAAAAAAAATCGATGGTGTGAGAACGAAAGATGAAGCTTTGGAAGCTGATTTATATGACCAGAGCGAACAGATGTGGAGGTGAGCGAGCTGGACCCACTTAAAGACTAAAGAGCTGCTGCATTGCTCTCTTTAAGACTAGATAAAGCAAGAGCTAAATCTCACTGGCGCCACTATCAGCAGGTAGTCGAATGGCATTGACTAACATGCCAGTGAAAGAAGTTTAAACTAAAAAAGTCGACTCAGAATTTCATTACAAAACAAATCTAATAAATAATCTAATTAATACAAATACAGCTTAATAAAATGAATCTGTTAATCATACAGATTAATATGCAAGTAGTTGAGGGTGAATTTTCCTTTAACCGTATCCTGCAACCCAATTCACACGTGAGACAGACGCTGAAAGTCTTACACTGTCCACTGTCGCTCCCTGGGAGTCCTTAAATTCAAACAACCTTCCAGTCATTAGCACAGAACTTTAAATATTGAACTATTGCTGCATCTTTTATAATAAAAGGAGTCTATATAAATAAAGAGCAGTTTCAGAATGTATGTTTCTATAAAATCCAGAGTTAGGTCTACAGTCTGTTGGGAGCTCCTTTTCAGTTCTGAAAGGTTAAAAATATTTTTTGTAGCTTTTATATGGGCCTCCACATATGGTCTAAATCAGGAAGATATCAGTCTTTCTTTTCTGTTTGAAGTCTTTCCCTGTTCAAAATTGTACAGTGGAACGGACCCAGTAATCTGATGGCTAACAAAAACTCATTAATCTACTGACTGCGCCTCCCTTCCTGAAATTATTGTGCATTTTAACAGCTTTTGTGTGCTTTGTTAAATAAAGAAAGATGATATATAGGCTTCGGGGGGAATTGAATGCTAGAGCTGTGTGTGTGTGTGTGCGCGTTTGTGTGCGTGTGTGTGTGTTTTTACCTGGGTCCTCCTCCATGATGTTGAGGGCCTCAATAGCAGCAGTAGCCAACATGGGTGGAAGAGAGGCTGAGAAACAGTAGCCCTGTCCAGACAGACGCTAACACACACACAAGCATGACCGATCAGTAAGAAATGTCCTGTGACTACTCAATGTCCAAATAAAGGATTCTGCCTAAAGGTGTCCAAGAAATATTTCAATTCAAAGCCAAAAAATGTTGCTCAAGTAGTGTGTCCAACAGTCACTGTGATCAAGCGGGTCTTTCTGCCAAAAATCTGGACTGCATATAAGCGATACTTCATAGATGGGTCATCTTGCATTTAGCTTGGTTTACATTTCAAAGCACACATGTATCCAGTTATATCCATTGCTTTTGATCATTAAAATGATGATGCAAAAACCATTCGTCAAAATCTACAGATTTATCTGATTCACATCACGCACAGATCCGAAATCAAATTTAACTACACCAATAATTTAGATAGATGATTTGCAAAGAGAGGAATATCAAGCACTGAAAGAGTCATAATTCTCAGATACCTGATGATCAATTACAAATGATCGTCCACAGCAGAATCCACCTATGGAAGCCACTGCATTCTCCATGTTGGCACTTATGAGGTCAATGTCATCTATCTGGATACAGTAAAAGTCACGACATAACTAAGACACTTTTGAAACACCATTAAATACTAACATGCCTAACAATGACCAAAATAAGTGACATACAGGGGTGGTTTGTACAGTGTAAAGAAGGGGCTCTCAAACAGTTTGCAGCCAGGTACCCCTTTCACTGTAAATTAAATTCTACAGAACCCTACAGTTTTTAAATATTGATCTAAATGTGTGCGATAATATTTTGGCTATTTGTTGGAACCATAGAGCTTTTCATTCCTGAACTTTCCACTGATGGAACACATTAGGGCCAAGGCCGACATGTTTTTGAGTTATTGAGGTTTGGATTAAACCCACTATAAAAACTCAATAAATATAATAACTCCGGTAATGGTTGGTTGTAATTTCTACCAGTGTAACAAAATGGGGTGGGGGATCACAGACCCGTGGCTATGCTTTACGACCCCCATTTTGATATGTAAAAAATTTGGGAGGTTAACTGGAGATATTATATATATATATATATATATATATATATATATATATATACACACACACATTAAAAAAAAAATCAGTCTAAGAATGACTACGTAAAGACTTTCTGATTTACTTTTAAATCAAACAGGTTTATGCAGTATTTTACAAACTGTTTCAATGAATCACACAAACATTGTTTTGAACCATCACCTTAACTCCCATGAAACCAACAAAGTACAAATAGTGCAAAAAGAGCTTAATAATTTAATAACCTATTACACAGTTCATACCCCTCCAAACCAATTCCGTGTGATGGAAGACCAAAGCCTTTTCTTTTTCCTAACGGGCTCTTTGTCTTTATTTTGTGTGTAGTATGGATTTAAGAGACCCACAGCTACTGTGTTTTATTGCACACAGTCAAACTGAAGTAGTCATAGCTGACTCATAAATAGTTTTTAATCACAGAGCCATCCTCACAGACACAACACTCAATGCAACACTCTGTGTTAGGGCAAATACATGACTAGATTTTGTAGTTTTGTTTAACCATGTTAGAAACAATATTAACTTTTTCAACCAGCTGGCAATTTTCTACCGTCCTTCATTCATTTTTAGGAATGATAGAGATTTCGAGTGGAACTGTCCTTTATTCGAATGAATGCGGAGCGCAAACTAACATATGCTACTTACATTAACTCCAAAGTGTTCAGTGACGCCCCGGCCATGCTCTCCCAGCACACCAAAAGACATGCTTTCTTCCAAAAAGATGCGTACTTTATACTTGTATTTCAGCTTCACCTGGAAATGAAGACACACCCAGTAAGAGTAATTTTACTGGTTATGCATCATTTTCAAACATTCAATCGCAAACTGTTTAGAAATCAAGAAAAAATATTGGTGCTTATAGCAAGTCACTCCCTGAAGTTAAGTCTAAGCATGTAAAAACTGTACTCAGGAGAAAGAGGAGACAGTGTGTTTTCTCACCAGCTGTGGGAGAGGGCAGATGTCTGCTGTGTTCATATACAGGCCTTCCACAACAATGAATTTTCTGGTGACTCTGGCCTTGCGTGGATTCTGACAAAATACACATCAGAAAATATCCATCAGTGAGAGGATTCTGAAACATCATTGCATTGTTTTGCATATATATGTGTTTGGAAAAGATGAAATATTGGGTTTTGACCAAAATATATTCCACTAATATTCAGTGTTTTTATGTAATTTTTGGCCTTGGCTTGGCTAGGCTATCTAGGCTGCAAAGATCACTCTGGTTATGGAGCCAGTTTAACAAACACAGAGGAAAAATTCCATCTGCCAAAACTGTAGGACTGTTCATGGCTCATGTTCTACTGTAAATGCACTTCTGTACATTACACATCTTTGTATTGAAGGCACTATATTTCTTCTCACAGTATGTATGTACAATATTTGCATGACTCTTTCTCCACCTTCTGGTCTTCCAGCTCCTGCTCCTTCAGCAGTCGCTCCAGATCCTCCATGTCGTTGTGCTTGAAGTACTTAATGAAGCTCCTGGAAGCCTGCAGGCCCTTCTGGATTGCAAAACATGCTGCCTCATCCCTGCAGAAACGAGATCACAAACAGCACACAATAACAAGTTTTATACTTGTGTAATCAGAGATTGGTGCATCTGGAGAATAACAGAAAGAGAATGTCATCAACAAACTACGGAAACACTGAAGAGAAGCATTATAGTTGCAACAGAAAGCCCCCTGGCTGAGAAGAGAGAAGCGTACGATACACAAGCACTTACACAAATACAATGTCGCCTCTCTTGGAGTATGCAGGAATAGCGCTAGCTATGGTTGCAAAGCCATAGGAGTAGATGATGGCCTCCTCTGTTCTCATAAACTTAGCCAAGCGCTCCTCTAACTCCAGGTGAACATCTAAAAGAAAGGAAGTCGATGGCCTGTATTGAAAGCCTTGAAAGCACATAAACTGAGTTTAAGAATATACAAGCTTATGGAAAGAAATATCACCCACCAAACGTTCCATAGAAGCCTCTTGGGCCACATGTACCCACGCCATACTTCCTAAGAGATGCAAGTGCCGTTTGCTGAAATGGAAAGTTTTTAAATAAATAAATAAATAAATTGATAAATAGATACACAGATAACGCTGTGCTACAGTTACTTATGACCAACCAAATTTATGAATTATCTGACTGACTACTAACTCCATTTCTGTGACGATCTTATGATCAAAAGCAGTGAAAACCTTTTGCAATACACTATTTTATCCTCTAGTAATAAATAAATGGCGCTGACAAGACGATCATGTTCCGCCATGAAATTCATTAATGCAGTTAAAATACACTAAGCACTAAAACAGCTGCCTCTGACCACCACTCTGCAATCAGAGCTGGATCTGAATTTTAAGAAGCATGGAAAAGCAATTAGGCTAATGCCTGCATTCACAATGGTACAAACCTTAACACGTGCATTATCGAGCAGGCCCAAGAAGTTAAACGAGGCAAAGTTAATGCACTCTTTCCCATTAACAATCATTTTGTGGCTTGGAGAGCTGTAAAAGAAAAACACTGTTATTAGTAGTAAGTAGGAGCACAGCACATATGAATTATTCTTTCAGCTTGGAGTCAATAGAGCTGCTGTAATCAGTCATGTCAGAAGTAATAAAGTAGTACCAGTGAACCCAAATGGAAGGTGTTCAAGGCCAGCTTACCCAGTCACAACATCATAATTTAGAGACGGTTGATCTTTAAACACAGGAGGAACCAGAGGCTCTGGCTGCCATTCTTCAATTAACTCCTCTTTTTCCTAAAATATTCACAGCCAATAGAGAAAATTCAGTGTTTGACCATCGGACAAGTGACAAGATTTTAACCTCGGCATTAAAAGCTTTTCAAATGAGTGACATATGAATGAGGTTTTGCAGACGTATATTATATGTCCAAATGTTTGTGGACACCTGACTTTCACACTCATATGTGGGCTATCCCCAAACTGTTACCACAAAGTTGTATTAGGATGTTTTGTATGCTGCAGCATTAAGATTTCCTGTCACTGGAACTAAGGCGCCCAAACCTGTTCCAGTATGACAATGCCCCGTGCACAAAGTGAGATTTGCCAAAAAGACAAACGGATTGCCATGGTTGGTGTGGAAGAACTTGAGTGGCTTCTACAGAGCCCTTATCTCAAACCCACTGAACACATTTGGAACGAACTGGAACGCAGACTGCACCACACGCTTCCTCGCCCAGTATCAGTGCCTGACCAGGCTACATTTTTCCCAGTCTTCAGTTTTGGTGAGCCTGTGCCCACTGCAGCCTCAGCTTTCTGTTCTTGGCTGACAAAAGTGGAACCCTACATGGTCTTCTGCTGTTGTAGCCCATCTGCCTCAAGGTTCGATGTGTTGTACATGCTGAGATGCTTTTCTGCTCATGACAGTTGTACAGTGGTTATCTGAGTGACTGTAGCCTTTCTGTCAGCTCGAACAAGTCTGCCCACCCTTTGCTGACCTCTCTCATCAACAAGGCATTTCTGTCTGTAGAATTCCCGCTCACTGGATGTTTTTTCTTTATTGCACCATTCTGAGTAAACTCTAGAAACTGTTGTGAGTGAAAATCCCTGATCAGAAGTTATAGAAATACTCAAACCAACCCATCTGGCACCAAACATTCCACGGTCAAAATCAGTGAGATCAGTGGTGTCCAGAGGATAGAGTTTGCATCCATGAAAGTTACATGTAAGCCTTTATAGAAAATATATATACACACACACACACACACACACACACACACACACACACATAGCTTACCTAAAAACACCAGAAGCATTCGAAGTTCACTTGAACATAAATTATACTTTATTATTCAGCAATTTAACTGGCTAATATTTAGTTTTACTTTGGTTCGGGCAGGAGACAATACAAAAGAGTATTTCCTGGAGTGATTTTAAGAAAATTCCCTTCCCGCCGGCTATGACTCAATCTTTTATAGTGATAAAAGTGATAGACTACTTCTATAAAAGGAAATGCCCAGGCTGTAAATATTTTTGACATGACAGATTCAGACGGGACTAAAATCACAGAGATACTCCAGTAATAATTTTATTACCACCTATTATGCCGTGTGCTCTAAAGGATCAGATTAATTTTCATTAACTTTCATAAATGTTTACAACTGCGCTGGTATAAAGGTTCTATCTGCCATTTTGGTCAAAAATGAGTTCAGCACATAAACACTATTCTTGAATAATACCTTGATATCACTGATTATTTTACTTTTTTTTTTTTTTAAGTTCGTTGGTCTATCATTTGAAAACTAGTGTATAATTTCTTACTGTAGTGTTCTATTCATAAACCTGGATGAATAGGAACCTGAAGTAATCTAACGTTATATAACTTGGCCAATCAGTCTTCATCAATCAGTTCTAGTATTAAACCTGATCTATGACTTATAACTAAATCTGGTTGTTTTTAATGAATAATTAAAAACCTCCAGACGAAACCTTATAAAAACAAACACTGCTCATTCTTATCTTATCGACCTTCTAACTGTCATACCATATACAATGATAATTCATAATATTCACAAGATCAACAGCAAAAATGAACATACAGTAAAACTGTTTATAACAAAGATGCGATAGAACTTTTAGATTTTCATTACCTTGTCAGTGAGATCAGACCTCTCTTGCAGCTTATATGTTTTAGAGAACAACAGTCTGATTATCCACAGTATCAGGATTCCTTCTAATATCAGATGATATGCTGGTGCCTAGGAGCAGACAAAAAAGAGTGCTTGGAGTCCACTTATCGTCCCTGATTATTTATCTTCAACATGAGTTACATGTATCTAGCGTAACATGCTAAATGATCATTTAAATAGTCAATGAGCATAATATACAGTGTGTGTCAGTGCATTAACATACACAGTGTTTATGCTTATAAACTTCATAACAAGCTTGAAAAATTGTGTCCTAGTTAGAAAAAATGATTTAGTCTCTGCATTAGTGGTGTAAAACTGGTAACTGTATGAAGTAAAAGACCATAATAAGTAACTGTAAATTCCATAGGACATATAAAATCTTTTTACATTTCCTCAGTTTCCTGAGTTTGTCTTTTTAAATGGCAAATCACTAGAACAATTATTCAGTTTAAAACAAGCAAATTAAAAACAGGAATCTTAATCTCACTTTAAAATCAAATATTCTTCTACAACAAACTAAGAAACTTATTTTTGACTGTTTAATAATGTTAAATTATATGTAAAGCTGTTGTGGATATGAACGTAGACAGCTACTGTAGCTAATAAACGGGATTAACGTTTTAAATCTAAATGGCTGCTTATTCCCTACATTGGTGCACTTCATAGACTACGAAAGAATTAATTCTACACCCTATGTAGGGCACTATATGTGAAATAGGGAGTAATTCGGGATGCAACCACTACCTATTTGGCAACCTGGTTTTACTTCCGGTATTAGCTAGACAACAAACTAGATTACACTACTCCATTCAAAAGAGACACCAATCCGCCACGGCGTCAGTAGAATAAACACACAAAACATAAATTCGTTTTAAAAATGATATCGCACTAAATTTTGCACCAACCTCATAAAAAGCTTGCACCATTTCAACTAACACCCACTGTTGCCCCGCCGCCATCTTGGTTGTCAGGGTCACGTGACAAGGCAATATACGTCATTTTGCCTAAAATGTACTCGCGCCCTCGTGTGGACTCTCAGTGAAAATGGAGTTTGATTTTCACTTCTTTTTCCCCATTGATTTTTTTTTAACAATAAAGAAAATACTTTTTTATTTAAGTTAATTTCTAAACCAAGGACCGGTAATGTTAAATTATTTTTAAGGGAACCTAGAAAGCATCTTTGCTTATAAAATTAGATTCTTGATTTCCAGTCACTCACTGTATTCATTTGATGTGTATAGTACATATACAGGCACATATCACAAATGTAAAGCGTACATGGAGGATTATTTAAGAAAAAAGAAAATGTCAACAGGCCATTCAGACTTATCATTTTCAGTCCTGTCTTTGGTATTTCCTTTTGCCATTTCCCCTTTTGCATTCCATTAAAAATTTTCCAGGTACTATTTTTATTTTCAAAGAGCAAACTGCACGTCACAGAGCAAAAGGAATTCAAATGAGAGAAAAGTACAGCAAAATTGACACTGTAACAGATAACTCTTTTTCTTTCTGGCATTCTGGTGTGAAAAAAAAGCCTCCCTAACAGTCAAACATCAGCTGCTTAGTAATGTCACTATAATGGAGCCCAAAAGTTAGAGACCACACTGAAAATCTCTTTTTTTCCCTTTAAAATTGGAAATAATCGGAACGTTTTAGAATTTTGAAATATTTAAAACAAAGAAAATAAATGTTCAATATTTTGAATATCTAATATTCAAGATTCTGCACTATTTCTAGGTCCCTATTTAAATGTAAGCAAATTTGCTATATTGACCATGTTTGTACAAAAGGTCAGATTTTCCTCCTGCCTAATCTCTTCTATTGAAGCATGTGCTCAGACGACACTCCGATGGATTTGATCTAAAATGGATCATAAGTTTTGGCACAAACTTGTGGCGTCCATGCCAGCTCGAGTGCACACTCTCATTACAGGAAAAAATGGGACATACCAAATACTAAGAAACTCTGAGGCTCATGTAAATATTTCAAAGATTCTACTGTTCACTCAAGCTGTTGTCAATAATACAATTTGTATTTGTATTTGTAACCATTTGAAAAATGGCTGTATTAAATTAGAAAAGAATGCAAAAAGAAGCATTTTCACTAGTGATCTCAGACTTTTGGATCCCATTGTATATGTTCTAAATGTTATATGTATCAGATTTATGGCTCAGGTAGTTGGAGGTTATTGGTGTAATCCTGGGTGGAGAATCTGAGCAGTCACTGAATGTAATATCCCTTAAGCTTTATCCTTTAACAACCGAATAAGTATTTTCTCCCATAATATACATAATGGTTTACATTAAATACTGTATATCTCGTGGTGCAATCTTGACATTTCACCACTCTTCTGATGGGCTTCATCAAGTCCCAGGCGTTATTACTGTCGACAAGATATTACAAGTTCAGTCGCTTTGACCTACTTTTAGACATTTAAAATGACCTAGATTTACAAATTAAAGATGTAGACATAATTATAATAGATGTAGTGTGATAAATTTAATTAGAATTGTACTACACTTATATTATCTTATTAATAATATTTATTTATTCTTAATTAATGATCATTATTATAAAACAATAATTTAATAATGCAAATTAAATAATTACAATATCGATGTATAATCATAAGTATTTTTTAAATGTTTATTACACAAAAGTACACAGACACAACAAATATGCAGAATTTAAAATATAATAATTATAAATGTATTATGTTTAACATTAAAAATACAAAATACAGAAACATAATTATATTGTTTTATATCATAGGACAAGATTAATAGAAATTATTTCAGCACTTCTTTTTTGGGGTTCCACTGATGAAACAAAAATAATTTTGAAATTGGGAATCAAATAATGGGAACACTATTTCAAAAATCACTTTTTTCAGTCCCCATAACACATCCATGTTGAAGCCCTGGAAGACAAATTTCAATAAAATATCAAAACGTGAACGGTTAAGACAAAATATGGTCAAAGTTGTTTAGTGTCTCTTGTGAAAGTTATAAAGTCATTCTCGTTTTCTGGCTTGTGTTTATTGGCCAGAAGAGGGAGCTGTTCTTCATTGCTGCATCACGTCATGGGAGAGACATTAAGGACTGAACACAGCACTGATGCACTGTAGTCATTAAACGTCAAGTGTAAGTTACATTTTTACATATAGATACTAGTCATTAAGGACGGGCGCTATGGCCTTGCACCTCTGGGGTTGGGGGTTCGATTCCTGCCCCCTCCCTGTGTGCAGAGCTTGCATGTTCTCCCCACGCTTTGGGGGTTTCCTCCAGGTACTCCGGTTTCCTCCCCCCCAGTCCAAAGACATGCACTGTAGGCTGACTGGCATTTCTAAATTGTCCATGGTGTGCGAACATGTGTGAACAATTGTGCCCTGCAACAGGTTGCCACCCCATCCAGGGTGTCCCCCACCTTGTGCCCCAAGTCCCCTGGGATAGGCTCCAGGCTCCCCGCGACCCTGTGTAGGATAAGAAGGCCAGAAAATGGATGGATACTAGTCATTAAGTCATTTTATGCATGATAAAAGATCATTTGATCGATTTATTTATCTTTCTCCTCATGTAGTGAAGATATAGCCCAGGTACAAGGTACAACGTTTGCAAGCAAGTTAACATTAATTTACCACTAAAGTTATTAAACTCTTGTGCCAGAGGTGTGTCTTCCCTTAACCTTCAGGCAGCTATTAAATCATGCCTAAATTGCACTGACACGTCCAGACCTGTACTGAATAATTAGTCTTCATCAAGAATGCCAGTGTCAACATTGCCTAATGGGGTGTCTGCTTTGGTAGCACACACACACACACACACACACACTGCACAGTGGTAATGTCTGAGGTTTCACACTGGAAAATAGTGGTTATGTAATAAAGACAACATCAAATTTATGTCTTTGGTGTCAGGAACATGATGTTCTTATTGATGGATTACATTAGACACGGAATAGGAAGGCAATGAAAACAATGTTTCCTGGCTTTTTCTAATATGATTGAAGTTAACAAAAAAAGAAGAAATGTAAAATAAAGGTGGCTGAAGTGTGTTGCAGGCTTGTAGGCAGCTTTCAACAGACATGTGATTGGATTAAGATAAGGTTTATCTTCTTCCTCTATTGCTGTTTATAATGTTCAGCCTTTCTCTACTTTTTCAACAATAAGATCACTACTGACGTTAAAAAAAAACACTTATTGAACACTTTATTAGACACTTTGTTAGTCTACCTTATAAATGTACAAGTGAAGACTATACCTCATTCTGTCCTTCCTCAATATGTGTAAATTGTCCTCTATCCCTTCGTCAGTGGTTTCTGACTCTGTTTACTCTCAGTCAGTAAATGTGTACACACAAAATGACCCATATTGTCAAAGCAGCTGAGAAATTGCAAATAGGTATATCTATATACAGAAGGAAAAAACAACATGATGTGTCTTAGTAAGTTATTGGTTCACACCGAGCCATCAGCATCCTTGTTGAAAATGTTAAGATGACTCTCATTTTTGTTCTCTAGCCTTCTGTCGAAAGTTGCCTTACATATTTGCACAGGCGTGCGTGCAATGACAAGTGACAGGATGTGGGTGTACTAAACCAGGTGGAACTGTCCAGGTGGAAGACTGGAAATATTTATCTTCATCCCTGGGTTTCCAGGTTGCTACTTTCCATATGTAATCGTTCAAAAATAAGCGTCAACAACGCAGTCATCAAATGGCTTACGTATAAACACCGATTTCATTTATGAACACTACGCACATTCTTTCCAGTTGAATGCGAGAGTCATCAAGATTGACGTCATCGAGGAAACCTCTTCATTTGCTACCTGACCGGTTGCCTAGCAACTGCATGGATCACCAGCTGATGGCTTTGCAAAATGTAAATGATCAAGGCCTTCATGGAGGCGAGATGCCTTGTGCAGAGCTCCAAGGCCTATTCAGTACATCCAAATAGATCTGCTTGTTAGTGAGCTATGCATTCCTTCCTTAATGTTATTTGTGTGGGTGTGACCCTGGTGATGGTGTGTTTGTGTGTGTTTGCTACTACTGCTTAGAATTGATTTGCCCTCATTTTATGTTAGAAAAAATGGCACAAATTAATTAAGAAATAAGATAAAACAAAATCAGTGTTAAATAGTAATAATTTCTTCTTCAATAATCTTAATTAAAATGCAGTAATACATTAAGTCATGTAACATGGAAAAAATATTTATTTCAAGTGAACACATTTGGTAATGTACAAGCCGACACAGAATGCAAAATAACAAGCGTTAAATGTATAAAAATGTGCTCTGGCATCTAAAACAATAGCTTCTTGAAATCCCTGATGATGAAATCCATCTGTGGTGAACAGAGGCTGAGGGTCATTGCAATTCTAATGCATGCCAATTACACCACTGTAGCCAAAATGCTCAATATTTTGTGTGAACTTGATCATTAATGTCTTCACTGGTTAACATTTTTTATACGGACAGAGGTGCCAACATTGTTAAAGGAAAGTAGAGAGAAAGCCCTGTGTTTTTGCCAACCAAAGTGACCAAAGCTCCGTATGCTTTCTACTGGTTAACAAATTCACATACGATCTAAAAGGTCTAAGTGATCTTTCCTGTCCCACATCATTTTCCCCATCTCTCACGTTGCACATCGCGTATTGCGTCCTTTCCCTTGAATTGGCTTTTCTGCCAAGTGATTTGTTTTGGTTTTATAGCTGCTTTATCTCAGAAAGCAGAAAAGCGTCATTTCCAGTTTTCGCTGGGTCCAAAATCGTAAATGCTAAGCTAAACTGTAGATGTTGGCACCTCTGTATACATCAAAGGTGGCTGTCGATCTTTTAACCACACCTCATTTAGCGCACCAGGAAAACATTTCACTTTGTCCAGCTCTAAACTAACAAACTCTGCCAAAATTCTTCATTCTGACAGCACGATAATGCGATAAATTTGTAAGACATGACATTAAATACTTGAGCGGGTATTGGGGGGGTTGGGGGGGGGGGTATTGGGGGGGGGTGGTTGTTGGGGGGAGTCACACAGAAGGAATAAGGAAAAATAAGTTAGCATAGTTCAGGTTGTGGCACACAAAATACACAGTATATACAAACAGAAAGCACTTGAGAAAACGACAATTGGACATTCAGCTGTGAGTTCACACTTTATACTGTATGGCCTTTTATCTCATTTAACTTAACCATCGTTTAACTTTCTTGGGCCTGGCACTGATATACCAAAACTGATATCACTCCAAACTGAGGTTTTGAGTTACAAATTCATAAATAACGTGACTTGAATAATGACAGTCAAAACTTATCTTATTTCTAAAATTGATTACTTTCAGTATTTTGGAGGCAATTAATGAGAGAAGCCTGAACAAAATGACTCCTACAAGTTATCTATTGTATTTTAACAAGTTACACTTCCCATTTCCCAGAATTCTTGATGTTCATTATGAATTTGAAAAATTAGTGCAATTTAATACAAAATATTCAGTTTTATAACAATTTAAAACATCAGTCTCTCAACCCCCAGATTTTGAGAGTAATAGTTTAAACTATAAATGGCAGATTTTAGGCATTTGTTCTCTAAAGCATTATCGAAGAGGTTACAATATATTTCCCGAAAGACTGCAAGTACAACAGGGAGAGCGAACTGGCCCCAATTTCAAGGTCTTCCACAATCTCATAAATATTGTTGCCATATCATCTTAAATCATTAGGACATTGACGACATTGTCGGTTTTCCACGTTGACTGTACAGCAAACAATTATAACTCGAGCATCTTCATATCAAGTTTATGGTAAAACATTTACAGCAGTGTGGTGAGTGAAATGTCAGTTGTGCATTTCAGCATCAGTTATTGTTGCTTTAATCATATTTTACCACAAAGAAAAACAAAGATACAAGGAATGAAATCTGAAATGACGTAAACAGCAAAGGAACAATCACACTTCTTACAAAACAGCATTCATTTGAGCCTCAGTCAAAAACATGGTACTTCTTCTCAGAAGTGTGTCATCGTTCCATCAAAACGAGCATTTTGGCATCGCATGGCCAGAGCTAGTTATATTTCTATATGAACATCGTTGGCGTTTTTTGCACCAGGTTTTAAACTCAAAAAGTCTGTGAAGGAAAAAAGAAAATAAAACAATGTTTGTACTTGGAGGTTCCAGACCTTCATGTATGAGTGCTGAGAAAATGAGCTGTTCAAACCACAGACAAATTGCCAGGTTACACCATGCACTGCTAGGCTGTCGATGACAGGGCATGCAAGCGTCCATTATGAGGGTGGCGAGGATACTGACAGCCATGGACAGGACATCCTCATTCCCATGAAGTGCATGATGGTCCGTGTGTTTGCTTGGTGAGAAAAAGGGGTGCTGGGAGGCAATGGAAAGCGTCGAAATGGATACACTGATGCAGTGGAAGCCTAGTGGAAAAGAAATAAAGAGCAGTGGTTGTCTCTGTCTTTGTCTCAGAGGTTGTCAAAGTGTGGTCAAACAGTCATGTGAAGCTGTTGTGTCCTATGCAAATCAAGGTAGTTTTCACTATTCAATCATAAATTAGCATTTAAAAAAAATTACTCACCTCTTCAAGTTAGGGATTATCCTGCTTTTGTGTCTACCAGTTGCATCTGCACATTGATGGGCATGGTCTCACGCCCATATCCCCCCTTCGACTGCATTTGGTTCTGAATTGAGTTCACCTATAAAAATGGCAAATAATTAGTAAATGACCAGTGAACTATTGAACTATTATATAGATACGTAAGTATAATGGGCCTCATTTACCAAACTGGATATGAACATCTAAATCATTGGCAAGAGCATTTGCACAAGAAATATGGTATTCATGAGAATCCAATTAGTTTGGAAAATTACATATATGATGACTTCAAATTGAATAGCTGCCCCAAGTTACTGCAATTTTACATAAGGATTACACTGTCAAGTTTAAATAGCTTATTTATCCCAATTTCATATTAATGACTTGAAAAAAAAAGCAATACAAAATAAATCCATAAATTAAGACTATCCATTCAATTAGGACAAGAGAAATGGTGCGTTACAGAAAGAGGAACTGTTAGAGTCTATGGTAGCTGACGGACTGCAGTGGCTGAGCTGCATTATTGGAAGATTTAGCACACATCACTTTTAGGAGGCACTCTTTCAGTGTTTAGTTGTCATTTTGTCGGTTTCAGCTCAGTGAGCTTCGACTTTTATGGAGTTTTGTGCATCATCAAACGTAAATGAGCTGTGCTGTGAACACGCTTGGTAATTTACGATCGATTGGCATTTATGAACATGTAAATGTAATTCTAAATCTAAAGTGTATTTTTTTTATTCTTTTTTATCCTTCTTTTAAACATTACTTGATTATTGTTTCATGCTACTACTTACTAATATTGATTTCAGATTTAAGAAACTGTTACTCAAACATTCTGTGTGTTTTTACTGTGAAGACAGTTTACAAAAAAAAGAGAAACATGCTGCATTGGATTCTGCGTAATTAAAGATAAACTAGCAATCTAAGTAACTGTTTTGTAGATTGTTGATAAAACTTTGTCAATCAGAACAAGGTCAATTAGCTTACCGAGTCCATGCCGCTGAACAGATCTCCAGATCCCACATGGGCTGTGTGGACGAAGTTTGTGGGCTCACCGATCATACTCCTGTCAATGCGCCTCCGCCGCTTCTGCAGAGGAAACAGAAAATACGGCATCAAAAATAGTCTATGATAAGCAGCACCTTATTAGCCAAAGCTTCTGCTTGTGCTTCTCTTTCTGATCTGATCTTTCAAATCAGAAAACTATGAGTATGTGATTCTTATGCTTATACTTAATAGGGCTATGGTACAATTAGTGCTGAGGCTTCTTTTTTAATGGAAACTGACTGACCTTTTAAATTAATAGAGGACATATGAGCCTTGCACAATCAAGCCTTGTAAAATCACACTCATGTAATGTATAGCTATGAGTTTAAATATCACGGCTCTTTATAGCTAATGCATAGTTGAGAGGCATTCAGTGTGGGCTTTGCCTCCGAGACTTCAGCTGATTAAAAGTCAACACTTGTGGCTTGATGTGAGTGAGCACTTCTCTCAGCATCAGCAGAAGCTTTTTTCCTTCTGCTACTCAATCACCAGTCAGCTGCTGCTCACAAGCCGTGTAGCAGTTGCTATGACGACCCAATAGTGGGTGAGGCGATGGCATTTTACACTTCACTAGACCTGAAACGGCAGCTGCATCTTCCAACAAGCAACATAATCTTTCTGAGTTCTAAGTGCAGTACAACTGTATTGGACTTTCTGCTTATTCGTAAAATTTAGTATAGTTTTAGCTAGTTTTCATGGAAGAGTCATGGCTAAGCCATTTCTGCATTTGTTAATTTTTGTGTTAACAGTCTGCTATCCAAACCTGTAGCCAGTTATGTACATTAGGAATGGTCAATATGACAATATTGTCATATGATAAATTATGTCACGATATACTTACAGAATTAATTTTAAAAAATACTTATTTTCAGTGTTAAATATTCTATTTTTGTCAGTAAATAAAGTATCATCGAACTTAGCTCTTTTTAAGTGCAACAGTGGCAGTCTTGTAGCAAACCTATATATGATACATATCATCTACCATCGAAATGTCATCCAATATTGTGACATGGTATTTATTTCACATCATTTAGCTGTTTTTTTTTTAGCATTGTATGTGGAATTATGAATTATTGCTTTTTAAAGATGAGCTACATTAATCACTCAAAACTGAATGCACTACATCAATGCCAAACTGGAACTTACAAACAGCTCGTTATTTGTTTTCATCCAGCACTAAAGCCATTTGAAAACTGAAAGCACCTCAAGGCTATTCTCCAAAGCTGGCCTCACTCCCTCACTAACTACAGGACCCCCTGACTTCCCCTTAATAAAAACAGATTTTTAAAAAAAAAAACTATGCCAAATCCGTTTTTAGTTCATGTACAGGCCTCCAACTAATCATGGATTTAACTATAAGGACCAACTTGCAACGTGCCAATCTGGCCTGCTGCCAGGGTGAAGTGCGGGTCAAACTTCCTCTGCTCAGGGAAGCCCTGTTAGACTCGCTCACACTGTATGGTAATTGAAAAAGTACCGTGCATCATTAGCCCAGTTTTTGAAGAAAACAGAGAGGGCAAAACATTCCATGATGGGATGAGTGCTGGACCAAAAATGTCAACGTGTACCTGGAAAATTGCGTCTGCTGGGTACTGAGTATTTGCTGATTCATTCATGAGGACACATTCAAAGGAAAACCACACAAAACCAAAAAAAGACTGACCCAGAACCATAGTTGACATTTGAGCATGTGATAGCACATGACACACCCACTCACACCTACAGAGTACGTCACATTTTCAAACCTTTTGCAATACCAAGACTAAATTCTCAACCCTATACAAAGAAGGACGGAGAAAACATACAAGATCACAGCACACCCTGTAATGTGACTGTGACTCTCACATGGCTACTTCATCGGTGAGGAAGCTGATTCACTTATACAATGGCAGGAATTCAAACAGCTCTAAAAAGGGAACTTCAGAGGAAACAAGTCTAAACCAGCATAGCCATTGTGAGCCTGTTACATCCCCCAACAATCCAGTCCTTGTCAAACTGAATTTTATCCTATTAACTTTTGTATGTGGCACACAACCGCACAATGAATCAGTTCGTAAAGGCACTGACATTTGCAGAACCCCTCTGACATCTCCAGTATAAAAAACAACACCAGTATAAAGTCCAACTGAGCTCTATCATGCACTCATTGCCAGAGACCCTTTTTCATAACTCTATATTTTTACACATTCTATACTGCTCTTATTGTTTTGGTGGTAAAAAAAAATATTCCAAGACTTTTTGGCTTAGGATGCTGGCGTCAAACTTCACGGTTCGCTGCAACAGATTTGTGGTGGAAATCCAGGTTCTTATGCACCCATGGAAACAGCCTACCCTTACAATTGCATGCGAGTGCAAAGTTGCTGACCTTAAGTCCCTGTGGCCAGTCTCACAGGTCTTGAGATTTTGTATGTATTAAACACTTCCTGTGGTTGCAACCCGAATAATCTTTAATCATTTCTTAAAAGCTACAATATCAAACATCATGTCCAATCCTCAGACAAAGGTCTACCCGCCTGCCCAGTGAACAAACCAATATCTGGCTCCTTTGACCCATTCAACAGAATGTAACGAGATACAGTGCTGCCCCATTGCATGCAATTACACTGCAATCCCCCCCCCCCCCCCCCCCCCCCCCCCCCCCCCCCCCCCCCCCCCCCCACCCCACCCCACCCTCCAAGCACTCCCATCAGCCCTTCGGCACTCCACAGACATTGAAAAGGTTAGCCTTTTAACCACCTTCAACTTAAACTACAGCTGTCCTGTGGATTCCTGTCCTGTAAAGATCTGATCATCACCCATCGTGTTTTATTCTTTACATCGTGTGATATCATTAACTGTGAAATATTGCGGTCATTATCATGACATGGAAATAGAATAATATTAGTACATGACTAATGGACATACGAGTTTTTACTGTCCTCTGGCTAATTAGTATTGGATTCAGGACACCCACTTATTTCAAAGCTCAACACAATTTACTAGTTTTGAACACTGAATTATGCTTAAAAATAGGCCACACCCTGAAGCATGTTTCAAAAGCCTGAACAAACGGATGGAGGAGAAACTGAAAACTGCTGTCTGCTCTGAGTAAATCTTGATTACTAAACAACTGCAATTTATGTGCACTGAATATCAAAGGCCTTTTACTGCAGTGAGGAAGGGGGCAACTTAGAGGAGAGCAGAGAACGAGTCATATTTCTGCCTGATCATGTCTGTGGTAAGCCACCGCAGAGGAAATGATCCAGACGTAGGTCTGTCACACTCTTACTGCATTCTGGTACATGCTTATGAGTGACTGCAGGTGCAGCCCACTTTGGCAAAAATGACAACGACCCAAAAACTTACTGTTACTTTATGAGAAAAAGGTTAAGGCGAGCTCATAAAGTTCCAAGACGCAATACTACTATAATGTGAGTGCAAACCATCTGTCTAAATTGCTCTACACAGAACAGCCTTAAGGTCTCTTTTGGGTCATTATAAAGTAAACCGTTTTAAAAGAAATTCTAGGTCATGGTCAGTTTACATTTCAAGCTGACGAATGTTAATTACGCCAGCTTCACCACCTGACTGCCAATAAGGCACTCTTTCTGCCCCACTTTTTCACTTCGTTTTCCACACTAACCTAAAGCATCTCAAGTGGGTACAAAAAAATCAAAGCATAAACTAAATTTATTATTAAACTGTTAAATACCATGATTTATCATTAATAGCAGGCTACAACATGGAAAAATCATGTTACTTTTATATCAATTTTTGTACAGGAATAAAAATAAAAAAAATATCTATATAATATATAATATATATAATGAAAATAAGCACTGATTTTGAAGCAATGTATGTGATAGAATTTCACAGTGGCAAAGTGCTAACACTGGAGACTCCTTCCATAATTTTTATGTTTTTCTTTATTAAATTTATTAAATAACAACGTGTTTTTAAAATCTGTTTAGTATCAGTCTTAAATTATGTGGTGCATTCAACAGACTAGTCCTGGGGAATGGGTTTTAACTACAGAAACAATAATGTATTACATTAAAACTAATTGTGGTCAGCTGCTGTTTAAAAAATTAAAACAATACTAAATAAATGAGAATAATGAATTCTACAGTGTTGTGGTATACTGTAAGGTTAAATGCCTAGTAGGTAAATGCAACGGTGATGTACATATTGATTTGATCTTTTTCTTTCTTTTAAGCAGACATATCCATGGTCCAGACATCCATGGAATTATGATTTATAATGGACTTTCCATCTCTTACCTGTCTTGAAGGCCCGACTTCCGACTACAATGTAAAAAAAAAAAAAACCCAGCTTGATGTCTATGCCTTATTATTTAAAAAAAATATGAGGAGCCACATTTACATTTCAAGAAGACAGCATGCAGTTCCACTCACCACATATTGTGTGTGATCTGTGCACCATGTTAATTAATTTAGGTCTCAACGTCAGTGCTTATCCAACAGTAGATGACAGGTCTAAACTAGGACACACGCACACATGCACACACACACACACAGTTTTCTTGAGGCAAACGGTGACCTAATTTAAGGAACACCATATTCCAAAATAATACTGAAAACGAAGATGACGGGAAAACTCACAGTTGGTGTGTGATGCACTGATTTGCATTAGTAATTTAGGCACTGTGTTTTTAATAGCCCGACTTCCTGGAGCACATTGTCCTATATTACTGCTCTTGTATTCAACTGTGACAATAGGCCATTGGAAAACTACTAGGCAAAGTCAATGGGGGAATTCCACACCCAACCTTCACTGCCAATAATGATTACCTAAGTACAGCAGGTACAAGGCAAGGCTATTATTTAAGACTGTTAGTTTTTTTTGGAAGCTTTCACTAGCTAGATAAAACACACCCTATGCTCTAAACTGTATTAAAGTCAGACTATCCTGTCTATATGCTATGTGAGACTGTCCATCTTGCCAGTGTTCTTATAGAAGATCTATAAATGATGATTTACTGTGCCCTCCTGTGACACGCGGGTTAGAAAAGTTAAAGAAATGACTCAGGAAAAAATATTTCAAATTCCATTTACCTCAGAGGCTAAAGTAGATATCACGTAATGCAAGCTTATGACCATGAAGCATGCTGAAATCATGACATACTTGTGTCAAATTGTTAAGTAATGCCAGACATGTGCCTGTGATTTCGGAAATTATATGACAAGATATATGCTAGAAACTATCAAGAAATATAAACAAATTGATTAAAATGAGAAAAAAAAAATCACAGTGCTGAAAATTTACAAGTTATTATGAATCTCATCCCAAATCACTGTATTTGATTGATATTTTCATTAAAGAAACGTGTCTATTAAACTAAAAAAGTAGCTTTTCCACCAAAGATTGAATATTTCCACACAAGTTGAACATTTAACCAATATATGAATACATTTTGCTTGGCTACTACACAATAATTGGGAGGTAAATGTATCTTTTCAAGAGCAGGTCAATACCACTAGTTCATGTTGGCTGATTCTATCGCATCACTCGCAAATTTAACAAAGGGCTTCACAGGTTAATTATTCTTGCTATAAAACAGATCAACAGAAAGTAGAAAGTCATTTGATTTGGGTATTTCAGTGTAGGGGCGGCAAGTTTTTTGCTCATCGGTGTTGATTATGGTGAGAGCCAGTGAACACTTCAGATTCCTCACATGTTTTGGCCATAAAAGGCCTTGAGCGACATAACTCATCTCCTCCCAGCAGTCACTAAATACGGAGCACCAGACAGGAGGAGTAACATGGAGATGTACACCGCCTAGACCTGGAAAACTTCAGACCAGGAATTGTCCAAAACACTTGACATCATCCAATCTCATCCCATTCATCTGTATGCTAAATTATTTTATATATTTAATTTAGACAAAGTAGCATGGAAATTTAATTAGATGTTAAACAGTGATGTAAAACCACATTAAAAGTGATATGCAGTTATAGTACCTATTGGTACAATCAGACACCCGTGTAACTGTAGATTTCAGCCAAATCTGACTGTCGCTCAGAAACCTAAACTTTCTACTGTTAGATATGTTGCATGCCAAACGCAGTGTAGACTACAGTCTATCTTATAGATGTGCCAGTCCAGGTTTAACATGTCACACTGTCACACATATGGAAACTGCAGAGCAAAAGTTCTTAACAACTTCAGCGAGCACTGAAAATTAAAATACAATGCTCTCATTAGGAGAACTAGTAAATCGTGTTATTTTAGAATAGAATGCAGAAGCATGCAAGGCTTTTTATATGAATCTTATCAGTCTTGGAGGTAAGTGGAGACAAACTGGGACCTGAAGTCTCAAGCTCTTGGGTGGTGTAGGGATAGCATTACATACAGAGCTATGACCTCAGCCAGGAATAATACGACAATGATGAAAAAAATACCCACTTGGTCACCATGAAACCCGCACATATTTCCTTCAGCAGTAAACAACAGCGGCAGTATACACACACGGCTTATTCTTATGTATAGCTGCGTGAATAGGAACCTTGTGCTAGGCCTGCACAGGTGCTGCTCAATAACCAGCGAGCACTTCCTGTTTCCTGTGGTATGAATGCGTCTCTGGAGACGAAGCACGAGTGGCTTACCGGCTGTGGCTGCTCAGCGATACAGCAGTTGAAGCACAACCAGAATTCACTCATGATTAGCAGTCCTAAAGTGCTGCCGTGCCAGCGTCTGCCTAGGGTGTGAAGAGGGCCAAGGGAAGAGTCGGAAAAGAGCACGCCGGGCTCAGCAGGCCTGGCACAGTGGATACTGATGATGTTTCTTAGCTGGAGGTGCTGGATGTAGATGGTTTTCTCAGACAAAGCAGATCCTGAGAGAAACACATACACACACCCACAGGGAGAGGCTCTCTTTGGTGTGCTTCGATGAGCAATCCCTTAGACCTGAAACACAAAAGAGGGAAACATGAATAGTTTATAGTTACAGACTTATACAGATGTGTACACATATGTGCACACTGTATATAGATGCAAAAAACAGCATAGATGTAACAGATAAACTGCACAGACTGTTGTGACAGCACTTGAACAGAGAATGCTAACTTCTGGTTTCACTTTGTCACATGCCCAGTGCTAATTAGGAGCTGGTTATGTCTCCGGCTTCAAGGGAAAATTAATTAGTGTTGTTGTCGTTCAGTGTGCAATTATACTAATATGCATGTTCACACGAAACACCAAGAGGCTGGTCCGCTGGAAAACAGGAGCTTATTCAGAGCCAACAGCGGGCCATTTAGAACTTGCTGGATTTGGGCCATAACAGACACATGCACTAAGCACAGAGTCTGCATTGAGCCAGCTGCATTGGACCAGCTAAAAAAAAGACATTGGATTATTGCCTTGTTTCAGTTCCTCATTAACTATAGGCCATGATAAACAAATGGCACTGATGCCGGGACAATTAGGTTCAAATAAATACATTAAACTCTTAATGATTATACATACACCAGTGGTCAGTTTCTGACCACAGGACTGATGTTGGCTTGGATCGGATGGAGGATGGAGAGCAGTTTCTCAAGCCACCAGTGAGACTGATGTGTTTAAAACCGGAGTAACCCTACTGTGCTTCTGCCTCATACAGTCACATAAGCACCACTCACACTTCCATGTCACTACCATGTCAGTGTCAATGTTAGGCAGAGAAGAATGTTCTACCATCCAAATAATATCTGGTCACTGATGGTCACTCCCTTTCCATTAATGTATGAGGACTGAAACGTTCATCACATAGGACTACCTATGGGTAAATGGTGGCTCTGTGGTTAAGGCTTTGGGCTAGTGATTGGAAGGTCATGAGTTCAAATCTTCAGCACAACCAAAGCTGCTGCAGGTTAGTCCCAGAGCCTGTCTCAGTCAAATAAGTGAATGTGCCTATATAGTTGATCTATATTGGTGTACCAATGAATGTAGATACCAGGTATCTTAACGGTGTATTTTACAATGCTATAATTAAGTAATAACACACACATGATAAGCCTCTTATACCCCAGCCATTGGCCAACAATTACAATTTTGAAACATCACATTTTTAAACCATTTATAGTTATAGTTAATGTTTTGGAACATCCAAACAGAAAGCGCAAAGTTCTGAAGACTCTCTCCTGACAGAAATCTGACCAACAGTTACAAAGTGCTGACACTAGAGACTTCTTCCATAAATGTTAAATAAATATATCCTAACAGAAAATTTCACCATATGAATGATTATATCATTTTTTGTGTTAAATATCTATTTAAATATTTTTAAATCCTTTTATTATTAGTTTTAGATTATGTGTCACTGCCTCCATACAAATTCCTGTGAATGAGCTGTTACTATGGAAACAATAACATATTAGACTGAGTGCACTGATATAAACCTATAAGTTATGTTACAGCCAGAACTACTGTTAGAGCTGTGCTGTTATAGAAAATTAATTCATACCTTCTGATTTAAGAATTCAACAAGAGTGCTGTGGTTAAAGATATTGACCACATAACCAAAAGCAAGTACACACCCCTGGGAAAATGGCAGTACACTGGCAGAGAAAGTGCATCAATACTATCCAGATCTTCTTTCAGGTTGCTTCTTTCAGGTTTCTCTTACCTAAAGTCAGAACTTTTTGCACTGGGACAATAAAGCCAAGCTGCCACTGGAGCTGACAGGCTGCCTTTCTTTGACGTGTGCAGGCCAGAGATAAGAGTGGCCTAACCCACCCCAGCAGGCCTTTTCACTCCTCCATTCTCACGCTGGCTACAAATGAGGAGTGTGCAGCAGAACCCTGCTCTCCACTCAGAAAAGTCATTGTGGTATGTGGTAGTCATTATTGCTCAGAGCGCCAGGTTCCAGCCATTAACCCCACATGCTGCACACAGGTCAGTGGAGGGTATAATTACTGCAATACACATCCATATGCAGGCTACTCAAGAGCTGAAACTTTCATTCACCCTCATTAAAATGTCCTTTCACTAAGCAAAGGGCTTTTTCAAACCCAAAGCAGGTGCGTCACACACCTGCCCCATATGAAGAAAAAGGTCAAAAATGACTCTGTGAACAATGGCACAGTGGCCATTGTTCCAGGTTCATTGGGTCGATACTGAGCTTGTGCTATGTGGAGTTTTGTAAGTTCTCTCTATGTCTAGGTGGGTTTCCCCCAGGTTCTACAGTTTCCCTTCCAAAAAAAAGGTGGATTGGCTACAGTAAATTGGCCAAAGTGTGAAGGAGCGTATGAATGCGTGTGCATAGTGCTGAGGTCCCAGCCAGGGTGTATTTCCACTTTACACCCAGTGTTCCTGGGATAGGCTCTGGATCTACTGTGACCAGGATAAAGTGGTTACTGAAGATGAATGAATGAACGATTCTGTTCTGCTGAGTCTGAAAGCGGAGGTGTCATTTGTTCCTGTCTCTCTGTCAGAGGGTCCCAGGGCTTGTCCCAGTGAGCAAGCGGATAACTGTAGTCACTTACTGTGCCAATAAATGATCTACTGCTGTCCACACCCAGAGACATCCCGTTGACATGTTTCTGGGCGTGCCGCTTGCAAGATGTAAGCAGTTCTGAATCATACAATGTAACCAAACTGCTGTGTGAAACATGAACTATGTGGTAAGGGTTTGAACTTAAGCGGAGTTCTCAAGTGGCAAGCTTCCACATGGGAATTATGACTTAAGAGAAAGGAAAGTAGCATGAGTCATCACAGAGTGTACAAGCTTTAAAATTTACCACAAAAATGCTAGTCTAAGGAGGATTTGAAGCACAGCATAAGTATTATAACTAAATATTCTACCAAACCAACCGAAAAGTAGCAGTGCCCCAGTGGACATTCAGGGAGTGACAGTATGTCATGTCATTCTCACTCTCTATATAGTAGCTGCTCTACTCACTTTGATAGAGTGTAGTTGAAAATAACTGGAAAATGAACACAACTCAGTAGTTAGTTATTTATCTACAATACACACGCTACATTCAAAGACACTATATTCAAAAGCTGGGTTAACTGAAATCAAGCCCTTCCTTTCCTATCTACCAATACAAGGCGTCAAATGTGCCATTCATCCAACTCAAAACCGCCCTGTGCAGTCAAATCTCACATCCTGGCCTTAGAAGAGAGGCTTTGTGGACAGAGCTCAGCCTCAGACATGTGGGCCAAATATGTATGTAAATGAGTTCTGAAGCTGCCTGAACTCCATCCTCTTCTGCTAAAATTATCTGTCTGTTTCCGGCTTCTATGATTCCTTCACTGATGTGCCTGTGTTTGATACCCCTCTCTTTTTAAGTTTCATCCTGGAATAATCTACGAAAAGTACGCCTGCAGTTCAGAAATTAAAGCTTTGGATGAGTATGAAAGAAGAACTGGGCTCCCAGAATGTTGTGCTTAACCCTAAACCAACATGAGCAGCTAATGAAGGTTTAGCTTGTCAGAGCCAACAGAAATATGTCCCCAAGAGCCCCAGCAAATAGATAATCAAACAAAAAATTAACTGCTGAATTAAAGGATTTAGCAAACATACCGTCTTAAGTCTGATTTGGTCTGGACTAGTTTTACATGGAGAGGTGGGGTATGGTTATTATTACTGGAGAATCTATAGGATTTTAGTCAAGCCTGAATACTTCATGGCAGTAATTTTTTGTACATGCACAAAAATAACTCATGCGCTGGAAAGATTAAGCCATATTTTGGCTTCTAGAAAATGAGAAAGTAGAAATAACCGCAAGTAATATACAAAATAGTCCATCTGTATTGCCATGTTGGTAAAGATTCTGTTATGTCCTGTGGAAAAAAAGAGGTTTTGCCTTTTTCTTTAGTATAAAGACATACCAGGAAGCGCTCTTTTCTATTGTCTCCTGCCAAAACCAAAACAAAACCAAATACCGGCCAAGTTTAAAATGCAGGACAATAAAATGTTCCCAACATCTAAGAGAACTTGTCAGAGAAAAGATGCTTCAGGGGTTTTAGGTAAGTTATTGAGTTCCCAGCACGGGTACAGAGTATAAACATGTTATGGGCATGCGACCTACTAATCATCAAGTGCAAACTGCACAGCTATGTGCCCTATAACAAGCGTTTATATAAAAAAAAAAAAGATCTAAATCAGTTTATATTAAAATGAGATCTATGCAGTATGCCTGGAATGTTTAGTTTGACAGTCATGCATATACAATATCATGAAGACACTAACATCTCTGTGACTTACACAAATATATTTTTCCTGTGCAAATCATCCTCTGGCAACATTATTTAACAGACATATGTCCAGTAATCTTATCCAAATTTACAGTACTTTAGTCCGTATAACAATCATAGTCAAGCAAAACCACATGATCTTAGGAACCAAGTAAAGATTCTTATCGTAGTTTTCGATAACTTCCCACCAGCAGATGCTCAGGAAGGACCCAATTGACAAAAAGATCCATTACTCTAAGCATTGTATACACAGTCCCTTTCCATCAGCTCATAGGAGACACCCAAGAAAGCATTCATTAGCCATGTAGGAATGGAAGAGGAGAGGTATGGTTCATAGCTCCGAGTATGAATGGCCGACCGATCCATGACACACAACTGTTAGGACTGGTGCTTAATTGACCATGATGGAGGAGGAGAAAGGATGGTTTTCCTGGCCTGGATGTCAGAACAGATGCCTCAGAGATGTCCACAGAGAAAACCCCTTTAGTGGTGAACCACGGTGAACAGCGGGTTGGGTGAAAGGAGGATTTTCCACAAGAGAGGGCCTGCCATGCGAGAAGAAAGTGCTGAGCAAAACCAGCATCATAAAGTGAGAGTGAGAGAGTGAGAAAATGAGCGTGTGTACACTCCAAGACAACCAACCTTGCACAGTCTCTACCAAAGGATCTGCACAAAAATAGTGGAACATTATTAAAATGAATGATGCTCATCATTCATTGATAAACCCCAAAATACTGTTTTGTTTGGAACTCCACAAAACACAACACAACTGACCAAATAAAGTCCAAACGAATACAAAAAAAACCCCAAAATGCTGCAAAACATAACAGATGCAAAACAATACGATCACTACTTACCCGCCACAGCTGAAACAGGAGTGTAACGCAGCAGGTTGTGCGAGAGCACTATGAAGTGTCAGGCTCTGAGTGCACTTCACTCTGCGGGAGGCCTTTGTCCCTCACTCAGTTACGGATCAGTGGCCAAGTGGCATTCACTCGTTCTATCACTAACCCTTTCCACGCAAAGCTGCTGCACACTCGTGAGCTAAGCCCTGCCTCCAGCCCCGCCCCCTTCCCCTCATCACTCGCCAGCACACCGCACTTAATGTAACCATGAGGTTACTTACACATATATAAGTGTATAATTACTGCATTTCAATTCCAGCTTGCTGTGCCAGGAACTTAAATCCTGGGAGCACACAAATTATAACAAAACGTAATCTTTTATAATACACCATCATACACGCACATTACAGATTAATATCTTTTCTTGATAGTAAATAAAGTGGTTTTTGATTTACCGCTTTTAAAAACGATACAGTACATCTATCCCTTGCTGAATTCAAGCTATGCACAGAATTTTTAATATGGAAGAGAAAAACTAAACCTTAAGAGCCATGCTGTTCAGCTGAAGCATCCACCAAATCTTACACACTGTGAAAGACAGCACATTACAACTGAGCTAAACTACCTGATCAGATACAATCACAAATGGTTTCTGTGCTACAGGGGCAAACTCAGATCCTGATTTTGCCAGCCTCCTTTGCTGAAACAATTGCCCGCCTTGTTGCTGGAGGACAGCCCTCAATTCTTCCATCAAAGCCCTTGTTGCCACAGCAGCCACTAACCACTGAGGAAGGGGGTTTGTATGATTGTGAGAGATCACAATAGACCCCCCTTCTGTCTCTCGCTCTCTTTCTGTCTCTTAAAATGAGTTTAACAGTGGGCTCGACTCACAATTTCCATACAAATGACACACATGGTGACTGCTGCAAGTTTTGGTGAAGGAGATCTTAAACTTTGCAAAAGTTTCTGCAGTCACTATACATAAAGAACAAGACAGTGAGGAAACAACACCTAAAGAATAAGTGACAAAAGGCCTCCAAGCTACTTACTGAATGATAATTAGCTTTTTCGTAGGTACATAAGAAGAAGCATACTCAAAAAGCAGGCTGCGAGCACAGAGAAGAAGATTCCTACAATAACTAACATTCCTGAGTGGATTTTGAGCTTATAACGTTTTAATTCTGGCATGACCAAGATTGAGCTCCTCCATTCCAACAGAACAGGCATTTTCTCAGGACTTGGAAGTCAAAAATTGTAGACACAAATGTCTCTTTAATGTTGCAATTAAGTACATACTAAAACAACTCCTTTTTAGGGCTTTCAAAAGCCCATTGCACATGCTGTTTCTTGAAATAGTTTGGAATAGCTTTATCACTATTCATACAAGAGTCAATTATGATCTCCAAACCTTGATAGCAGCTTTATTGCAGATACAGCACTTTGCACATGCTGCACTGTTGGGAACATACGATGACCATATGGCATGGCGTAATATCTCTAATCTTTCACAAGATTATCTTCTTGCATCGAGTGGTTACGCAACAGATAATAACCATGGATTTAAGGAGTTAAGAAGCATACAGTCAGTAATTTATGGTGTACTAGAACTTTGGATTACAGAAAAACACTCGTACACCATAAAACCTAAGAACCAATACTTTTAGATTTAAACGTTTCTCTACTTCAATCGTTCCTGATATTACTTAGTCCTTTATGAATTGTGTCAGGTGTCTTGCAAGCATGGAAACATTGAAAATGTTCCATTTTTGAGCAAAATTCGTGTAGTTCAAACTGATGTTGAGTTCAACAGTTTTCTGCTGAAGTTCTGCTTTACTAAGCATTAGTATCCTTTCTCCTTTCTTGATTCTCATGACTATCAGATGATGGTCAATAATTTTCTGCTTAAGTTCTGCTTCACTAAGCATTAGTGTACATGCAGAAGCACAGTGTGAAGGCACACTTACTGCGTTACTTCTTTAACAAAGTCAGTCTTAAACATTCATGAATCTCCCTAAGTACCCCACTGCATCTGGCAAAGATGATGCCTTGGCACGTTCAGCCACACTGGAAGGGGGTAGTGTACCAGTATAGAACTCATTACGCAAAAGAAGCCTGGCCATCTGTGGTGTCTTCAGAGCTCTTCCTCATACATGCCATTAACTGAGGCTTCCAGAATACGGAGCACTCTGATTCTACATCTATGTTCTGTTCATACGAGAAACTTGAGTTGAGCTTCACTCGACTTTTTTCTTTTCTTTTTTTTCCATTACTCACATGGTTTTGTTTTATTACCCTCCGTCTTACATGGGTGCTGTTCCCATTTTAGAGATCTTTTTTCCCATTTTCACTTCATATCCTTTTGGCTAATATCACTGATATTACCATGCTGTTGCCCTGCAATCCACAGCAAATATCTGGCTAATCATTTAAAGGCTAATCACTAAACTAATCCACAAATAAGTCATAATCAAAAGGGGAGATTACATTCCTATTGTAGGCAGAGTGCCAGAAAGTACACAGGGAAACACAGAGAGAAAGAGAACAAAAGACACGAGGAAGGAAGGAAAGAACAGAAGATGTAGGGAGAGACAGAGTAGATGGAAAACCTCTCACCAAATAAAGTTTATGATGACAGACTTATACATATCTTGTGCCAGATTAATGAAAAAAAATATGATTTTATTACACTATATGGAATATAGTGTAACCCCCAACCCCTATTGTAGTTGGAGGCGTATGTTTTGATCTTTCACTTTTATTAGGTAAAGCATAACTGTGTGCTTATGCAAGATCTATAACAATGTCAGCAAACAATATTGTTCCATAACGGATGAAGTGCTAAAATAGCATGCAATAGACCTGTTTGTCATTTTGCATTTTGAACACAGAGATTAAAACCAAGCATATGCCTAGACAAGGTCATTTCTGCAGAAAAGCCATGTTTAGTATGCGCATATAGCACATATCCTGCAGCCTCCCTGTGTAACTTACCCTCAGCTTCCTCAAGAAAGTCAGCTGACTTGAGCCAGACAGGGAAGTGGCACATGAAAATAACTGAATAAACACCACTACAGCATAAAGGCACAGTTCCCCAAGAAACACAAGCTTGAAAGATGAAACATGACACTTATCGGTTCATTTTATACCTCACATAGTTTTGCTTATTGTTACAAGAGAACCCGCATCACATCACAGCCAAGCCATTCCAGAAGTCACGCTAGATCTGCCTCACTTGTGCGTGATATAACAGGAAGGCAGCTGGGACGCATCCAAAATCTCTCCACTTATCATGCCAGGGGCCACTATAATGATGTCATACTTCTTTGGGTCAGCAGCACCACTCCAGACAAGCTGCTAAAGTTTGGGAGAGCAATCACAAGACGATGGAGTCACAGGGTGTATATAAATACATGCAGATGAATACAGCCAAAGTGTAGACTTTATGTGGCATGTCTCAACAAGTCCACATGCATTATGCGTAAATGTTTACAATGAAGCACAGGGTTCACTGAAACTTTGTGAGATATTAGAAGTCTCTCTAGATATACAGATATTAAACACACAAGAAAAAATTCTACACAGCAACAAGGCTCAAAAAGGCTACCCAATTTTGCTTAGTTGGTTGCTTAGTCACTAAAATAAACAGAGGCTGATTTTCACTTAAACCGAACTGCAGCCCCATAATATTACTCAAATTAATATTTTTTCAATAATGACTACTATAGGCTATTTGGACATGATCAACACACTAGGTTTTAGCTAGCTAGTTAGCAAGCAGATAAGACTCTACACAATCTTAAGGAAAAGGAGTGTGTAAATTTCCCGAGGTCAAGGAAAGTCAGTATGGGACAGTTATAAGGCCCATTTTTCCATGGAACTCTACAAGCCTTGCTGGGAAGGTGGATACCTCCATGGTCAGTACATGAGAAAGAACAATAAAAAACAGATACTGGAGTGGCAGTTATTCAAGCCTCTAGGTTTCCTCCTATCATTCACTTTCACACAGTTTCAAAGAGTTTATACAAAATTCTGGATCACTGGCACTTCTGACCCTCTTTCTATTAAGTATTATGGAAGTGTCCATGTCATAAGTATTGAAACAGGCAGAGAAAGTGTAATTTCAAAGTTAATCTCACACACATACAGGGCTCACTGAAATATTATTAAACACTTCGGGTCAATTAGATAACTGGAAGGAGACATCTTTTATCCCAAACTATGTAGATATATATCTTATAAGGCAGGGGTTGTGAACTGATGAGCTGTGGTCTGGTTGCAGAACACAAACCTGAACAGAACCAGTCAACCTATGGAAAAATTCAGTGACTCCAGTTATCTGAAGAGTTATCCGACTTCCTTAGCAGATCTTCTGTTGCCATTCATGTGCGTTTATGTAAATTATCTAGCTGAAGGAAGTTCAGACATAACCTCTCTTGTCTAATTTGTGAAGTGACATTATGGCTTGTGTCCACAACAAGCACAGAAGGTTTAAAGGCGATTGGACATAGAAATCTGAGTTGATTCGCCCCTTCAATTTCAAAGCATGTATCTCACCTTTTCAAAGTCCATAGAGCTAGTGAAAACTGGTAACACAAAAGCACCACTGTGAAACAAAGCATAAACACTTTAAATGTCTTATAAATGCCTAATGTGTTATTTATAGCCATGAACTAATCCCAAACGGACTGAATGGAACTAATCCCCAACATTGAAAGGTACCTGTTGCTGCCTTTCAGACATGTTAGTTGCTAGTAGTAGCTAGACCTTCACAGAATATGTGTGTACATGGTCCCCTGCAATGGACTGGTATCCCATCCAGAACACTGTGCATGAGGCAGACACCAGATTCACTACAACCCTGACCAGGATAAAGTTCTTACTAAAAGTGAGCTGGGACAAAGTGAATGGATCTCCACAAATTTTAGTTGTAGGCATGATGGGTTTTTATGTTATTTATTTCCTTTAGTTCTCATGCTTCGTTGTAGTGTTTACATTACAAGTCCTTGTATTAATGTAAGTTCAAGTTCAAGTTCAAGTTCAAGTGGAGTTTATTGTCATTTCAGCCATAAAAAAGTACATAGTGAAACGAAACAACGTTTCTCCAGGACCAAGGTGCTACACAAGACAAACACAGAACAACACAGAACTACAGGGACTATATAACATACATAAAGTGCACAAGTGCAGACATGTGCGGACAGCACAAGACAGAACAAAACAGTACAATGACTACAACGCCGACCAGTACGCAGTTCTGTTTAAAAGTGACCTAGTGACAATAGTGCAAATATTACAAGAGTAAGTAGCTGAAATAGTGTAAACAGTATTTGTAGCAGCATAAACATGTGCAAAAACTTGCAGAGAGGATGGAGGATGTAAACTGAAGTGTATAGAAAATGAACGTGGCTTGTGATTATTTCTGTTTGAAAGACCATGCAGATTAGCATTTACACAATTCTGTTTTGGAATTTTCTGTTACAATCTAATCTTGTTCCTGAATTCAGGTGTATCCATAACCACATGACTGCAAAGTACATGTGTTTAAACGTTCTTATCAGAATTCATTATCATAAGTAAAGGCAGCAGGGAAAACAATAAAAAAAAAAAAACATTGTTTAGGACAGTGTTCAATTGTTTGGGACAATGACCAATAAAGCTCAAAGAGCCAAGAGGTTTTTGCATCAAATCCTAAAATACATGTTTCATCTGTGTTAAGAAGAAAACCCTTGTAGTGTCACACATCTAACCATATTCTTCAAGAATTAGTGTACCAAATTGTTTTGAAATGTGGCGCATTGCCTCTGACACTCATTCAGCAAAAGCAACCTATGCTCGGTTATCTTGCATAATTCCTCTAGTGTGTCCTCTAATCACTATGCTTGTTATTTAAGATATCAGTGTTCACATCAAAGTGTTTGTTTTTTACAGAATGCAAAGATGGCTCTAATAATGCTTATGAAAAGCCAAACTTATGATAGTACATAAAATGTGGTGTACTCATGAATCAAGAATAGCCAGAAGGTTTTTCTAACCAGCATAATCTCCTTTCATTATGTGACTTCAATGCCTCTGAAAGACGAAAGTGAATGTGGTCTATGAAGGCACTTAAAACCTGATGTACACTGACTAAAAGAACAAAACATGCTTTGAACCTACCGCTCTCTCTGACCTACATTTCCTCTCACCATTATCAAATTCCACATCTTTGTCAAGAGACAGAAGGTGTTACAGAAAGCATCTCCAGTCTCCTCCATAAGGACAATGATAATATTCTAATATTAGGCTATAGTCCTATTCTAATATCTTCTAAAATTATAGTCCTATTCTCCAGACAAAGATAAAGTCCAAATAAATGCAACCCCATGCCAGTTTGCACATTACTATGTACTGTGGATATTATCATGATAAATGATGAAATGGTGCCTGGCTCAGAGATGTTCACAAAACACTACAGAAAGATATGCCAATCTTTGGGCTTCAAAGAAAAACAAGAACAGCTTCATGCATTTTTTTCAACCATGGAGCTTGCATGAGGTGCTGCTTTTGCCACAAGTACCACCAAAGACAAAAGTTTGCATTGCTGCAGCATGCAATAGTGTTGTTGGGGATTTTCCCTTACCAAATATCATCAGTGGCAGAAAGTTGACATTAAAGATAGGGTGCAAAATCACATTTGCCTTAGTCCAATAGTCAATAAAATGCATTCAAAGAAAGGTTTTGGCCAGTTATTTTCTGATGCTCATACAGTGATATTCTCAAAGTGAGCAATCTGCAATAAAGCTAGAGGTCATATTTTTCTAGTAAACCTCTGCTCTCTGTCAGATCTAGCTAGATGAGGTGGACCTATCTTTCTAATAGCTAATTAGTCTATTAGTTAGCATTTGGGACATTCAGGGTGCAAGTTTTATACAGATGCCTCCAATTTGAAATTCTTGGATTTTTAAGAACTTTTTAAGCACAATTTTTTTAGAGATGTAATATTTCGCAAAATATAGATCATGGAACAAGTGATACTAGATCAATGGGTTTCAAATTTATTTTTAGGGGTTGACAAATCAGTACCCCGGACACCCATGTTTTTAAGGTTTAACAACCAAAAAAAGGGGGAAAAAAACCTGACAGACAATCTTTTCACAATCAGGAACAAAAAGGTATGTGTAAACACTGACAAAGCTGAGCATAATACATTTTGAAGCAAAGTCGTCTTATAACGCTCCTGCTTACTACAGGCATTCACCTTGTGAAACAATTGCCAACAATCTGCTGAGTTTTTCTTGAAGGCACAAACTTGATGTGCTAAATTAGAAACTTTCTTAGAAGAGGATAATAAACATATACTCATTCGTTACTTTTAGACTGTATCAATGTACTTAACTACTTAACTTGTAATATGTTATAACATTATGTTAGCTACCACGTAGCCTAGTCAATTAGGTTTCTGGGCAACCACAACACATGACTGGGCAAGTGCCTGGTTGTATTTATTACTATGAATTGCCCAGTTGAATTTATCATAATGAATTTATGATTAAGCCCACCCCTGACTTCAGAATGACACTTCACATATGAAATGCCCTTTTCAGTTTCAGCACTTCTCAAAAACATGCTCCAATCCTCTAGGTAGCTTCATAATAACCAAAAGTAGAGAGCAGACAGACATTCTCTGCATGTAACTTTTCTGTGCATAGTCCCAGACATACTTTTTAATGTTTTGCCAGCTGACTTTACTAGTTAAAATGAGCCCTAAGAAGAACTCTATCACACACCAGTGTTGGGGATACACCCTAGATTGAGGTGCATGTTCAAACACATCAGATCCATTTCAGTTAATGACCAGGTTCAAGCATGTTCGAGCAGTGAAAACACCAAACTCGGCTGGGCAGTAGATCAGAGCTGGGCACTCTTGTACAAAGCAGATTACACTGTCATCTTTCCAGTGAAACTGAGCAGCACAATGACTCCACCACTGGCGTAATAAAATCATTACTATATGTAAAGTCATTACAGCGCCCTAGGCATCATGACAGAGTACTAAGTCAACAGGAGACTGGACCAATGATGTAGCAAAGCAAATGTCTCAATGAAGTTTCATTAAAAAGAGGTATTCCAACTATCTGCAGATTCAGCTTAGCTTGAGAAGCAAATCTTCATTAAGTGAGGAATGCATTAACAGGGAAACCAAACGTGTTGCCAGTGAGTGGCAGGTTATGTGCTGTTGAGCTCAGTAATGGGAAGTGACTACTGCATCTTTTTCACAAAGTAAGTAGTTGTTTTTGTCTACACTTCCCATTTTTGCTCAAAGTCTCATTGTGACAAAGAAATTATGAGAATAGCTGGACAAGGCTCTTATATTTTTAGTTCTATACTTAGGCTTTTTTATAACTGTTGCTAGACTACACACTACAAGTCTACACTATAATGTTGAGCAATTCATTTACTAAATTCACTGGGTCAAAGACCAAATTACAAATTTTTGTAATTTGGTAATGATTCTTTATAAGCATTTTATTAACTCTTTTATAAACGCATAAAGCTCTAATGATGTGCTATAAAAAAAATTCCTTAATAACTTATAGTCATGTTGTAACACAAGTGTCACTATTCAGTATAATGTCATATGGTGTATCACACAACCTTTATAATTAATAACAACCTGTGAATATTTATAAAAGAACTGTAATATTTATTTTGCATTATTTATTAGCAATTATAACATTAACACATTAATTATAATATAGTTTATAAAAATTAAAAATTAAACTGTAATATTTATTTTGCATTATTTATTAGCAATTATAACATTAACACATTAATTATAATATAGTTTATAAAAATTAAAAATAGTATAAGTACACCAATGATTTATGAATATGGAACTCATAGAAAGCGTTACCCAATTCCTTATTTTGAACCATGATAGAACACAGAAATACATGAATACATATTTTTGTCTTTTGGGAGTCTACCTGGAACAACAACCACTTCATTCTGTTTATTCCAGTTCCCACTAACTGGATTATGCTTCTCTATTTCACCAACTCTGCTTCATGTCAACCTAAACCTGTACTTAAAATGGATAATAGGCAGTGCCCCATCATGGACTGTGTGTGCTGCGACCGATTATAGACTATATGGCTCTTGATACAAAGTTCAGTTATGTTTCAGTGTACACATGCCAACAAGACTGAGGTCAGGGTTTTGACTCATTTGATGGACAGAGTGTGAATACGTAATTCTCTGGGTGTTGCTCCAGGCCAGTATAACAAGTGTAGGTTTCCAGATGTGAGGCTTTAGAGTTTAAACCACTTCCTCATAAGCCTGTTCTCAGTCACTCTCAAGGTAGTTATATAAAACACACATGACACTCAGTTTGTAATGAATAGTCTTGGGAAAGTACAGCACTTTATGAAAGTGACTGAAAGCACATCAACTGGGGCATAAAATGTATGTTTGTCAGCTGTACCTGGGACATTAGAGTACATACATTATATAGTTCTGCTTACAGTCACTTAGTTGTGGATGTTTCTTGAGAATAGTCTCGGTGGTGCCTTGGAAAAAAAAAAAAAAACTTCAGTTTTTCCTCAGAAATGTCACCTAGTTTCTGATGAGGCTGAAATTATAAACATATGCTTTACATGAACATGGGCTGCCAAAATGAAATGAAAACTGCAGTGCCACAAAGTAGGGGACAAGTTACAAGATACATTTACACGCAGAATCTCTGACTGTTACAGAGCGTAGACGTCTTGAACATGGAAAGATCTCTTAAAGGGAAACATATGGGGTCTAAATTAGATTAGAGGGTTACAGAGAGCCCTGCAGGTTTAAGTAAAACCCAGTGCTTGACAACATAACACGAGTCATGTGTATGAACGTGGTTACCTACATCACTATGGCCATGTAAAAAAAAAGGGGGGGTTTGATTGCTTCTCATGTGTTTCTTGGAATAGTCACAGTGTGTAAATAAGACCGCTAATGCATTCAATGGGATAAAAAGACATTTCCTTTACACTGACATAATATAACCATGTTGAGAAGGTCCTCAGCAAAGACATTTTTGACCTGTTATACTTCTCGTTCTTCTAGTAACAAGATGCTATTGCATAATATCACTTTAATTACGTGTCATTTTGGAGGAAGATATTTCAGGAGACTGTCTGCTGATAGCTGGTATATGGTATTGTCTAGCTGCTAGAAAGCCTCCTATGACATTTAAAAGTTAAGCACTGGTTACATAGCCACAGGTTACAGCCACAGTCACACACACACACACACACACACACACACATATACACACACATATATACATATATATATATATATATATATATATATATATATATATATATATATATATATGTATATGTGTGTGAATGTATATATATATATATATATATATATATATATATATATATATATATATATATATATATATATATATATATATATATGTGTGTGTATATGTGTGTGTTAATGATGCCTTTCGCAGATAGAATCTAATTAGTTAATGTTTAGCATTCATAAGTGTGAACAACTGTTCAGTTCTATAGCAGAGGCACCCTGAGGCGCCACGTCTAAGAATTCTGATCCAGATATGACCTCACTCGGTTAAGCGAATATGGTGATAACTGTTCAGTTTATCAATGGACATGCAGCAACAAGAGCACATTTTTTAAAATAAAGCATCATGACCATTGGTAAGCCTATGTTCCTAAATACCACAAAAATCTGTTTCATCTGCATTGCTTTTAGACAAACCAAATTGGTCCTGTCAGCCACTGAAGGTGACCATTTGTTTATGCTGGCACCTACTACCATTCAAATACAGAGTGCATATTTAGTGACAAGTGTAAAGTCCACACTGCTCGTCAAGACATG
Organism: Pangasius djambal; assembly: GCA_022985145.1. Taxonomy (NCBI): domain Eukaryota; kingdom Metazoa; phylum Chordata; class Actinopteri; order Siluriformes; family Pangasiidae; genus Pangasius; species Pangasius djambal. The sequence goes on from CM040991.1 coordinate 16,305,271, forward strand.
TAAAACAGGAAACCTGCGGGTCTTTGCATAAATGTTTGAAAAACATTTTCCTGTCATATTTTCCCGTCCAACAAAAAAAAATATGTTGGAAGTAAGAAATGAAGGTATACCACTATGACAGAAAAATCTAAAAACACAAAGAAAATCTAAGACTGTTATCCCCATTCTATCATGCTATACTGGTATAGATAAGCTACAACAGGAAAACAAGGTAGCATGTACTTTAAATGTGTTAGGACTGCATATAATTCCATGTCATATTTTTGATTGTCTTATACCGTAATATAGCGAAAATTGGACAAATTGGTTGTACCAGATATCATACTGTGAAGTTTTACTACATGGAGTTTGAAAGGACTGAGTACCAAAGGTGCACTGAAAGTACACTACTGCATTATAGAAAAAAATACTGTGCAGCTTGACGGCTTGGAGACTTCTAGACTTTCCGTCCATCTCATAAATGACTCAACTGACCTACAGAAAACAAGCTGGATCTCTATTCATCATGGGCTCTGGAGACATAGAATTAATAACAGACCCAAACATGTTTTATGAATAAACCATTCAGGTGGAACAGAGGGGAAAATAAAGTGTCAACGTGTGTATGGTGTCCTGCAATGGACTGGCATCCAATCCAGAGTGTATTCCCGCTTCATGCCCAACATTTCCAGAACAGACTCTGAATTCACTGCAACCCTGACCAGTATAAAAATGTTACTGAAGATGAATGCATAATGAGTGACATCCATCATGTCTACTGGTAATGTATAAATCACTCATCCTTGTTATTTCCTCAACTCATATTAACAGCTGTCTTCAATAACGTTTCATCATTCTGATCATCTAATGGCTTGATCACTGTAGCAGAAAATGTGCCATGCATTGGAACAGGTATACATGCTTTAATAGAAAAGGCACACAACGACCATCTGAGACAGGATATTAGCTTTCTATTGCCTACCTTACTGGTGATTTAAGAAATGTGCACATGTTCAAATGAGATTAATCCTCTTACATCACTTCTATTGAATTCCAGACAATGCCTTTTGGGCTCATTGGTGTGCTTCAGTCTGTTATTGGAAACTAGAAAACACACACTTTCAGTACTTGTTTTTCATTTAGACTACTGTTTGAGATAAAGTGTCATAGTGTGACCATTTCTCATATAGCCATCATGTAAAATATAAATTTACATCTCAAAAACAGAACAGGTGAATTCATTTAGGATCAAGATGTGCCAGCCAAACCTGGACCTAAGACTGTATTCACTCCTACGTGGCTATTTCGTGTCAAAACATGATTTTGAATGATTATTCTGGTGGAGTAATCCATATGTGGCTGCTCTTTCTCATGCTGCTATGAATAGGAATGGCACAAAGCATGTATATGTCTTGACTGCAAAGCAGAAGGCCTGCAGGGGATTTATTCTGTATGTTACAGACATTTCATCTGCATGATAGAAATAAAGGATCAGGTGCAAGAATAGCCTAATCGTTCTTATACCAATCTACAAAAATCTATACCAAGGTGCTCGTGAAAAACACGACTAACAATACTGCAAACGATTTGATGCATAGAATGAAAACGTTACTCCAACCCAGGAATGAGCCCCTACCCTGACAAACACGCACATCCTCGTGCACTCACGTCTGCATTCTTCTGAAAAGAGGGAAATAAAGCAGTGGCTTACCGATGTGGACGGTTCCTCGAGCACACGAAGCTGTCCCCGCCTGTCTTCTGTCCTCTACACACAGGCTCTGAGATTTCACCTGCACATGCTGTACTGAACAGCGTGCACTGATTTCTTCACCCTACCCGACACGAGCCCAGACACCCGGCAGCACGAGGACACGAGGACACGAGGACCGGGAGTCCACACGACCCGGAGACAAAAACACGTCTCTTCAGGACCGACCTCAGCAATAAATGACTGCAGCCGGACAAAACAGAAAGGAGTTGCTATGGCTAAACACTCCCATCAACGCTATGGAGGAGGTCTGCCGTTAAGACAAAATGTGAAATCAGCGCCGCCTACAGGTACATCCTTAACGGTGCTAGCACGAGCGAGAGAAATTCCATCCATCCATCCATTTTGTGTACCACTTATCCTACACGGGGTCACAGGGAGCCTGGAGTCTCTCCCAGGGGAATCAGGGCGGGGTTCCAACCCATCACAGGGCACAATAGCACACACATTGCCAAGCAGCCTACAGCACATGCGTTTGGACTGGGGGAGGAAACCAGAGTACGCAGAGGAAACCCCAAAAGCATGGGGAGAATATGGAAAGGCCATGTGCACAGGCTGAAGACGGGATTCAAATCCTTAACCTTAGTGGTGCAAGGCAACAGTGCTAACCACTAAGCCACTGTGTGTATGCGTATGTGTGTGTGTGTGTGTGTTAGATCAAGGAGTCTCAAAATTTTGTAGCCAAGGACCCCTTTAACTGTAAAATAAATTCTACAGACCCCCTCAATATGGATTTATTACATGAACATTATTCAGATTTTTCAAATAATATTTTTGGAGCCATAGAGTTTTCTATTCCTGAGCTTTCCACTGATATAACAAATTATGTCTGAGTAGATGCTTGGACCCCTAAATATAATAACTTTGAGAATGTGAGTTGTAAGAAAATGAAAAAATTAACGGACCCCCTGGCTGTCCTTCACAGATCCCTGGAGTCCCTGGACCACACTTTGAGAACCACAGTGTTAGATCAGGGTTCTCATACTTTTTGTTCCAGAGACTCCTTTAAGTAAATTCCACAGACCGAACTCATCACATATTTACTTCCTGAACATTATTTAAATGTGTACAATAATATATTGTCTATTTATTATGTCTACTTATTAGATCTATTTATTAAGATCTAATTGGATTAAACCCATTCAATCCAAAGGACCAGTGAAACAGGCTAATAACTATAAGAACTCAGTCATAACCATCATAACTTATAATAGTAATGGTAGGACTTCCACCACTGTAAGTAATTAAAAAATCACAGCCCTCTGGGCTGTCCTTTCACGGACCCCTGGGTGTCCCTGGATCCCACTCTGAGAACCACTCTATTGGATCTCACAAACTCTGTTGTTTGTCTAGATGCAGCACCTTGCTTACGCATTCACCCACTTGAGCGTTTGTAAACATTTTGTAGTGTTACAGTGTGGAATTGAAATGGACACAACTGGAATTTGTACTATTTGATTTGCGCAATATAGTTAGTATTTGAAGGTGTAAAATTTATTTTGAAACGCAAAGGTTAGGTTAATTAAACAAAAAGCAGACATTTGTTGGCTACATTAGTATTTACTCACCTGGGTCAACCACTTTAGAACCACCTTTGGCTTCAGTTACAACTGCAAATCTTCTATGGTATGTGTGTATCAGCTTTGCACATCTGGATCCTGATATTTTGGCCTATTCTTCTAGGCATTCTTCTTTTAGCCTCCTCTAGGCAGAGTTACGGTTGTGCCGTATTCTTTCCCTTCTTAAATTATGGATTTAATGGTGCTCTGTGGGATGTTCAAAGTTTGGGAAATTTTTGTCAACCAAACTCTAATAGATATTTTTCCAGAACTTTGTCCCAGACTTGTTTTGAGAGCTACTTGGTCTTCATTAAGCTGATTGTTTAGGTATGTTCTTTTACGAACTGCAGGGCATTCCAGGAACATGTGTATATTTCATGCAACACTTTAACTGCACACAGGTAGACTGCATTCAAATAATTATGTGACTTATGTTGGCAAGTGGTTATACCAACAAATAAATCTTCAGTCATCAAAACCAATGCTTAATCAACATGGAGTAAGCCTGTATAAAACTTTAATAAAAACTTGGATCTGACATGCTTTATGTAAAAGTGTACATTTTGGTTTCAGTCAGTAAGGGGACATTATCGGTTTGACATTAATGTTAAGGTTGGATGAGCAATTCTCAGATGATTCTTTGTAAGCAACAGTAGTCATTTACATAATACATAGTAAATATGGAAAAGAATGGATTTTGCAAAGAATGGAAATCCCCGTTATTACAAGCTGTGGTAATGATTCTAATTTTATTTTGTGGGCCCTACATCATAAGATGACTCAATCTCAAGCTAACGCAACCCCACTTGTGCTGAGTCAGGATTGTATGCATTTACACTAGATCTTAAAACCTGTCTTCAACTAAGGCCTGAAAATGTGATCATTTAAAGTTTACTGCCATAACAATATTTTTTTTAACCAGAACAATGTTTTTATGGCCTGTACTCCGAATGCTATGTCTTATATAGGAGCTATGGGACCAGCATAACCTGTAAAACAATCCTGTAAAAATCCTGTGAAAAAACAGTATTTTTTATATTGAAAAATCCAATATAAAAAAAATAATAGTACAAATGATATTTGCCTACTTCTGTAAATGCAAATAACTTTAAGACATATTTGGAACGCCGGCAGGTTTCCATTTTCCTTCCATTTTCCGTAGCGCTTATCCCAGACAGGGCCACGGGGTAGCCTGGAGCCTATGCAAGGGGACTCAGGGCACACCCTGGACAGTGTGCCAACCCATCGCAGGGCACAATCGCGCACACACCCATACACACTAAGGACAATTCTTTTTTTTTTTTTTTTAAACTAAAATAAACAGCTTGTATTTGGATTGGGGGAGGAAACTGGTGTACCCAGAGGAAACCCCTAAAGCACAGTGAGAGAAGATGTAAACTCCACACACACAGTGCAGAGACAGGATTCAAACCGTCAACCCTGGAGGGATGAGGCAACAGTACTAACCACTAAGCCACAGCACCTCTGGTTTCTATTTTATTAATGATATTCTGCTGTCCAAACTTTAGTTTAATTTCACCTAAGCAAATATTCTTTTATGTAAAAAAAAAAAAGAAAAGAAATAAAGACAGAAATTGTGTTAAATGTACAGCAATGTGGGAAAACAAAACAAAATTCAACATTGTACATGTAACTTCTTATTTTTATTATTTGTTATTTATTAACTCTCTTTTGGGCATAAATTGCAGTAATCACTTATGTCATTAAAAGGTTCAATAAAAGTAAACAACATTTCCAACAGTGATTGAACATATGCTCAGAACTCAAAATCACTTTTACACCAGGCATAAATTTCACAAACACTTAATATAACATTTATTACAAGAACAGAAAACAAAAATATTTACAAATATACACTAAGCAGCCAGTCTGGGAAGCACACTGTCACTATATTTTCACACATTCTGTTAAATAAAAATTGTACTCCAAATGCAAAATACAGTTTTTCTTTCATTCAGATGTTTGCTAACAGATTGTATTTATGTACAATAATAAAATGATCATTTGGTGTGATATTAGATACATCTCTGTATATAAACTCATATCGCTAAATAATGACACAATTCATCTTCGGTCTGTCAAACATCATAGAAAACTCAAATTTCCACTCAAATTTCCACAAGCCTCACGTTGAAAAGGGATGCTTATACGGTCTTTCACAGAAATGGGCTGGATTTTGAATGGTAAGGAGATACTCAGTCTATGATGTAATTATAATTTTAATATTTTTAATTGATGCTGGTCCTTCAGGATCCATGGACGTTGTCCTCTGTGTTCTGAGAGGCATATTATTAGGCATGTTATTAGATGATTTATGGAGAAAATTTTTTAGTCTGGCAAAAAAGAAGGGATCTGCAAATCCATGCGAGTTATGCTTTTTTTCTAGGTGTGTCACTGTACGGTACGTTTTCTAAAAGAACGCTCTCCCGGGGTCGCAGAACTGCACAAAATAAAACAAGACAGTTGGTTTATAACGGGTACTCTTCACAATTATCATATCACTATTGCATAACCACAGCATTCTCCATACAGGCATTACCAAGCTTATTTTCTCCAACATGCTCCGCTTGTAGGATGTTTTCCCGCAGGATTGTCTCAACAGCTCTGCTCATCTTAATCATCTGCAGAAAAAAGATAAGGAGAGTCACAATGTCAAAAGCGACATAAATGGTGAAACCAGGTGTAGAACAAATATCTAAAATTCATAAGATAATCAATAATCATCAAAATAAATTATTCAGAGTCCATAAAGACTAGCCAAATAAATTACAGTCTCTATAGTCATTTATTTGTACTGTATGTAGGTGCCATACCTGTTGTATATTTTCTTCTGATGTTTCATTTTTGTTTTTCTTAAATTCTTCATTGATCTTTAATCTGGCAGCTGTGGGTTGAAAAGGAAAACCAATGAAAAAGACAGTAACTCCATGTCCCTTGGCAATTAGCTATTTTATTCTTACTACTTGCCACATACTAATGCTTCTGTGTATTCTACCTACAGTATGCTAGCAATTACTACTTATTCGCCACACTCCTTCCCAAATTAGCAAATTAACTAATTATTTAAAGATAAAGAGTGGGGTTTTGACATAAGGCTCTGGCAAGATGGAAAACAAAATCTTTTTTATATAGGGTATCAGCTACAGTAATTACATACAGTGCATCAGCTAGACAAACAAAAGCTGTATCCATCGAAATACTGACTCAAACCGTATTTATATACAACAAGTGATGTACTATTTAATTTGCCATTCTTCCATCATCAGTTTGCCTTTGAGCAAAAACACAATTGCAAGTTACATCAAACAAAAACAGCACTGATAAAACAAGGAATTCTTAATCTGATCTAAAAAGTTCCATAAAGGCCAAAACTGAAAATGACAAAATTTCATAGATCACACTCACAAGCAATTAAGTAAGTAATGACAATATCAGACAATCTGTGTCTTCTCCACCAGTACTGCCAAATCGTGAAAGCACCACACCGAACTTAACATCAGCCAACTTCATGGAATGACCCAAAAGCTCGCTTTTACACCACTGCACTTTGAACTAATCGACAAAGGGCAGGCATGGAGGAGGATCTGAGGTCTTAAAGTGCTATTTAAGACAAAAGCATAAACACTAGTGTATTATTTACATTTCATATACCTGTCAAAGCCCGGTCATCATCCTTAAACACGGTCATCCGGGTTCGATGGAGAGCTTTAAATGTTCGAAGCACCTAGAAAAAAATACATACACAGTTTTAAAGAAACCGTTTTATATGTGTTGCTAGCTACAAATCTGAGTATTGCATAACAAATGTTATTTTTGCATCTAGGGAGCAGCAGTGCAATCATAACCGTTACACCATATGCAGTGCATTGTGTGTAAGTGTGTGATATTTGGGATAGAGCCCAAACAAAGCTCAACAATCCTGTCCATTCAGTGTGTGCATACACATGCAGTGCATAGACACGTGAGTACTAAACTAACACATCCAGCTCCCTGATGTACATCTCTCTTAAACATGAAGGAAAAATAAATTTTAAAAAAACCTAGTAACGTGTAGTATTTATGCTAACTTATTTTGCATATCTTGCTAAATAACTACAGAGATGGTAAAAACAAGAGATACAGTGTTCATGTACACCCTGCACAACGCATTTAACAAGTAATAAAATATTTTAACCATAACGATGTGAAACATAAGCTTCATTTTTAAGCCAGTGTCCCTAACCTTCAAGCGTGTCCCCATCTTTCCTGCCCTCTCCTCTTCCTCTGGAGTGAAAAGCGCTTCAGTCGTTCACTGTTGCAGGGCAGCAGCGCCACCTGTTGTATTGGAGCAGCAATACCTGGTAGTTATAATGGAAAGAAATAAAAGGGCTGATGCTCATTTCTCTTTTTTTTTATCTCGTCCAAAGTTAGAATTTTTTAGCTGAAGGCAGCTGAGGGTCTGTCAATAAAGTCTACATTGCACATTGTGTATCTTAAAAAAAAAAAAAAAACCCGCATAAGTAAAACAATAATACCCAACAGAAGTCAGTGGGCGGTTTGTACCTCTGCGTCGCGCGCGGACGCTCGCACGAGGTGAAGTATTCATGTAACGTGCGCGTGCCCTCTAGGAGGCGCTGTCACATGCGCCACCCCAGAATTTACATATTTACATGGCGGAGAAACGCCAAAAAAAACAAACAGTTTTGTTTCATTGTATGGATAATAAAGAGAAAATAACAAGGGCATAATTTTGTTTTGAAACAGAAGTTCTAGGGAAATCTGCAGTTCTATTTATCAAGCAATGACTGACGCTTTATAGCTTTGAGCTGTGAGCTGCTGTGTGTAGTTTATTGAACTACACCTGTTATTGAGCCTCACACTTTTTATAAAATATTTATATTAACACAATATCATGATTGTAGTTTTATGTAAATAAATTCATACAACAGTGTGATCATATCGTTGTCTGTGAAGCAAACATGAAACCCAGGAGAAGAAACTCACTTGTGTTCATTTATACTCGCTGTTCACTGAGGGGAGTTTTATGATAGAGGATGTTTTGTTGTTGTTGTTGTTTTTTAATGACACTGGTCTTAGAAAATAACAGAGAGGATATGTTTGAACGTGCTTTCAAAAAGTGGTTTCTTTTCTATAAACAATGTTGGAATGTTCTGGATGCGATGAGAGAGCAATTGTTTAGCAATTTAAGCTAAACTAAGCTTAACCTAACACGGAGCAGGTTTGTCCAAAAGCATATGGTTGTCATAGTAACTTAGTTTTACTTGTGGAACTTAAACAAAGTGCTGCATGTGGTCAATACTGTGGCATAGTGGACAGGTGCTGGATTCATGAGACCTGTCTGCTTCATGCCCCTAACTGAAAGATAGCCAAGATACCATTGGTGTATAGTGAAGATGAGTATTAGTACTATTGATGCAAGTCGTTTAATGCTTCTCCCCAAACCCCAGTGGCCTAATGGATAAGGCACTGGCCTTCTAAGCCAGGGATTGTGGGTTCGAGTCCCATCTGGGGTGGGGGTTGAGCAGAGTGGCGCAGCGGAAGCGTGCTGGGCCCATAACCCAGAGGTCGATGGATCGAAACCATCCTCTGCTAAGTACTCCCTGCTTTATGCCTCGAACCCAGAAATGGCCACTTACCTGTTGATTTTGAGCATTGATAAATATGAGTCATCCTTCCACATGAATGAGAGTAAGGCTATGTCCAAAGGCGATTGAATTTAGAGCATGCGTTGTTTGCACAGAGGAAGCAAGCTGCTCCCATAACCCAGAGATTGATCGACCGCATCCATCCTCTGTAAAGTCCTGTCTGCTCCATGCCTCTAACACTAAGACTGCCACAATTTTGTTAATTAAGAGTTCAGATTTGTGTGAGTCATGCTTCAGAGTGACTGATAGTAAGGGCTTTTCCAAAGTCTTTTGATTTTAGAGTCTGCATGTGGATAGCACAGTTGGTTAGTGGACAGACACTGGGTTTGTAACCCAGAGGTTAAGACCTTTCTGCTTCATGCCCCTAACAGAAACATGGCCAAGATGCCTTTTGTTTCCAGTGAAGATGAGAATTAGTGCTATCAATGCTAATTGTTTGTGGTCAAGGTCTTGGTCCCAGTGGCCTAATGGATAAGGCACTGGCCTCTTAAGCCAGTGACCATGCTTCACTGTGAATGAGAGTAAGGCTTTGTCCACAGGTTTTTGAATTTAGTGCTTGCATGAGGTTAGCAGAGAGAGAAAGCAGAATGCCTCTAACATAAAGATGGCCAACATTCCATTGACTGAGAGCGCAGATAAGTGAGTCATGCTTCAGAGTGAATGACAGTAAGGCCTTCTCCAAAGAATTTTGATTTTAGAGTCTGCATGTGGTCAGTACTGTGGCGTAGTGGGCAGGTGCTGGATTCATGAGACCTGTCTGCTTCATGCCCCTAACTGAATGATAGCCAAGATACCATTGGTGTACAGTGAAGATGAGTATTAGTACTATTGATGGTAGTCGTTTAAGGCTTGTCCCCAAGCCCCAGTGGCCTAATGGATAAGGCTCTGGCCTCCTAAGCCAGGGATTGTGGGTTCGAGTCCCATCTGGGGTGGGGGTTGAGCAGAGTGGTGCAGCGGAAGCGTGCTGGGCCCATAACCCAGAGGTCGATGGATCGAAACCATCCTCTGCTAAGTACGCCCTGCTTTATGCCTCAAACCCAGAAATGGCCACTTTTCTGTTGATTTTAAGCCAGTGACTGTGCTTCACCGTGAATGAGAGTAAGGCTTTGTCCACAGGTTTTTGAATTTAGTGCTTGCATGAGGTTAGCAGAGAGGGAAAGCAGAATGCCTCTAACACAAAGATGGTCAACATTCCATTGACTGAGAGCGCAGATAAGTGTGAGTCATGCTTCAGAGTGAATGACAGTAAGGCCTTCTCCAAAGAATTTTGATTTTAGAGTCTGCATGTGGTCACTACAGTGGCATAGTGGACAGGTGCTGGATTCATGAGACCTGTCTGCTTCATGCCTCCTAAGCCAGGGATTGTGGGTTCGAGTCCCAGGCATAAGGGCAAGTTGAGCAGAGTGGCGCAGCGGAAGCGTGCTGGGCCCATAACCCAGAGGTCGATGGATCGAAACCATCCTCTGCTAAGTGCTCCCTGCTTTATGCCTCAAACCCAGAAACGGCCACTTTACAATGGCCCAGCATGGGTTTTCTGTGGGCAGCCCACACTTTGGCATGCCCACGTGAATCCCATTCGGGAAAACTAGCCCACATCTATTTTATCCACATTGGCCAAAGGAGGGTTTTCTGTGCCCACATTTTCTTCTTATAGGATTTACTTGAGGCAGAATAATATACAGTGTACCACACAAAATTCACAACAAAAATACATGTGAGGAGGAGTTTCAAAACAATTATAACACAGGCTTGGAGGCAATGGATTAGGTATGGTTCTGCTCCCAGCATTTTTCTCCTTTCACAGCAATGTCACCATCAGGGTAAAAATAGGCTTTTCAACAGCGCTGAAGACAGCAATAGCACACTAGAAGTGGAATGTGGATAACAGAAAAGGTGACAGTTTTTACCTTCTTTTATTTGAGACTAAGGGAATTATACATAATATATATAACTGCTACTTCTGTCAGCTTGCTGGCAAATAGCCTAAATCTGAACAATTATTAAAGACTACTTTAGTACAGTTACTGTGTGTGGAATGCATAGATTATCAATAAAGTATGTATAAAACTGTTGTAATATTAAGTGAACTATAATCATAATTATCACTGTGGTTCTGTTAGCATAGCCTGATTAATTGATTGATTAAACTTGATTGTGGAGAGCAGAGTGACCATGAAATGTCAATCATAAATATTAGGATTATTTTTAATCCTAAATTTTATTTTTAACCAAATGCTGATTTTCCTCCATTGAGATTCTTTGCCAGGCCTTTACTGCAGCTGCCTTCAGTTGCTGCTTGTTTGTGGGTCTTTCTGCCTTCAGTTTTGGCTTCAGTAAATGAAAAGCACGCTCAACTGGGTTGAGGTCATTGGACATATAAGAACACTTAATTTCTTTGCCTTAACAAGCTCTTGGGTTGCTTTCGCATTATGTTTTCCCATAACATTTGTATTGTAAAGTCCAATCTGTGCAGAAAGTATAGCTCTATACACTTCAGAATTCATCCTGCTACTTCTATTAGCTGTCACATCATCAATAAACACCAATGAGCCAGTTCAACTGGCAGCCATACATGCCCATGCATTTTTTGAATCTTTACTGTCACTCAGTGGTGGAGTGTGGAAGTGACAGAAAAAAATGAGTTAATTTACATGGCAAAAGGCAAACTGTCCATCCTTGTGTGAACAGGACATTTACATAGAAAATTGTAACTCGATTTTCAAAACAATTTTATTTTATTGTTTTTAAGAAAATGCAGAATATTAAATATTTGTTTTCTTAAAACATATTGAATGATTAGTACATAATTTACATTAGATTCAAACAATACAGCAAGCAGTTTAATTTCAATTAAGACATGAATAATGGCATAGTAAAGTGGTGCTATCTATCACTTCATTTAACAATTTCTCATTATTGCTCCAAAATTTGTGAATTAAGAAACAATCATCAGAATATGCACGTGAAATGTAGACAAAGAAGGATTCCCTTCCTCAGTCTAAACCACTTCAATTGAAAACAGCCACTTCAGATGAAACTCCACTGATATTATGCATTAATTTAGATTGCTGCAATCAAAGAATATTTTCTTGGTTATAACTGAAACACTAAAACACCAATTTCTTTGCCTTCTCCCAGGGAAATTCCTCTCTTCCAAAATGTCCAAAGCTGGCAGTTTTTTGAAAAATGGGTTTTTTTAGACCAAGCTGCCTGTAAAAGAATGAGAGATGATGAGAGCATCATAACAACCTCAGTACAGAAACCATCCTTACGTACACTGTACTATTTTAAAGTCTGCACTTAATACTTTGTCTTAATAATACTTACTTGACGATTACCCCAGGTCTTAAGTCAAAATTCTTCTGAACAATTTCGAGAAGCTCATCTTCATCCCTGGTGGATGTCCCATAATGGAAAATTGAGATTGACAAAGGATGGCTTATGCCAATGGCATATGAGATCTATGAACAAAAAGAATTTGTGTTCAGAGCATATATATATATATATATATATATATATATATATATATATATATATATATATATATATATATATATATATATATATATATATACATATACAGTTAGGTCCAGACGTATTTGGACACTGACAGAGTTTTTGTGATTTTGCCTTTATACACCACCACAATGGACTTGAAATAAAACAATCAAGATGTGAGCAAAGTGTAGACTTTCAGCTTTATTTTAAGAGGTTCCACAAACATATGGCATTTACCATTTAGGAATTACAGCCATTTTCAGCAAAGTACCTCCATTTTCAGGGGCTCAAAGGTATTTGGAGAAAGTGACATAATTGGAAATATAACCATAATTTTAATACTGCAAAAATCCTTTGCAGTCAGTGACTGCTGGAAGTCGGGAGCTCATATTCTCAAAACTCAAATTCTGAGTTTCCTCCCTGGAGATGCTTTGCCAGGCCTTCACTGCAGCCACCTTCATTTGCTGCTTGTTTGTGGGTCTTTCTGCCTTCATTCTTGTCTTCAGTAAGTGAAAGTAAGTGATCAGGCGACTGACTTGGGCATTGAAGAATATCTTTGCCTTCAAAAAGTCTTGAGTTGCTTTCGCAGTTTGTTTAAGGTCATTATCCACCTGCACTATGAAGCAGCATCCTATCAGTTTTATAGCATTTGGCTGAATGTGAGCAGAGAGTATAGCCCTATACACCTCAGAATTCATCTTGCTGCTTCTGTCAGCAGTCACATCATCAATAAACACCAGTGAGCCCGTTCCATTGGCAGCCATACATGCCCATGCCGTAACAAAGTCTAATCTGGCTTTCCTGTTCTTGAATGTTACCAGTGGTTTGCACCTTGTTGTAAACCCTCTGTATTTACATTCGCTCTTGATTGTAGATTTTGATAATGATACGGCTACCTTCTCCAGAGTATTCTTGACTTCTGTTGATGTTGTGAAGGGGTTTTTCTTCACTAAAGAAAGGATTCTGCGATCATCCACTTTAGTTGTCTTCCGTGGTCTTCCAGGCCTTTCAATGTTGTTGAGCTCACAAGTGCTTTCTTTCTTTTTAAGAATGAAACACCTAAGGTTTTTGCTATCTCTCTTATAGATTTATGTTGTTTTTTCAGCGTAATGATGGCCTCCTTCACTTGCATTGAGATCTCCTTGGACTTCATATTGGTAGCTCCAGTTGAACAGCTGCCAAATGCCAACTCAATACCTGATATCAACTCCAGGCCTTTTATCTTCTTCATTTGTCTTGAAGTAATGAGGGAATGGACCGCACCTGGTCAATTAACTTCCTGTCAGTCAATTGTCGAAATACCTTTGAGCCCCTGAAAATGGAAGTTCTTTGCTGAAAATGGCTGTAATTCCTAAATGATAAATGCCATATTTTTGTGGAACCTCTTAAAATAAAGCTGAAAGTCTACACTTCGATCACATCTTGATTGTTTTATTTCAAATCTATTTTGGTGGTGTATAAAGGCAAAATCACAAAAGCTCTGTCATTGTCCAAATACTTCCGGACCTGACTGTATATATATATGTCATATAAAAGTATTTTTACAACCGATTAAAAACCTCTCCTTACTTTACACCTGTACACCTTTACCAACATGATAGAGCAGTGTTCTACAAACCTGGCCCTCGAGGTCCACTGCCCTGCAGAGTTTAGCTCCAACCCTAATCAAACACACCTGAAAAAGCTAACCATGGTCTTCAGGATTATTAGAAAATTATAGGCAGGTGAGTTTGGAGGTTGGAGCTAAACTCTGCAGATTTGAAGAACCCTGTGATTGATCATGCTTCACTGTTGCCGATATCAAATGTAGTAATATTTTAGACCTCACTGACAAGCATAAGCTACTGTATGTCAAATATAAACACAATTGCTGTAAAGTACTGTTCATTTTTATTATTCGTTATGTTTATATTACATCTTATGGACATGCTTATATTCCATCTGTTCATTTCTCAAAATGCATGAATAAAATAGGCTTTTCCCCAGATTTCTAGTAGCCTCAGCTCTGTAACCAGTGGAATCTCATACTCAAAAGTAGAATGTAACTACAGAGGACTTATTTCTGTGAAAATTTCAGGTTTGTGTGAATATCCCCTACCAGAGATATTCGACCTGAAAGTGAGGGGAATTTTAAAAAAAAATTGCACATTGTCACCCCATAAAAAAAAAAAAGAGTCTCAAACCTATGTTATGCTATGCACTAAAAGTATGTACTGTTTTTGTGAATAAAAAGTACATACTTTTGAGTGTGTGACAAAAGAGCATGCAAGTACTGGGACGTTCAACACATCATGTACTGGAAGAGAACCTTGTTGCCTAGTTATGCACTCTAAACAAACTCATTATTGCATTTTAGCTTTTCTTCATTCATTATTCCTTATGTAATTTATACTATATAATTTAATTTACCATTCCCTTGATTTATTTTTCCACATTTCATTTACTCCTCTCTAAAACGTGCCCTTGAATTTAGCAAAGCACACTATCACAAAACTCCTCCTCCCTCACACAAGGAGTTGTGGGCAATATTAGCTGAAAAAGTGCCCACGGATCCAAACTTCGAAAATCTACCAGGAATAGTAGATCATCTGAGTACCTTTGGGATACTCATTTCAATATACTACGATTTGGGACAAAGTAATTCTAATCTCGGCTACTATTTAGGAAGGATAGTAGGCAAACTGATATGCAGCATGAGACTCAAACCCTTCCCATTATAAATTGACCCTAATAGTGGAACTGTGAGCAATCTTGAGCATTTCATTAGGACTTAAGTCTAAGGAATGTGAATGTGCAAAATGTTTATTTATGTACATGTGCACTAGAGATCAGTTTTTGTTCCAAGGAGCTAAGACAATATTGAGCCGAGATACTGAGGTTTCCGTAAACAGCTGTATAACCAAAATCTGTTGTGTGCCATGACACAAAGATGGTCATCGTGGTTAAACCAAGTGAAATAAGAAAAGAAACTGGTGGTTTTGCAATGCCAATACATAGAGGTAATAACTAAAAAATTTAGGAAATTTAAAAATGTTCAAGCAACCTGTATTGGACCACTTGAGATGCAATGACCTCATTAACACTGAGAACTTGTTTTCCAGATGAAGACTAAATTTAAATACTGTCCTTTTTTAATTGAAGAAAATGCTGTTACTTTTTGAAAAATATTATGAAATATTTTATACACTTTCTTTCATACATCTATTTTAATGTTTAACTCATAATCCTTAGCCAGTCAACACTTAGTCATAAAACCCAACTACAAACACTATGTGTCAGAAACTGCTTTTTTAAAAAGATTATGCTGAATCAGGGTCAGACAAACTAGAGCATAGTGGCCTTCCTTACCTGTACCAGTACCCTTCTGCATAGCTTGGCTTTTACAAGTGATTTGGCCACCCAGCGGGCAGCATAAGCTCCAGAACGATCCACTTTGCTGCAGTCTTTCCCAGAGAAGGCGCCACCACCATGACCACCCCAGCCACCATATGTGTCAACAATGATCTTTCTGCCTGTAAGACCTGCATCTCCCTGATCATTAAATCAAATTTTCAGACACATGAATGTCAGGTTATATGAGCACAGCATATATCAAACTTCTTATGCAGCTATGTGACTCAACTGAGATTCTTGCTACAAACCCATATCTCCAGAAGCTTCCGTTTAAAGCTTAAAACTGATGTTCTAGCAATGAAAAATTTTACTTACCTGTGGGCCACCCATTAGGAATTTTCCACTTGGCAGCAGGTGATATATAGTTCTGTCATCCAGGTACTTGGCTGGGATAACTGCTTTGACCACTTTTTCCATCAGATTCTGTCGGATTTCAGCTAATGTAATGTCAGGTTTATGCTGGACTGAGATGACTACTGTGTGAACTCGAATTGGCTCCATAGCTCCCTTGTTATCACAGTATTCCACCGTAACCTGTCACGATCACATCACATTATTTTAAATCCACTGCGGTTATTGTACTGTAATGTGAAGTCTTCCCTTCATTTTACCTGTGATTTACAGTCAGGTAGTATCCAGGGACACTCTCCATTCCATGACAGCTCTTTCATCTTATAATTGAGCTTATGAGCCAAGAGGATGGTCAACGGCATGCATTCCTCCGTCTCATCTGTTGCATAGCCAAACATTAAACCCTGTAATAATAATAATAATAATAATAATAATAATAATACAATTATTAGCAACCATATATATATATATATACAGATAAAAGTAAAAAAAAAAACTAATATTGAAAATGGTGTATAAAAAATGGCTATAAAATGGTGTTGTGGCTATTTGAATGAGTGAGTTTTATTTTTATGAATTTTCGTACACTTGAACTACACACAAAAACCATGTAAAATTTTAAACTGTATTTGTATAAAGTAAATCTAACCTGATCACCAGCACCAATGTCCTCCTCATCGCGACCTTCAAACACACAGTCACTAATCTCAGCACATTGTGGCTCCAAGGCCACAAGCACATTGCAGGTCTTGTAGTCAAAACCTAGTGAGAGAGTAAACATCATGCTTGTATCTGTGCTACCAACTATTTCATACCACTTTGTCCATCTTCAGTAACTGCTTTTTCCTGGTCAAGGTCGGAGTGAATCCGAGGAATACCGGACGTGAGCATGCAAAGTGGGATGCCAGTCCAACACAGGGCTCCATGAACACACATTCACACCTTCATTCACACCTAGGGACATTTTAGTGTATCTAATACATTTACTGGCATGTTCTTGGGAGGTGGGAGAAAACTGAAGAACCTGGAGGAAACCCACGCATTCAAAGGGGGAACATGTGAAGGATTTACACAGGGACGATGGAGATGTGAGGTGTGATTACCATCTGCTGTCATAACAGGATCATGTAATGAACATACAAATATAAAAGTTTCATTGCCTTTTCCTCTGGTTTATCAAAAAAAATTTTATCTTACCTTTGGATGAGTCATCGTATCCAATACTCTTCACAGTGTCTCTGACCACTTTCTGAAGATCAACTACTGCCTTTGAAGTCACCTCTCCACAAAGCAGGATCATACCCATCTTAGCCACACATTCTGTTTTGAAATTTTTTTTTACTTTTTTTCCCCTTAATTGAAGCACACTTTGAATAATAACAATTGAAGCACACAAATAATCATTGATATCCTAATCTCTCTCTCTCTCTCTCTCTCTCTATATATATATATATATATATATAAACATATATAGATCAACCATAACATTAAAACCACCTGCCTAATATTGTGTAGGTCCCCGTTGTGCTGCCAAAACAGCTCTGACCCCTCATGGCATGGACTCCACAAGACCTCTGAAGGTGTGCTGTGGTATCTGACAGCAAGACATTAGCAGAAGATCCTTTATGTCCTGTAAGTTGCAAGGTGGGGCCTACCTTGATCGGACTCGTTTGTCCAGCACATCCCACAAGTGCTTGATCAGACTGAGATCTGGGGACCAAGTCAACACCTTGAACTCTTTGTCATGTTCCTCAAACCATTCCTGAACTATTTTTACAGTGTGGCAGGGCGTATTATCCTGCTGAAAGAGGCCACTGCCATTTGGGAATACTGTTGCCATGAAGGGGTGTACTTGGACTTGCAACAATGTTTAGGTAGGTGTCACAGCAACATCCACATGAATGCCAGGACCCAAGGATTTTCTAGCAGACCATTGCCCAGAGCATCACATTGCCTCCCCCAGCTTTCCTTCTTCCCATAGTGCATCCTGATGCCATCTCTTCCCCAGGTAAGTGACGCACATGAATGCATGACCATTGATGCCTGCCTTGTGTCCAGGCTGGTGGAGATGGTACAATAGTGTGAGGAATGTTTTCTTGGCACAGTGTGGGCCCATTAATGGCCACAATTTACCCAATTTACTTCTAATTGCTACTTGCAGCACGATAATGCACCATGTTACAGCAAAAGGGATGTGGTAGAACAGGAGATTTACAGCATGAAAGTGCACTTGAAGAATCTGCAGAAATTGCATGATGCAATCATGTCAACATGGACCAGAATCTCAAAGGAATGTTTCCACCATCTTGTGAAATCCATGCCGTGAAGAATTGAGGCTGTTTTGAGAGCAAAGAGAGGCTCTACCCATAATAAGTATAGTGTTCCTAATAAAGTACTCAGTGAGTGTATATATCCGGTATATTCAGAAAACTCAGGTTGACGAAATGGAAGAATGTTCAAAGTTTATACCACATGCAACTCTGGAGTCAGGGTCTTGGGAAAGATAGGCGTCTAAAACAGCATCACTTATTTGATCACACATTTTATCTGTGGGTGAAACAGAGGACACAGTTTTCTCAGTATGATGGTTTCTTATGTAATGTTATATAGTCAACGCATAACTATTAATCTGAGGGCTAACTGAAGTGATTTTTACTGATTATGGCAAAGTTTACTTAGGAGGATGACATGTCTGGACATGTCTGGGAGGGTACGTATGGGTTTTATTAGAACTTCTATAATTTCAAGATAAACTGCAGTTAATAAATTAATCATGACTAATCACCTTACTATATAGTCAGGGAAGGATGGTTTGATTATTAGCCTGTATAGCTGATTTAATTTCTGTCTTATTCCATATGACAAAAACAAAGTCTCACCAGAGTGACCTTCACCGACAGATTCCGATGTGAAAAGGAAGGTTTTTCCTGGTTTGCTATACCCGGTATTATTCATTATGGATGTAGTGGACGCCACTTCACCAAGTACTTGTTTTTCTGCTGCAGGAAAGCAAATAACAGCACTGGACCCAAAGACGTGGCTCAGATCTCTCTGGTGGGCGTGGTTTATTCTGACCCCAGATACCGAAACCGTCTGTGAAGTTCGCCCGCATTCAGGCTGGCTGATAAAGCTGATATAACAGTGTCACCAACCGCAGTGAAAAATTACACCAACAGCTTTAGAACAGACAGAACTCCAAAGTCTTCTTGGTTTCTTCCTTAAGAGGAAATAAAAGGTGTTTTGACGAACGCTACACTGAAAAAAATGATTCAGTCGTTCAGTAAATATGAAAAAAAATAAAATAAATAAATCTGTGATTTTTACACAAGAAAACAAATCACTGGAATTACATAATTGCTTTAAGTTCTGTACTAAATTATGTGGTTAAACCCCAAAGTCTATATTTTACATACTTTTCTATTCTATAATTTTATATTCACTGGGTTACATGTAATATTATTTTGCAAGTGCTCACAAAACTAGAAAAAAAAAGAATAAGTAATGTTTACTTCAACCGATTGCGTATTAATATGGGGGCGTGGTTTCTGAACTCGATTTACCTATACTTTCACAGAACTTTAAACTGATTTAATTTAGAGCCTTGTGGATGGGTTGTTTTTAATATTTTAAGGCATTAAACTATTGTATTACGAACTATTTGAAAAGTCAAATGTTTTGGTGAAGTTTTCTTGGTTCACCGTCATTGTGTTTCTCAGTCAGGTGTATGGCGTGTGTGTGAGCGCAGTGACGTTCAGGAAGGTTGACATACAATAAGTTCTCTGGAGAGTTGTTTGGTTGATGATTGCTAGGTAGTAATGTTGTGTGATTTATTACAGTGCTGAGTTTTATATAGTTCGTTTAACGCAGGTGTGAGTAAAATTTGTTTATATATATATATATATAAAAAGAAACCTGCTATTTAGATTTATTTTTAATGAGAACAATCATTGGTGCAATGCAAACTTTTAAAATATGCTTAGTTAAATTTACTAAGATTTTTTTTGTGTGGGAATTGTTACCACACGTTTCCTTTTCAGTGTACAACCCAGTGTTTCCTCAGAGAGGGTTTTAAGTTGTTTCAATGACTAATCTCACCTGGATACTGAAGACTTACCTAAGAACTGCAGATGTGATCATAAAAACTTCATTCATTCATTCATCAGTAACTGTTTTATCCTAGTCAGGGTTGTGGTGGAACACTATGCCAGGAACACTGGGTGCGAGGCGGTATGACACCCAGACTTTAGTTTATCACATAGCACCATGCACACACACACACACCTAGGAGCAATATAAGCATAGTCAGTCCACCTACTGGCATATTTTGGGAGGTGGGAGGAAACCAGGGAACAGGAGGAGAACATGCAAAACTCCACACATACAATAACCCGAGCTCAGGATCAAACCGGGGAGAAGCAAAACAGCAACGTTATCCACTACCACTGTATCACTCCATCATAAAGACTATATTCTAGGACTCTTACTCATACTGAACACCCTTTTAATACACTTAGTACTGTTTGCCTTTATAAAAGAGGGAACATTTATAACCCCACTAAATTTTTAAGATGGCTTTCGTAATAGCATTGACTACAGTTTGTTGCCTTGTAACTAACTGTTGTGCAACATCCTACATTCAAGAGTGAAGAGAGATTTGGTCGTTTAAATATTTCATTATTTAAAGGTGCAAATTTGTGACCATGCTTGCCTGCCAATAAGAAACTATTTTATTTACTCCTGAAAGGATCCTTTGCATGGATTATGTTGCAATGTTGAACCATATTCTCCAATTTAACAGTCCTTGACAAGTGGCAGATTGGAAAGCCTTGTTCTTTTATTACTTTCCACTTCTTTATTGCCTTTGTTAATAGTCCTCTGATAAGGACAGTGGCCTTTGCCCAGTCATATGAGTACAGTGCACATACTTCATCAGGTGCTTGGCCAACATATGCTAGGGCTGGTCTGAATGATTGACTGACTTGAGGCCAGTAGGCAGTCTGCAGTTACCCGACAGTTGTTAATGTACACGCAGACTGGGAGGGGTGGCCTTGTGTGCAAATGAGGTCTGAAGTCTTCCTGCCTGTTTGCTCAGACTTGCGTTGCGTATATACAAAATATATCCTGTATCTGTTAAGCAATGGTATAAAGTTTGCTATAAAACAAAGTTGGTGGTGTTAAGACTTTTCGAGCACAGAACATTTGAACTGGCATCTGAGAAGCACGAATATGGTAAGGGAAACTGTTTCCTCGTTCTGTTTGCCTTGTGATTGTGCACTTATTTGCTTAAGGTTAAAGCCAACCTGTTAGCTCTGCGGATGGAACAAGTCTTTAAAGATAGAGAGAACAATATACAAAAACAGCAGATATATATATAAAAAAAAAGGTTACAAAAAGAAGTTACACTGGGAATATAAAGTGCTGTAAAGTACACTAAAGCCTATTTCATCACTCATTTAACAAATAGAGGAAGTACATGGTCCGCTCAGGAGGGAAGTGAAGGCAAAATGTCAGCAAGGGAATGTCACAGCTTGCAAAAACAACGACATTTTGCTGAGACTTCTGAGGCATATTACACATTATTTTTATTACTGCTGTGTGAACTAATGTTAAGTTGTCTGCCAACGATTAGCAACTTATAAAACACAAGTTATGCACTAATTGATGTTAAAGGATATAAATAATAAGTATATATTGTCTATTGTGATATCTGTCCCATTACAATGCTGTATTTTAGAATTAAGTGTAGCTTAAATGAAACTTCACTTTGAGATTACCTATCGCTGGCTTTATATTCTTTGTATACACTCTATAGGCTGAGAACAATGCACAACCCCAAGGCTCCAGTAAGCTTAATCAAGTGCAGGAGCAGGTCAATGACGTCAAAGTTATCCTCAAAGACAACATAAACAAAGTGTTGGAGAGGGGAGAGAGGCTCGATGACCTAATCGATAAAACAGGTGATCTGAAAGTCACTGTAAGTTATCATGATTTATTAACTGATCCTGACTATATAGCAAGACGTAATGCATCTTTAATGATTCTTTAAAAAATCACAATTACATTACAAGTTACCTCCATTAATACAATATCTTCACTTACATCATTTTTTTCTTTCATGCATGCACTCTCAACCAGGCCGACTCATTTCAAAAGACATCTGCACGGGTTTCCAGAAAGTACTGGTGGAAAAACACCAAAATGATGATTATAATTGGAGTAGTTGTGTTCATCATTGTTTTGCTCATCATTCTTTTGGCAACTGGAGTCATTCCTTCATAACAGTCACTTCTTTCCTGTTTTCGTATTAACTGTAATTAAGTGGAAATTAGATCATCACCTATATTTAGGCGGTTGTTGTCTGTTATCTGTACCCTGGGAGATAACATTCAATGAAATGTCATGTAAATATAATGCAAAAAATTCAATGTGGTGTAAAAATTTGTATTGTCAGATACATACACTGAACCACTGAAGTTGCAAGGGTCGATTAGCTTGAGATTGTCAATCAACATTTCATTCTTGGCATTTACAACACTGAATAACAGTAATTTAATTCCAGCCTCCTCTAGACCTTTGAAGCCATATACTGGTTGTAGTTTATAGGACAAATGAGTAAATAAGTGCATTTCTGTGAAGGGTAAAGGTGGAGAAGGAAGTATGTTTATGAGTGTGTTTAGTATTTCGGACTCAATGTATCCTATTTATGGTCCAACCTTTGTTTTGGATGTTCGCCGTAGTGGTATTGGTTTGTATTTCATAGTATTCCATTAATTATGAAGGTTTTCCTTTCTGTATCTTACAGTGAATATCCTAGCCAAAATGAAATGTGCAACTGTACTTATTCTCTCACATGATATGCTAATTAGCATGTAAATACTGAACACTGTACAGAACAGACTGCTCATAATAAAGAGACTCTGTTTCATGCATTGAATTCAGAATTGATACATTTTATTTCATTCATAGTATCACTAAATGATTTAAATGATTTTGTAGCAAAACACTCCTAAGCCTAATATATATATATATATATATATATATATATAAAATATAAACTTACTGGCACTTCTACTCATAAATTTTAACTAATAAATACTACTGAAATTTAGAAATGAACGAATGACCTAGGAGCACAATGTTTGCAAATAATGGACTAACAAACTCTACTAACATAAACTAGCATATTAACATAAAACAAGAAATTATTTTGACTGGAGAAAGCATGTTATACTGAGGGCAAGTTAAATGTGTGATCAGAATATCCACCTTCATCAGGCAGCTCATAAAGACATAGCATACTGTACATGGCCAGCAGCTGGAGTTAAAGTGAAGAATTGTTTTTTTTTTGTGTTTGTTTGTTTGTTTGTTTTTTTGTCATTAACACTTCTTAATAAACATCTGCCGTGACTCAAAGATGTTTGCTTCAGATGTTACCTTCCAAAAATATCTCCACCTGAAAGACAGAAAATAAAAATATTAATTAATTTCATAAACTAAAAGAGAAAGACATCTTGTTCCTCAAGAAAAAAAAAAAAAAACTCTACTTAATTCATACTAAAATGCAATAATCTAGAAATATTATTAAAAATTCCATAATATAAAAATCCCAAAATAAATTTATTACTTAGGTTTAAAATGTAAGCCGACACAAATATGAAGCCTTTAATTATTTGAAAATTCACAATAATAACATTTCATGCAAATTTCTCAGGTTTGAAAAGATTAAAAAAGAGAATTTGTTAGATGAAATTAACGAACTTCTTCCACCGCTGTCATTAAAACACACAATACAAATATGAAAATTAAGCAATTCTCCAACGTGGTGGTGTCCAAGTACAAACCAGGTTTTAGCTCATGGACTACTGGCTATTACTGCTACACGAGCTATAAATAAAGAAAAGCAAGCATTACAGGTAAGATTAAAAATGCATATATTAACACTGGAAAATCCAGAGAAGGCTGTATCCTTTGAAAAGTAAACAGTTATTTTTTCAGTGTTGTCGTATTTAACCATTACCTGTAAAAAATGACATTACGAAATTACAGAAATATATCGTATTACATAAAACAAATGCCATGAATTTTAAACAGAATGTAAAAAGGCAAAAGGATAAAAGCTTGGTGTATCCGTTATGTGTTTTCTGGGGTTTTTTTTTTTTTTTTTTTTGACAATTCATATACAGGATGTTGGAAGACCATACCAAATGGGAGCATTCGAGAGCGTACGCCTCTCGTACCCTGTCCGCATTGAGCGGGCCTGAGAGAATCGGGAAGTCAGCTCATGGCCTGCAAGGAAGTCCCCGCTGGCAGGTACAAACAAGGTCAGAGTTAGGAGACAACATTCTTCTTTTGTGTGTTTTCGTTGCAAATCCTTATTTTCTCGTACCCATTTAGCAGTACTGTACCTGTTAACTTTTTTACTGTTACAAAAAGGCAAGAAACAGCCAAAAGCCAGCTGTTACATTATTGCCAAATGACTGAAGGCTCTATGTTAACCACTACAGTAAAGCACTCCAGGGTGCTGTGAAAAACTTTAAAGAAAAACAAAAATTAAGCAAAATACATTACATATGATGGTTAATGTAGCATAAGTTAATGGCTAAGGATGGCTTGGGTTAAGTAATGCAACTGCATACCTGTATGTATGTTTTGGAGTTTATGCTTGTAGTATGCTAGTATGGCTTGTAACTGTTTTGATGGCCACCTCGCCTTGGAGATTTGCCGTAACCACTCTGCTGGTCTGCGGGTTGAGCAGAGAACATAGGAGGAAGAAAACAGTGGCTATTAAATGTTTACGAATGTGGCAGGATGATAAGAGCTTACAGCCAAAACTTAATACATTCTACTTCAGATATATATGATGTAGATCCACATACCAACACACCATCTGAATTGTACTTTATTAATCCAGTTTAAATTAGCCAATTATTTAGAAAATAACTTGTAATTAATATGTTAATTGCATTAGATACTTACGTTACACTGTATTTCAAATATAACGTTTTCTGCAAATATTGGAGGAGACAAAAAATTTTGGGAGTAAACTGGATGAATTTTTAAAAATAGTTTATTTTCTTCTAAAAGTGGCCATTGGCTGGTGGTCATTTCTCCACTGACCTACAGATGTACATTTTAAACTCTTGTTGAAGGCTCTCAAGGCACTTGTGACACATGAGTTGTGAAGGTAAGACATCCCTTTCCCATTCCACATAGCACCACATCTCATACAATAAATATCTACATTATATCTTAGGTTAAAGCAAAGACAGACAAGAACAAAAACACGCATGATCTAAACAGCTATGCTTAAAGCTCAGGTAAATTTAGTGTACAGTTGTCATTATATCAGTATCAAAAAATCTTTCATACATTATTTTCTTAGAGTTTTTGCAGCGTTTTCACAAACAGCATTACATACTGCTGTAGTCACCATATCCGTAGTAGTTGTAACCCGAGTAATCATAGCCCCCGTATCCACCATAGCCTTGATTGTTGTAGCCATAGTTTCCGTAATTTCCATATCCTTGATTCCAGTAGTTTCCGTACCCCTGGTTCCAATTTTGATTAGGTCCTGAAATGGAGAGCCACAAAATGTCATCATATCGCAGACACGATGCACAGATACTTCAAATATAATGAAAATAACTATTGTTCTATTAAGAAATTCTCCAATCTGGAGCAAAGCAGGTGTGGATTAAAGTGAAAATCAACTTGTAGCTCAGATTTTAGGGTACGATGCACGTGGTGCAAACATCACCCTCTGCTCCCTGGGTCTTCAACTCGCTGCTTGATGCACACAATGCCCGAGAGGTGTGTGTCTCTCTACAACCACGTTTATAAGCAAACCTTTTAATTCATTAAAGTGAATTTTAAATACATATTGATTTTATTTCTGTTACCTAGCAAAACAGATGGGAGAGTTAACCACAGCAGACGTGTTTTTTAATCATTCACTATGCCGTACAATTGTTTCTTGCTTGTAATTTGCCAAGAGCACAGACAGTGTGGGAAGCCTTCTGCCAGATGGCATTTCTTTTATTATTAACTTTACAATATGGCAAATCATACATTACAGAGATTCTGCCTAGTGCTCTAAATATCTTTTCATGCATGATTTACTGGGAGGAGTATATGACATCTGAAACTATCTAAGCAGACTCATTTGCAAGTCTTTTTCCCCCAAGTCAAGACTAGTCAGTGTTACGTGGCCGAAGCTGGTAATTTTCAATGTTATTCACCGCAATAGGAGTTCTCACAGCTCAGTGGTTTTTTTTTTACTCCTTATTGAAAGTGAATACTCATAAAAATTTCTGACGCCTATGTCAAATTCAGCGTGCGTGTACTGTTAGTTCAGTGTGCCAGGAGATGCTAATAAAACTGCATCTACATAGACAGCACTCACCTCCTCTCCCACGACCTCGGGAGGAGAAGCCACCTCTTCCACCCCACTGCTGCTGCTGGTACTGCTCCTTTGACATAGCCACTTTGACTTCACACTGTGTAAAAGCAAGCGCATACAAGCATTAACATTCGCATTAAAGGCTTTATAACAATTCTCGACCTTATTACTGGTCATTTTCATAAACATTTTTAACAAACACAATACATGCAATGCCATTTCGAAGTCATTAAGGGTAGGGAAATCCTCTGGGTTATCAAACAGAACTATAACTTATAGAATAACACAAATACGTTTATGCAATACATATCAATGTTGCACCAAGTGTCATTATGCTATACCTTGCTTAGGCCAATGTTATGGTACTTCTTTTCCATGATTTTCTTCACTGGTTCCTCCTCTTTGAAGGTGATGAAACAGAATCCTCGCCTTTTATTTGTTTTGTTTTCCATTGGCAACTCAATAGACTCCACCTGACAACAGAAACACCAATCCTTGCCATCAGTTTAAGAGTACATATTACAACATCAAGTTAAATATGCTTAAGTCATGTAGAATTCATTTCATATGTAACCCATGTTGACGAGACCAAACGATTTGTTCTCTACAGAATAGAAATCTACAGAAGTTTGAAGAACATTTTTACACACCTCTCCAAAGGCATGAAAGTACTCTCTGATCTTCTCTTCAGGAGTGTCTGGTGAAATGCCACCAACAAAGATCTTCTTCACAGGTTCCTTGGATTTCATGGCTTTTGCTTTTTTTGGGTCGATCACCTTTCCATTAAGTTTGTGTTCTTTTTGTTGAATAACCTGTAACCAATAGATGACATAACATCATTACTACTCAGTGAGTGCTATCTTACATGAAGAGAAAACAGGTTCTACTGTAAATAAGAACAATATGCAAATAATAATTCAATAATAGGAAGTGTTTGTAATTGGAAGCGTTAAACTCCTGAAATACTGGAAATGCCACGACACTGCAGAGACATGTTTCTCCACTCACTTAAACAGTGTTAGAAACTTTTCTCTAATCTGACTGGTCAGTAGGTGTTGATTAATTTTCTATAGCAGCAGCTCTGACAATAGTGCTGGCTGTACCTCAAAGCACAGGTTTATTTTAATGTACTCATTCTAATACTTTATCATTTCTATAATAACAACTCATGCATAGGGACTTGTATGCTGTGGCTCTACATTAACTTGGGCTAATAATAAATAGATTTAAAAATGTGTTGTTATTTAACAAAGAATAGCATCTAATTGTTTATATGGAGAAAGGTTCTGTAAGGAAAGTTTATTTAACATTTACTTAAGGAGTCTCTGGTGTCAGTGCTTTTTGGAATGGTTAGTAAGTTTTCCACAATAGCACAGTCTTCAGGACAAAAGACTTTGCGCTTCCCAGTTTCTCGGTAACATGCTAAGCTGTGTTTTGTTGTTTTTTTTGACTTCACGCAACAGAAAACAAAGAGAGGCTAAGGAATGACTGTTTATAGTTGCTGTAATGTAAGTGATAACTGGAACTAAGTTATCTGGTGGATATTCCACAACATTAGATTAGAGTTATGATGTGTTCATTAATAAATTAAAAATTATAATATTTGGAAACTGCTGTGGCATAAGGGGAACAAAACATTTTGGGGCGAGCTGTTAGAAATAACAATCAACTTTGGGGTGGTTACAGTCCTTTACTCTGCATCGTTTATTATTTTTCCATATAACAGTGCCTTTCGCTGTGTATTATTCCTTATATATTATGGGTCTGCAATGCAGTGGCTCTCCATGAGCTGAACAGAAAAAAGACCATACTGAAGTTCACTACCTTTTCCACACTTTCAGCATCTTTAAACAGTACGAAGCCGAAGCCTCTGGATCGACCAGTCATAGGATCCAGCTTTAAAGTGCAGTCTACAACCTCCCCAAACTTGGCAAAGTAATCTTTTAGATCCTTCTTCGTTGTGTCCCAGCTCAGGCCTCCAACAAACATTTTCCTGTGGGACAGAAAGATGCGTGTTAAATATGTTAAAAAATAAAAGGCCTGTGTGACATCCTGAGGCTATTCTCCTTTACCTTTCAGATGACTGCAGTCAAATAAAGCTTTGGGAAAACATGTAGGCTACAGGCCATTCTTCTTGCCTGAAATGCCTGTGTCCCTAGTTTGCATGGCACCACTGACATTATGCCTAGAAATTAGCAAGAAATGGAAGGGGCAGAAATTCCTACTTCTGTCATTTTTTTCAAAAAATAAAGTTGTGCTTATGAGAATTAGAGAGGTATATTCTATAAATTAATTTGCGCTTATTTATAACCAGCTACAAAAACCTGGGCACGGAGGCGTGCTAGCTACTTTATTAGCAGCTACTTTGTTGTATTTATATGATATATCATGAAAATTAGGGTAGTAATCTGTATTTTTAAAAAAACGATATAAAAGGTCTGACGGTTATCTTGTAATATCTCGTTGCTTCAACAGTGTATGAAAACCCAACTATCATCAAAACGTTAGCTATAGCTAAGGCCTTGCAGTTTTCATTCAACTTTTTTTCCATTTAGGCTGGTTAAGGCTAACAATGATAGTTCCTTTTCTTGTTAAAAAACAAACAAACAAAACCAACAGTTGTCAGGTAGTTAATGCTGGTTATATAAGTGCTATAAAATTGAGTTAACTAGCCGGCTTTGCTTTACCGGTGGCTAGGTTAGCTAGAAACGTCATCAGTTCGGTCCAAATGAAAGCTAACCAACACTGCAAAGATACCTAATAACATTATATTAATGCTGGTGATATGGTGAAAAAAATGTATGTAAAGAACACTGAAATAAATAAGAAATCATTCTGAGTGCCACAAACGCTAATTTAACATACATATATCTCCAATCAGCTACGATATTTTGCTCATTTTGGCTCGGTTTCTAGCTAACCATCAGCATTTCTTCGTACTGTATCCATTTACCCTTCATCTTCCTCGTTTTTACTCGCATCAATCTTCGATCCCTCGCTTTCTCCCGGGCCTCCATCACTGACCGCCTGTATCTGTCCCTCCACACTCGCCTCTCCGTCTTCGTCCATCTTCATGGTCGGATCTTCTCCAATGAACTGCTCCTCCATTTTTCCTGTCTCACTCGGCGCTAATGCTAGCGAGTTTCCTTCACTGGTGGCCGATATCCAGCGCTAGAATTCCAAAAAGGGCGCAAGAGACACCGCTTTCGGTTTATTAAAAAAAATCCCAGCGCAATTTTAAAGCAATTTTAACATTGCTTTAGATCCCAACTACAAGCAAAACAACATTCGGTCTTTGTACTTTAGTTGCCGCACAGCACTGTTCTGGCACAAAATGGAGGCAGAGGGAGCAAGAGCTCCTGCAGCACAGCTACAAGTTCAGCTCAGTGCCTCATTTATGCAACTTTATTTTTCGTTTCTTTATTAAAAATACTCAGTCGAATTTGACATTTAAATTGTGACATTATAATGAATATTACTTCGTTAAACACTGATTAGGTATGGATCACTTAAAAGAAGGGATACTAAACTACATCTTTTTGTACTTTTAATGTATATCTGTTGCCTGGAAAGGTGCGTGTAGCAGACCTTTAGAGCTTTTCAAACCAATTACACTCAATTCAAGCTATACTATATCCACATTTCTAGGTTAAATCTATCAAAACAATCTATCGAGCTAGTTTATTACTATTTTTTCTCCATAAATGTGATTGATAAGTCATCTATGGTCAAAGATCTTAAAAATCCATAGCCATACTTTATTAAAAACATACCACACAATCATGGTTTTGTACCCCAATTTTAATTTTAATTTCCATTTATCCAAAACTGAAAAAAATTAAGACAAAAAGGACACTTTCCAAATCAGGTTCTAAGTACACATCAGCACAAAATTTCAGGATCTACTTCAACAAAGCACAGGATAAGAAACTTGGAAACAATATTTACAAGGTGTGACTGTGAATGTCTTCATCAGAGGACAATGAAACAAACAAACAAAAAAAAAAACTTTAAAATCAAGACGCTCTTTGATTAAGAAGAACAGGGTTTCCATGAGCTGCCTCCAGGGTACGAACGCTCAGTCTGCCCACCTAAAAGAGACGAGATGGGACATTAACTATTTTTTTACATGGCTAGAATCTCACTGAAAAAGACCACCTCCATGTTTCAGTTTAACTTCGTGAGCTGTTGACTTTAAGCTATTAAGATCACCATTCAAGACTAAAGATCATATGTACAACTTAATGTTACTGAAAGCGTGTCTATAGGCAGCGAAACCTTTAGCTCCACTGAGCTGGTGGACAATCTCACCAAAAAGGAGCATACCCTTGTAAGTGTCTCATCAAATTTAAGGTCAATTCCAAACAGTAAGTGACACCATGATGATAGCTTGCATATTAACTTTTTATGGCTTCATAAAAATTGTTTACATATGATCTTTATCATCTATATCTTAAGGAAAAGGACTGAGGTGTACCATTTGAAGTTCTCTATGGACTCTAAAGAAAAAGCAAGCATTATGAGTTTTATGCAATTTATGGGGCGGGAACCATTTTAGACAAACAAAAGGAAAAAAAAGAAAAAAAAAACCCAAAACGAAAACACTGAAGCTCCAGAACTGAAATACAAGAACACTAAAATAAAAAGGAGAATACAAACAGCAAGGTTAAACACTTTAGGGTTCACTGTTAAATACCTGTAAAAAATTCATTTTAAAACTGTTAAACAAAACCCTGATAACTTAAGGGAAAACGAGAGATCTCCTGCTTAACGTTTGCTCTTTAACGCTGGTACAGGAAATTTGAAGAGACCATACCACAGGACAGCGTTTTCTCGTGCATGCCGTGCTCTCTGCCCGCTATGTGCGACGCCCAGAGAATTTCGTGGTCAGGTGACACACGGCCTGCAATGAAGTCCCCACTGGCAGGTACAAACAAGGTATAATAATCAGAATTAGGGAAAGAACGGAAAATCAGGAGAGGTGCCCTTACTCTGTACCCTTTAGCAGTACTTTACCTGTTAGCATTGCTATCAACTTTATGTTATTTCCTTATGATCACCTGTTAAAAAGCAGGAAGAAAAGCGGGAAAATCTACAGAAAAACGTTTACGTTTTTCTGAAGAGAGTTTTTTTTATTATTTTTTTTAAAAAGACACTGCTGTGCAAGCATTAGCAATTAAAGATCTATAGACATATCCTTAAATTTTCAGTCAAAATGTGGTGCATGAAAATGCATACCAATCTGTTTTAGGATAGTCAGTGTTGTCTATTGATCTTTAAAGTTCACACATAATGCCAAATGAAAGGCTTGGATTATAAGCTTACCATAAATTCTGGCAGGTCAAGCCATTTCATCAATATGGCTGGTAGTTGTTCTGATGATTTCCACCCTCCCGGGAGACCTTGCCATAGTTGCTCTGTTGACCTATAAAATATAAAATAAAAATGTTATTAGAATTAGACAGTAATCAGCTAGTCAGTATTTTCAACATAGATATTAGGTACTTAGATTTACCATTGTAATCATCATAGCCTTGTCCATATCCATAATTTTGGTAGTTGTAGCCCGAATAGTCATACCCAGAGTAATCATTATAACCCTGGCTGTAGCCATTGCCGTAGCCTCCATAGTTCTGTCCATAGTAGCCACCGTAGCCTTGGTTGTAGCCCTGACTTGGTCCTGCACAAAGGGTTGGAACGAGACAACAAAGCTGAGCATTTGCAATGGAAAACTAATAAGCAAAACTGTACCATTAGTGTTTTTATTTATATATTAAAAAAAGAAAAAAAAAAAACAGTGGCATGTATACTGAACAGATAAATACCTCCTCTTCCACGACCTCTGAATCCTCCTCTTCCTCCCCGGTCACTTCTGTTCTGCTGCTGTCTGTAGACCTCTTTAGGCTGGGCAACTTTAATTTCACACTAAAATAACAGGGGGAAAAAAAGCGATTTAAATACATGCCAGTCATGAATACCTGTTTCCATTCAAATAAAAAGCCGCTGTGCTACACATACCTTTCCTGCTCCCACGTTGTGGTATCTATTTTCCAAAAGCTTCTTAACAGGCTCTTCATCCACGTATGTTACAAAGCAGAACCCTCGCCTCTCGTTCGTGTTGCTGTCCACAGGGAGTTCAATATTTTCGATCTATATTGAGAGGGATCAAATGGTTACTATATGGTAAAAACTGTATGCCTGGTAAAGGTCCGCTCTATCCATCTAACTACAGCAATGTTTAACAGTGCATCTGTGACATTGATCAAATAAGAATTCATATGACTTACATCTCCAAAGGATCCAAAATATTCCCGAATTTGTTCCTCTGATGTTTCTGGACGAAGACCTCCAACAAAGACTTTTTTGGGAGGCTCTTTCCCCTTCATGGCTTTGGCTCGCTTTGGATCAATCAGTTTCCCGTCCAATTTGTGCTCCTTCAGCTCCAGAACCTGAAAACATAGTCATGTGTTTTAAGTTTTAACAATAAAATTTACAAAAGGAAATGGATGGAGCACACAAGCAAAAATGCAAACATGTTTAATTTATTGCACATGAGCTACAATTAAACATGTATTTCATCTAAAATGTTCACAGTCTCTGCTGATAAAAACAATAGAAACCATCACAGAAAGTCCAATGGTTTCCACTACAAATACCATTACAAACCATCAGCTAACCATTAAAACCATTACCGGTCCTTAATGGTGTCCATGACATGCCTCCAATAGAAGGCAACAAGTTACCAGTGGAGACCCACAAGGACTGTTACAGTTTCCATTAAAACCAATACGATTCCCATTATAACCATTACAAACTCTATGAGGGAGTTCTATTTTTTTCTTTTTCCAGCAGGGAGTAATGTACTCAGAAAAGACAAACCATTTAAATACAGGCTAACTGGATTTTGATGGGAGATTACAGAAAATGAATCTTATCAATTAAATGCTAGTGATTAATAGTGTACAATATTAGCAGGGTCATTTTTGACTTAAGATCACTGCACTCACTCTGTCGACACTCTGTGCATCTTTGAAGAGCACAAAGCCAAAACCTCTGGATCGGCCGGTCATCGGGTCTGTTTTGATGGTACAATCCAAAACCTCTCCAAACTTCGACAGGTAGTCTTTAAGGTCTTGCTTGCTGGTGTCCCAGCTCAGACCACCGATAAACATTTTCCTGCAAATAAAAAAAAAACATGTGCATCGGTTATTTTCTCAACTTATTCACATATTGCATCGATTTGAAAGTTAGACTCAAGTCCCAATTAAGCCTGTAGATCTTCAGCAGAGACATGTTACTGAGATACAGCATATGCATGCATACCGAATTAGCGTAAGATGCCATGAAGTCGAGCTAATCATGCGGCCGGAAAGTGATCCGTTAACTTTAGCAACATTAACCAACCTAAAAGCAGATAAGTATCTTGGCTAAGAGACGAAAGGTGAACATTCAACGACTTAAAACAGTTAGCTAGTTAATACAGACTTGCTATCTATTTGCTAGCTAGCGAGTTAACATGCACGCCACGTTTGAATTTTCTGAAACCGCTAGCTTAGATGTCGCGAGACAAACTGCGGAGAACTATTTGCGCATAGCCAGCTTTTGTCTGATGTAAATCACTTTTCAATGAATAGAATACATAGAATACTATTAATGGCAAAGCGCAATTTAAAAATAAGACACACAACCTAAAAAAAAAAAAAAAAAAAAAGCTAAACACAACAGAATGTCACGTTACTAGCTAAGCTAGTTTAGCACTGTTGGGCCTGCACCGGCCTAGCGGCGCCACTCACCCATCATCCTGCTGATTCTTGCTTGCGTTTATTTTGGATCCCTCTGGAATCTCATCCGTGCTGAATTCAATCTGTTCGTGTTCTGCCTGCATTTTTGGCCTGTGGTAATCCGGAGCAACGACCTGTGTGGATTAGTGTGACTATTTTTGATAAAGACCCCGACACAACGGCAAACACAAACACCCTGACCCGTTTTTCTAAAATGGCGGACGGTGACGCGGTGACGCAATGACGCAATCAGAGAGGGCGGGGAAAGGGGCGGGGCGCAGAGACATCAACAGCCGCGTTGATCTCACACACACAACTGATTACAAAAAAGATCATTTAAATTAATTGTGAAATTTAAACAAAAATATGAGTGTTGAATATTAAAATGAGCTAAAACCACGTTTATTTCCCAAAATAATAACTCTATTATAAAATATCTCTATTATAAAATAACTAAAATATATTTTTAAAAATATAATAGATTTATTTAGTCCACATGGTTGACTTTAATTAACACATTCTTATATATAAATAACATACATACTCAATAAAGGTACAAAAAAAATCTTTTTTTGGGGGGAGGGGGTGTTTCTGGCCTTCGACTATCTGACGTTTTACGGAAGCCTTCGAGTGCCAAACAACTCCATATCTCAGCAAACGCGGTAGACCTTCTCACTATTATACACGCAGTGGCCGTTGCGGAAACGCAAACTCACTGATCTTCAAATTATTATCTACCGGAAGTACTTTTGGTGCATGATGTGTAAATCATTGGATTTTGATCCTAAACCAGTCGCGCCCTGGTAGGCCAGAGCCATCGCTCAGAGTTGCCAGATTGTACTTAGTAAGCGTTCAAATCCATCCTTGTAGTATAGAGCACTATATATGAGGAAGGAATGTAAATACACTTTCTGTACGCATCAGAATATTCTTTTTTTTATTTAAAGTAATTAGTCAATTTCATTCATCAAAATATGGATGTACACGGAAAGTTATTAAAGTGTATAATTTAATGTAATCAGAATAATGCAAAGCCATAACAGTGGTGCAGCAGGTAGCGTTGCAGCGGCCCCAGTTTGCTCCTGAGCTCAGGCTACTGTTACTGTTTCTGCAGGGTTTCTGTGCATGTGGGTTTCCTCCCTTCTCTAAAACACATGCATTAATGTGTTGTCTTAGGGGTCAAAAATGATCCGCCACTATGTTTACCAGCCGAGAAAAAGAGTGGTGTCCACTGCTTAGATGCAGTCTTTCTGCACTGTGAAGAGGGAAAACCCAGATATTCACAAAGTTTCTGATGAATGACAGATTGTTTCTTCATGAAAAATAGATTTGGGGTTTAAAATTCAATTAAGCCACTTTATTTTAAGAGGTTAGTGAAGGCGGGTCATTTTTTACCCTTAGGACAAAGGGAGTAGACATGATGTTAAGACCACACAAGCGTTAAGTGTTAATTTCCCGCAGGCGTGAATGTGTGTGCAACAGAATGGCGTCCCATCCAGGCTGCATTTCCCACCGCCTGACCTGGATAAAGAGCAAACTGAAAAACACACACACACACACACACACACACACACACACATATATATATATATATATATATATATATATATATATATATATATATATTAGGGCTAGGTTTAAAAATATATATATACTCCAGGCTAATTTCAAATAAATGAAATTTATGAAGTTAAATTAATTTATTGTTTATTAAATTATGTTATTTTAAATGATGTTAAAACAAATAGAATTCAAATCAATCAGTATCACTGATCCTTAGTGGCCAATAGACCTCATGTCTACATATATTCTGTGTTTTTTATGTAAATTAGTCTGCTACTATTTCTACTACTAAAACCAGAATTTTGTTTATTGATAAATCTTGTATTGTTACAACTAATACAATCATATAATTATTATATTATTTATAAAAAAAATACGAATTAACAACATCAACTGATTGAATATGAACTATTATTATTAATATTATTATTATTAAAGGGGATTTTAGTTAAAGTTACCTGGCAACCCGTTGACTGAGCCATGTGTTAGCGCATTGCTAGCTGGTTAGTGTGCAATTCCTCTTATGAACCGTTTTTGCTTCTCTGACCGGAAGTGATCGAGTTTATCTAACCCTCGTTTTTATATACATATTTGTGACTGTAAACTGTCGTGGCGAGACTGTCGTTGTCCATTTGGGGAAAAAAATGGCAACGATTACAGTTCCTGAGAACGCTAGCGTTTTTCTGTTGGACATTGAAGGAACTACGACTCCTATCACGTTTGTAAAGGTAGGAATGACTGTGGATCCTTTGCTAAACCTGCGATCAGTTGTGTAATCGCATGACTATGGCTCGGCTAACCTTCCTTTTCCATGCAGGACGTTTTATTTCCATATATCAAAGAGCACTTGGAGGAGTACCTGTGTGCGCACTGGGAGGAGGATGAGTGCAAGCAGGATGTGCAGCTCCTAAAGAAACAGGTCATTTACTGCACCATTGACTTTCTTTCACATAGGGGGCTTATTTATTAGTTAAATAATTGATTTTATTGGTCATTTTATCAGGTAAGCCCACCACAGGTGCATGTTTTAGGTAGAATTATTCAATGCAGCACATTATGTTGCTATGCATGCTTTGTCCCTGTCTATCAATGGGCCATCTGATATTATCAGTTGACACTGATATAGTGCATGTTGAGCTGGTACAGAAATTTTAAAGGCTGTAATGTCACAGTTGTGGTTTCAGAATTATCCAAAAACCAACAGCAGCCCTGTGGTCAGTAACTGACACTGATCACAGGTTAAAGGATGCGTAAGAAATTGTGCATAAAAATACCCAGGAACACTGCTGTGCCTGTTAAACCAGCTTGACAGTGTAATATTTCAGCCAGATTTTTGCCGTCACAGACAGAATATCACGTTGTTAAATAATTCTTCTGAGTTTCAGATTGGCGGTCTTAGAACGCATAATGTGATATGGTCACCTGCGGCTGATTTAGTGCCATTGCAGTGAAAGACAGCCAACAACAAAATTCTGGCAGCGTCAGAAATTGTTGATTAAAAGCTCAGTGTGTGACCACTGCTATAACACTTGTCTAAAAAAGCCACCAGTAGAAGGATGGCATAGGATTACACAAAACTCACAATACATTTGCAAATATTGTAGGGGAAGGGTGAAATGTAAATGAAACTAATGCTAATGGAGAGAAAACAAAATCTACTAATTATAAGCCGACATGAAGAACATGCTATCACACAGTCTATTATAGAATTCATCCAAGATATTACTGGGATCATCTCTTAGAGTGTGACAAGTAGTAATCTTATAAGACCACTGTAATGGCACAGTGGAAAAACCGGCTTAACACACACACCAACACCACACACACTGGCACGTAGGAGTCACTGAGAATGATCCAACACCCGAATAATAAATCTGGCAAGCTGTTGTCCTGTGAAGTAAAGGTGCATAGCCAAACATAACTGTGCACCTACATGGAAGTATCTGCTACAAAATGGCCAATGAGTGTAGATATGACGTAGATCTAGCTAATATATAGGCAACTCTATATATATATATATATATTTAAGACCTTATAGCTTGTGTTTTGGTTTTACTATTTTCTTTGAGATATAGTACATATATCTGAGTACAAGGAATAACATAATGCCAATGCAGTGCAATTCAAACCTGCTTTGGTTCAAAACTGAGCTAACATTACAGCCTAGTTTTAAACAAAGCCTTAAACGTCATATTCTCCTCCCAGTTCAGCATCAATAGACCGTCTACTCACTAAAACAGACTGATCCTTTTTTTATCTGTAATAACAAATAACAAACTACTAAATTCTAGCTACTAAATGTGAATCAGGTAACAGATCTATAATTAACAGAATCTTAAACAGAGTTTAATACTTAAAATTAAGTACCACAGTCACATTTATTGTCAAAATAAATATGAGAAATTAGCTCATAGAAATGCTATGTCCTAGCATTTAGATGAGTAAACCCCACAAAAAGGCAAAAATGTTTGTTATAAATGAGATCTAAGTGTATGTCTTAATAAAAAAAAGTCACAGTGTTTTTATAAAGAGAAAGAAAGGAATTGACTTTGATTAGATTTCACCCAATTTCACCTTTTGATAATGTATTCATTCATTAATCCATTCACCTTAACCCCTTTGTTTTGTTGCATTTACACAGCCTTTATCAGGTTACTGCATGCACGGGACACACAGTGGGTTTGTGTTCTGATAACAAATACAGGGCCCTGGGAATTCTAAGATTTAACATGTACTGCTTATTTTACACGACATGGATTCCTGAAATGTGCCAGCTTAAAAACGTTCTGTCTAAACAAGTTAAACTGGATATCTCCCCAAACCCTTGTGAAGCACATACAGTTAGGTCCGGAAGTATTTGGACAATGACAGAGTTTTTGTGATTTTGCCTTTATACACCACCACAATGGTTTTGAAATAAAACAATCAAGATGTGTAGACTTTCAGCTTTATTTTAAGAGGTTCCACAAAAATATGGCATTTACCATTTAGGAATTACAGCCATTTTAAGAAAAGTACCTCCATTTTCAGGGGCTCAAAGGTATTTGGACAATTGTCATTAATTGACCAGGTGCGGTCCATTCCCTCATTACTTCAAGACAAATGAAGCAGATGAAAGGTCTGGAGTTGATATCAGGTATTGAGTTGGCATTTGGCAGCTGTTCGACTGGCACTACCAATATGAAGTCCATGGAGATCTCAATGCAAGTGAAGGAGGCCATCATTAGGCTGAAAAAACAACATAAATCTATAAGAGAGATAGCAAAAACCTTAGGTGTGGCCAAATCAACAGTCGGGTACATTCTTAAAAAGAAAGAAAGCACTGGTGAGCTCAACAAAGGCCTGGAAGACCACGGAAGACAACTAAAGTGGATGATTGCAGAATCCTTTCCTTGGTGAAGAAAAACCCCTTCACGACATCAACAGAAGTCAAGAATACTCTGGAGAAGGTAGGCGTATCATTGTCAAAATCTACAATCAAGAGATGCCTTCATGAATGTAAATACAGAGGGTTTACAGCAAGGTGCAAACCACTGGTAACATTCAAGAACAGGAAAGCCAGATTAGACTTTGCCAGAAAACATCTAAAAAAGCCTCCCATGTTCTGGAATAAGATTCTTTGGACTGATGAAACCAAGATTAACTTGTACCAGAATGATGGGAAGAGAAAAGTATTGGCAAAAGAAAAGAAGAGCTCATGATCCAAAGTATACCACATCATGTGTCAAACACGGTGGAGGGAGTGTTATGGCATGGGCATGTATGGCTGCCAATGGAACGGGCTCACTGGTGTTTATTGATGATGTGACTGCTGGCAGAAGTAGCAAGATGAATTGTGAGGTGTATAGGGCTATACTCTCTGCTCACATTCAGCCAAATGCTACAAAACTGATAGGACGCTGCTTCACAGGGCAGGTGGATAATGACCCTAAACATACTGCGAAAGCAACTCGAGACTTTTTGAAGGCAAAGAAATGGAATATTCTTCAATGGCCAAGTCAGTCACCTGATCTCAACCCAATAGAGCTGCTATATATATAGATGAGACATAACATTAAAACCACTGACTAGTGAAGTGAACAATATTGATTATCTCGTTGCAGTGGCACCTGTCAAGAGGTGGGATATATTACAGCAAGTGAACGGTCAGTTGTTGAATTTTATGTGTTGGAAGCAGGAAAAATGGGCAAGTGTAAGGATCTGAGCAACTTTGAAAAGGACCAAATTGTGATGGCTTAATGACTGGTTCAGAGAGTCTCCAAAACGGTAGGTCTTGTAAGGGGTTCCTGGTATGCAGTGGTTAGTACCTACCAAAAGTGGTCCAAAGAAGGACAACCGGTGAACCGGCGAAAGGGTCATGGGTAGCCAAAGCTCACTGATGTGCGTGGGGAGCTCCTGTAGCATAAATTGCTGAAAAAGTTAATGCTGGCTATGATAGAAAGGTGTCAGAACACAGTGCATCGCAGCTTGCTGTGTATGGGACTGCCTATCTGCAGACCGGTCAGAGTGCCCATGCTGACCCCTGTCCACCACCGAAAGTGCCCACAATGTGCACATGAGCATCAGAACTGGACCATGGAGCAATGGAAGAAGGTGGCCTGGTCTGATGAATCACATTTTCTTTTACATCACGAGGATGGTCAGGTGCGTGTGTGTCGCTTACCTGGGGAAGAGATGGTACCAGGATGCACTAGGGGAAGAAGACAAGCCGGCGGATGCAGAGTGATGCTCTGGGCAATGTTCTGCTGGGAAACCTTGGGTCCCATTCATGTGGATGTTCCTTTGACATGTACCACCTTCCTAAACGTTTTTGCAGACCAAGTATGCCTTATCATTATGGCTGTGCATTGCAGATTCTGTGCTTATTCTGGGGTATCATAAACAGCACATCTTGTACAAACTGAACAACACACTGAAATAAGGTAAATATATTTTTTTAGAAAATAGCTAAAATAAGAGTTCTTGGTAAAGGGGAAAAAAGGGTGCTCGATGCCAGACCATGTGGTGAATATCAGGGCTTTTCCCAAAGCTACAGGCATCTCAGAGGCAAATGATTTTAGCTAGCTGGCTAAACTAAAGTGTAGAAAACAACACTGGCCTATCTGGTAGTCAAAAGACAAAGATCACTGGATAAAATACACATACCGATGGGGATGTAACCAAGTTTGAGGTTCAAAACTACATAAAAAATGTAGCCAGTTATCTAGGTTTATCTCTTTAACTAAAACAGTTTTGCAACTGGTTAATGGTACAAATTCCACAAAAAGATAAAGCAGATGACAATTATTCACTAGATTTGCACCAGATTAGGGGACAAACAAATGCTAGAACAAAATCTAAAATTTTACTACTATTGAATCCCTTTTTCAACTTATTGATTATATTGCAATCTCACTTATTCTCTTCCCTGATTGGCTGCTAGCTCCTGTCTGTCACAGTTTAGTTGGATTTCTTATTGTACCTACAGTTGGCATGATAACTTGATAATGTTTGATAAAGTGAACAAATTTCCAGCCAATTCCTACCTCACATCGCTGACTGTAAATTACTATTACAGGATTGTGAGAATGACTCAGAGCAGCTCAGGAACATCAGATTATATATATATATATTCTATTATTATTATTATTATTATTATTATTATTATTATTATTATTATTATATCAGAGTATTTTTTTTTGGTCCTGTGACTCAATAATCATGTTTTTTTCCATTTAAAAAATAGATGCACTATAGCTTTAAGTTACATAAGTTTCAGGTAGTAATAATATTAGTAGG
Organism: Pangasius djambal; assembly: GCA_022985145.1. Classification (NCBI taxonomy): domain Eukaryota; kingdom Metazoa; phylum Chordata; class Actinopteri; order Siluriformes; family Pangasiidae; genus Pangasius; species Pangasius djambal. The sequence goes on from CM040991.1 coordinate 16,347,006, forward strand.
CTGTAGTGTTGCAGTTTGTCACCTGATTCAGCCATATTTCATTGGACCGTGGTGTTTTTTTCAGACTGAGGAAGACTTAAAGCAGAATAGAGCATGCCCAGTTCATGCTGTAGACCAGACGGTCCACACGGATGAAGAGAAGGCAATCCGGGAGGTGGTGGATAGTGTCCTGTGGCAGATGGCCGCAGACAGAAAGACCACCGCTCTCAAGCAGCTGCAAGGCCACATGTGGAGAGCAGCCTATGTTTCAGGGAAGATTAAAGGCGAGTAAGTATGGAGGAGCTGCCCTTTTATTTCTTAAACACCTTTTACGTGAATGAAAGGTGAACCCAGAAAAAGTATTACATTTTCATTACATAAGGACATTTTTTTGCATGTAGACTCTCATAAGTGGCTACAATTGCTCATCTGGACTTATCTGTCTGTGTTCTGACGCAGAGTGTATCAGGATGTGGTTCCTGCTATAAGAAGATGGCGGCAATGTGGTCTTAAAGTCTACATTTATTCTTCAGGAAGCATAGAAGCCCAGAAGCTACTCTTTGGCTATTCAGTTGAAGGGGATCTATTAGATGCAAGTTCTAATTTGGCTGATTTTCATATAATATGTGCTGATTACATTTTATGGTAGGTTGTAGTGTTTAAACATCTTTCCAAATGTCTCTTGCAGCTATTTGACGGTCACTTTGACACCAACATTGGTGCCAAAGTGGAGAGTAAAAGCTATGAAAAGATTGCAGAGAGGATTGGCTGCTCCCCAGAAGACATTATGTTCTTAACAGATGTCACACGAGGTGGGTACAAAGTGGCTGTAATTTGTGTTTTTTAGTTTTCAGTTGGCTGCGTCCTCCTCAACTACTAATGAGTTTGGATAAACACCACATTCAGAGGGCATTTAAAAAAAGATAATAAATGCCACTGTCTAATATTTTACACAAATTGTTTAAATATGTGTGGGTTTTTTTTTTTGGTCAATTGCTATGGCAATACGAGAGCTTTGAACTGTGAATTCTTGAGCCTTGGTCCTGTGAGCCGATGGAAAGGAGGGTGGGGCTGTGGTCTCTGGTCCGTAAAAGCATAGGTCATTCAGCAGTAAAGACTCTCTGATAGTAACCAAATCTTTGGCCAGTAGTGCTGTTTACAACAGCTTAACATGAGCCAATCCGTTCACATAGACACAAATAATGGTATTTCCACCCACTGCACAGCCTGAGTTTAAAGCTTTAAAAATCACAACACTATCTGCAAATACTGCCATGGAATCCATTACCAAATAACAGCAAAGGCAGTTAGGTTACTCACTCATTTGACTGCCGTTCTAACTTCTTATTAGGTGTATTAATATTACCAAGCTTTTGCGAGCTTAGTTATGATGGTCTACCACTTACCAGGCAGAGTTAAGTGTTGGCGATCACTCCTGGGCTCCACTTTTATGTTTATAATCAAAAGCCATTCTGATCATTTTGACCAGCAGACTGGCAGCAGCTGCACTATTCTGAAAAAAATAATAACTTCAAAAATTTAAAGTGGTGTAATTGGACAGACCATTACTGACTTCTGCATCACATGATGAAATGAGATCTATTCTACTGGATATAATACACATATACCAGAGCTCCAGAAGGTTTTCCGCATGGATTACCTTTCAAATTCCATAACATTAGCACACAATATTGCAATATTTCATAAGTGAAAAAGTTTCAGTTGAATGTAAAGATATGTATATATTGGGAATCATCCTTTTAGCCAACAATATGGAAAGGTATTACATGATGCATACATATATATATTAATTAATATATATTTATACATCCAGTTATATAGTCCCCTCTGAAAATATTGGAACGCCAAGGCCAATTATTTTTGTTTTTGCTGTATACCGAAGACATTTGGGTTTGAGATCAATCAGCTTTCATTTCCTGATATTTACATCTAGATGTGTTAAACAACTTAGAACATGGCACCTTTGGTGGCAGAACACCCAGTTTTTAGGTGAGCAAAATTATAGGAACAGATAATCTTAAAGTAAATAACACTTAATATTGTATGAGCTTGTATGTTTTGGATCATGAGCAGATCCTTTCTTTCTCCACACTTTGGACTTTGCATCACTTTGGTAGAGGTTAATCTTGGTTCCAAAGCTTTTGTGGCTCATCTCTGTATCTTCTTTGCTAATTCCAATCTGGCCTTCTGATTCTTACTTCTGATAAGTGCTTTGCATCTTGTGGTATGGCCTCTATATTTCTGCTCTCGAAGTCTTTTTTGGATGGTGGATTGTGATACCTTCACCCCTGCCCTGTGCAGGTTGTTGTTGATAGCACTGACTTGTTTTTGCGACCCGTTTGATGTCTGGTTTTTAGTATACCAGTGTTTTTTTTTCTTTTTCAGGACATTCCAAATTGTTGTATTGACTGTGCTCAATGCTTGTGCAGTGGCTCTGATCGATTTTCCCTCTTTTCTCAGCTTCAAACTGGCTTGCTTTTCTCCCATAGACATGGGAGAAAATAGTCTCTCCCATGTCTATGGGAGACAACATAGAAATGGCCTCTGGTCTTCATGTTGGTTTATCCTTTTTAACAACAAATGCAGTATTCACAGGTGAAACCCAGGGCTCAAACCAAGAGTAGATATTCATAGCTATTAACCGTTTAAAGCATCAATCTAACCGGGCACACCTGGGCAAGAAAGAAACACCTGTCAGTCGCATGTTCCAATATTTTTGATCACTTGAAAAATGGATGGGTTCAAACAAAAGGTGCCATGTTCTAAATTGTTTAACACATGTAAATGTAAATAGCAGGAAATGAAAGCTGAAATTCTGATCGATCATCTCATTTTGACTTTTTGATCTCTCTTCTGTGTATAGCAGGAACAAAAGAATTGGCCATGCCATTCCATTACTTTCAGAGGGTACTGTATATTGTAATGCAGATCTGCTGTTAGCTTTGCCTGCTGCACTGTGTCACAAGAGAGTCTGAACAAAGCAGCTGTTACGCTGAGCGCTTATGTGAGAAGATTAACAGTAAGCACTCAATCTTCTCACCTTGCAGAAGCAAAGGCAGCAGAGGATGCTGGGCTGAACGTGGCCGTGGTTGTGCGACCAGGCAACATGGAGCTGACCGAAGAGGAGAGAAACCATTATAGAACCCTTACAACGTTTAGCCAGCTGGAACTCACCGGAAGTGCTTAACTGACAAGGACAGAACCATGTCAGCACTTCTCAAGTGGACTTTAGCGAACGTGGGCTGGCATTGGATCACAGAGTTGTAGCTTGTTACTTGTGGGAGGGGGGGAAGATGCAGCAAGTGCCAAGTGCATTATAGTTGTACCTAATTACACTCCAGGTGCTTGCATATGTTTTTTTTTTTTTATTTTATTTTAATATTATTTTTAAACAAAACACAATGAAGTTAGTTTATAATATTGTCATTCTATTTGAATGTTTGTTATGCTATGGAACAGTATTGATGTCTAAGTGTACTTTAAGTTATTAATTATGAATTAATTTTCACTGTAATTGTACCTCTTCCTCCATCTAGTAAACGTACATTATACTCTCAATTGTTATTTCAAATACCTTTATGTAAAACTGTTATTGCAAAGAGCAAATGTGCAACTTGGATATGCAACATTTAGGTACACCTAAGTGTTTTATCATGTAGGAACTGTAATGTAGCTCACAGACAATTTATAAAGGAACAGAACCTTAAAAAAAAAAAAAAAAAATCATGATTTCTAAACTTAAACTTGAAATGATGCATTATGTATGTGTTTTAAAAATGATTTGCATCAATCCAGAAAATTGGAGCAAATGGCAAAATCTCATGAATGCAGGTGATTTTCAAAGATATTGATTTGACCTAGTTGACAACAATGATAAAAAAAAAAAGATAACAGTGCCTTGCCTGTGTTTTTAATATTACTACAGTAGCTGAAACACTGGTAGTTCAGCAGTTACACTTCTGTACTGGAGAACTAAAGGTCACTTTGCATGGTCAACTTTGGATAAAACTGAAAAGGGAATAGATTCAGTGTTTTATTCCTAATGCACCATGTAATGAACCAATGAGCTGAAATTTGAACACCTTTGAAGAAAATAGCAATGTTAAACTGTGGTAGAATGTCATTAGCTAAGACTTAAATCACAGTAGATAGCTTCATTACAGTATGATTATAAACATACTGTTATAATGATTAATGTCAAAGAAACGCCACATTTTCAATTATTACTTTTTTATTTTGATCTTGATATAAAATGTGCAAAACAACTAGTGTTGTTTAAAACTGTATACTTAAAACTAAGTTTCAGGCATTGACCTACTTTTCCATTTACACTTATTCTCTTGTAGATGATCTAGTGTCCTTTCCAAGTAATACAAATGTTGTCTAGTCACATATCTAATAATATGTACCTACAGTATGTATACACGCATTTTCCATGTGAAACACTTCATGGCACCTGCAATACAAAAACTTCCTCTGGCTCAGACATGACGTCTGTTTGTGCTTCTCGTAATTTTTGTTGTTGTTGTTGTTGCAGCCTACCTGTGAGAAAGAAACATACTCCTTCACAGAGCACTCCAGAGAGATTACATTCAACAGACATGCATTATTACTGAAGCTAATAAATGATGGAATTTGCAGTAATTCTGCTATAGAAACAGAACCGGAAGAGTCCTATAGCTGGTCTGATTGGTACTCTGAAACCTCAGAGAAGCTCTCTGACAGGCTCATTGGAGGCTCCTGGTCATCGCTGCACACAATCTCGAAGTGATAGTGACGGAACTCGATAGCAAACGTGCCCAGGAATGCCAAGAAGAACATGACCAATGCCCACTGTGCCCGGGCAGCGTGCATGTGCAGACGCTGTGCCATTAGGGCAAAATCTGATATTATGTCAAGATCAGAACATGGGTAAATTGATCTGAGCTCCTAGTCTTTTATGATGAGACCGCATGCTGCAAATAAGAAATGATGAGGTGGTGTTGATTATTTTCCTATAAAAGCACATCCCAACATGTTTTATTAGTTTATACTACAGCAATTTGCCAGTGACTACAGTTTAAATTTATTAATCGATGACATCATGCTTTTTGACCACTTATAGTCCCTGCTGAAAGTACTGGGATGGCATGGCCAATTCTTTTGTTTTTGCTATACACTGAAGACATTTGGGTTTGAGATCAAAAGATGTGTGTGTGTCAAAAGATCAGAATTTCAGCTTTCATTTCCTTATATTTACACCTAGATGTGTTAAATAACTTGGCACCTTCAAAATTGAGCAAAAGTATAAGAACAGATAGTTTTAAAGTAAATAACACCATATTTCACTGCATATCCCTTGCTTGCAATACCTGCATTAAACTTCAGGCTTTCAGGCTTGTTATTTTCATTCATTTATTTATTTATTTCTTCTTCAGGAGATGAAATACATGCTCAGTTAGGTTAAGATCAGGTGATTGTAACAATTCCCTTTTTGGTTTGGAGGGAAATGAGGAAATGGGAGGCAGGCTTGCGACAACTCAAAAGGTGCTCTTTATTTACTTTTACTTTCGCTTTTCAGCTGTTTTTTATTTTACTGCACACATATAGTAAGCTAATACATAATGCATTATTAGCTTACATAAGTAAGCTAATAATGCACAGGTGAGAATCATCACGCGTTGCCTGCCGGATCGACCTGCCTCGTCTCCGTCCACAGCCGATGCTCGACCACGCCCCCACCACCACACCAGCCTACAACCTTCCCTGATGAAGTCCTTTGTTGTGTTGGCAGTGTGTTTCGGGTCATTGTCTTGCTACATGATGTTCCTCCCAATTAGAACGGATGCATTTCTACACCAGTGGTTTCTTTCTTTGTCAGGACAAATTGTTATATTGGCTATGCCCAATGCTCGTGCAATGGCTCTTATCAATTTGACTCTTTTCTCAGCTTAAAATGGCTTACTTTTCTCCCATAGACAGCTCTCTTGCCTTCATGGTGGTTTATCCTTGGTTTATCCTTTTTATCAACAAATGAGGTGAAACCCAGGGCTCAACCCAGTAGACATTCAGAGTTGGTAATTGTTTAAACAATCAGTTACACGTTTCAGTATTTTTGATCACTTGAAAAATGGGTGGGATCTCAAACCCAAATGTCTTTAGTGCATAGCAAAAACAAACAGCAGCTATTATAGCAGCTATGAAGTGTTTCCCCGTTCCAGCCTCTCTTTTAACACTTTTATGAAGTTCATAAAATAAAAGATGCAGCTTGTGATGTTACTGAGTAACCTGAACTAATAATCACCCATGGTGGAAAAATGACTTAATGTTTCAAAGGACTGATGCTGGAGACCCCTTCCGTAAATGTTAAATAAATGTCTATTTACAGAAAGCATAACCATATAAATAATTCTACATTTTTCTTTGTTAAATAACATGTCTTTTAAATCTGTTTATAATCAACCTTAGATATTAGAAGCATCCCATGTTTCGTGTGAATGAGTTGTTATTATAGAAATGATAATAAGAATGAGCGCATTAATATAAATCTGCTACTTATGCTACTGTTATAGAAAATGAATCAACAACTTGACTCAAAGACTAATGTTCAAATATTCACATTCTGCTTGTCTGATGTACTTATCGTGTGTGTGCTAGGCATATGAAGGATACAAAGCAGCATGCAGAAAGTGACTGCTCCAGACAACAGGAAGCGCGGTATGCCAGCTCGTCTGCCTTCGTTCCTCAAGTTGACCTTTAGAGTCATGAATGACTGGACCCAACAAAACAATGTGCCTAGGCCAAAGGTCATGGATGTGCCAATATTGTGGAGCTCCTCATCATTTGACAGCTAGATAACAGTGAACAAAATTGATCACTTAACTAAAAATATCAAGACTACACTGTAATAAAGCCAGTGTTTTATTTGAAAATTTCCTAAATATTTAACTTGACTTAAATAACTTTAACACATAGACACAGACAAAACAGTCACCAAAATACAAGTGACTGGAAAGATAATCCATTCCATACCATACCTGGAAATTCCCAACCAAGGTCATACCAAAGCAGGCCAGGGACAGAGCTACCAAACTGATGATGTTGAGCCAGGGTTTGCGCACTCTTGGCTTCAGTTGCAAGTATCTGAGGACCCCGAGGATGAAGCCTGGCAACATAAAAATGGTTATATTAAAACTAAGCTTATCTGAAAACTGTCAGGGGCAACCTGAAATAGAGGCTGCAGTTGAGGGAAGGAGCATATATCAGCTTCAGGAGACTGCTCTTTTTTTAAGTATCTTCTAAATACTAAGAAATGTAGGCTGCATTTACATTTTTTTTCAGGATTCTCAATTAACTGGTATAACCTTGCTGAACTTCAGTAGCCCGCAATTCTCTGTACAAGTAGGAAGATGATGGTGGAAAAGCAAAGGCATAAGTTGCTAAAACATAAGTTGCTCAGATTGAAATTGTTCTAGTTCATTTAGCATACATGCTTTATAAAATACACAAACTGGATATGTAAAAAAAAATTCTGTACGTACACTACATGGCCAAAAGTATGTGGACACCTGACCCATATGTGCCCATTCCAAAACCGTAGGCATTAACACAGATTTAGTCACTCCAGTTTTCTGGGAAGGCTTTCCACCTGATTTTGGAATGTGGCTGCACTGACCTGTGCCCATTCATCCACAGCGAGGTCGGGTGAAAAGGACTGGGTGAAAGCATACAAAGACATTCCAGTCAATTATGTGCTTCCAACTTTGTGGCAACAGTTTGAGGAAGAATCACATATGTGTGTGATTGTCAGGCATCCACATACTTCTGGATATATATTGTACATGATATTTCTAATATATTTTCTTCTTGAATAAAAAAAAAATAAAGTTGCCAGATAACAATGGATTTAGCAGATGAACAAACACAATATCTATTTAGCAGATGAAATAACACTTTACATAAGGGCACATTCTATAAACTGTTCAACATATTCATAATATCAGTATCCATGTAGTTTTTTTTTTAAAAACAAGATGCTAGTGTTAATTCAACTTAAATTACAATATACAAAACCTGTATACACAGATCATTACTCTTACCCACAAAAGCAGCCATGTTCATGACTTGACTAAAAACACAGCTGGCAGGTGGAGCATCGCCTGCAATGCTAAAAGATAAGAAAATATTAATTTACAAAGTATTAAGGCAAGCTTCCTATTAGAAGGGGATCCAAAACCTAGTCTTGAGAGTATATAATTCATTTTTTTTTACCTTATATATGGAGGAGACTTTGAAACTGATCTCCTGTGGAAAAACAAATCTATTTGAAGTAGATGGATAACACTGTGATATGACATTAAGATATTTTAATACAAGATGTTAAAGAAGAACATTAAACTTACTTATATTCAGAGCTTAGTGGTGTGATTTTGTCATCCTCCACTGCTATAAAATAGCTGTTTTCAGTATAGAAGAAAGATTTACCTCCATCATTCTTTCAAATCATAAGACAGTTCTCTTCAGTTCCATTAACACAGATTGGCAGTCAGCAAAAGGATGACAACATTACAGTGTAACATACATGAAAGTATAACACGTGATACAGAATCAACTTCACAGTATACATACATCAGATGGCAGAGCATTGTATGTAACTTTGAAACCAGATATAGCATTAGTCCAATAAAGCTACAGACAGAGAGAACTGGTTTAAATACTCACACAACCCATAAGCCTGCTGCTGTGAAGAATGAAAACATAACAGGAAGAAACGTCCAAGGGCTACACTTCCTCATGGCTCTTAATCAAGCTTGACCTGAAAGAAAACAGATGCTAAAATTGTGGTGAAAAATCTAACATTCATAATGCATATGTTTGTGAAAATACCTGATCAGCCTCAAGATCCAGGATAAAGGCCTGAATTCTTTCAGATAAGAATCAGTCTGAAAAGACAAAAGAAACTGGGAGGATGGAAGTGCCTAAGAGATTTGTCATCTCTGTGCTTTGCATTTGTTATGAAGCTGTTGTTGCATTGGCATGGTTGCATTGGTGTGGTTGCATTGGTGACTTTCTTATTAATAAGAGAATGCAAAGTTTGGTGAAGTTTGCTATTCTTATGACCACAGCACAGATCAGAAAGCCTGTAAAAACAAATTAAGCACTTGAACAGTGGACAGCTCCAGTCCCACCAGACTACAGCATTTTACTCCTGGACTAGATATACATGCTGCCAGATAATCTAGATAATTGACTAGATAATTGATATGCTGCCAATTAAATCTAGTTCTAGTAATAGTGAAATGGCATCAGCTTTTACTATTCTTTTAAGGTCACTGGACTGTAGTCAAAATCTTTAGTTACAGTGCTATTTATAATACTTAAGATGGAAATGTGTATCTGTAACCACTCACATTTACAAGTTAGATCAACATAAAGAGCATATCGTAAATGTGCTAAAATCCTAAAAGAAAATGCTTATATTCAAACTGTATGCTTTTCTTTAGAATGTTGCCAGTGTAAAATGTTTAATTACATAAAATACGCACTCTTTTTCTCACCATTTCTAGCCTTAAATACATTCCCTATTTTATTGTTTTTTTTCTAAATGTACTACTGAAAATACAATAAACTAGTGATCAGTAGTAATTAACTACTTATTTACTTGTATTTGCAGTATTGTTACTGAACAGGTTTTTAGAGCTGATTAACTTGTTTTATATTTAGTTCATTGTCTGTTACGTGTTTTTTGGGGAGCCATGATGCAAGCCAAATTCCCCATTGGATTTTGTATTTGGGCTGTTTATTTAGCTACTAATTCATTTCATTTGAATTGTAAATCATTTAAGAAAAAGACGTCCTTGAATCTCCAAAACTGGGTGGCACGGTGGCACAGCAGTTAGCATTGCCGTCTCACAGCGCCAGGGTTCGATCCTGAGCTCGGCTTTCTGTCTATGTGGAGTTTCTGATATTTCTCCATGTCCATGAGGGGTTTCCTCTGGTTTCCTTCCAAAAACAAGTCAGTATGTGAATGGCAAAACTCTAATTTCCCCTAGGTGTGAACTGTGTGTTTGAAGGTGTGTGCATGGTGCCTTGTGGCGGACTGGTGTCCCATCCAGGGTGTATTCCTGCCCCACACCCAGTTTTCCCAGGATAGGCTCCGGATCCACCATGACCCTGAACCTGAATGAATAATCAATCTTCAAAACTGCATAATAGTCTCTTAAATAACTGAAAATTATTTATAGAAAATAGGAGTTTGAGACTGAGAGACCGCCAAATGTTTTGGCCTTGATGATAAAAAAAATTTTTTTAGGCATAAATACGAGGTAAATGTTTTCCTGTACAAACATGATCTCTAGTTCAGAGGTGTATAATTTCTTTTCCTATTTATCCATTAAGCCTGTTATAATGGTGTATTTAGATCTTTTCCAGTTGATCTGTGATGTCTAATTTACAGCTGGATAACATGTTTCTGTTCCAGACACCGGAACCATATTCACGGCGGCTCCTCTGCAATTCCTCAACTCCTGTGTCCAATGACACACGATAAAAAAAAAACAAACAAAACAAAAACACCTTGCTTCTTACTAACACCTCAGGATAATTCCGCTAGTTAGCTCTGGTATTTAGGCTACATTAGAACAACAACTGTGGAGCAGTGGTAGTCATTATAGTAGCAAGCCAAGCGTAATGAATTCTGTAAAAACTGAAAGCAGGTCTCTGTCTGTGCCACACAGCTCAGAAAATGGAGGCTAAGCTCGCGCGCAGCATCATTCACTCCACATCTAAAGAGGCTACTTCCTGGAGTGTTTTGCTTAAAAGTGTACCTTGGGATAAGTGCACTTTTGTTCGGTGTGTAATCCTCGTCTTCTCCTCATTTGATGAAGACCCGTTCCTCTCTCGTGGTGCCTCGCTGTGGTCCGGATGGGTGGAGGCAGTATGTGTGAGTGTAGTGAGTGTATTAATGGACTAGTATTGGCTTTCGCGTTACAACACAGCTAATATGAGTGCACACAGTTCTTCACAAGTGCACAGGAAAATCCTACCGTGTTGGATAAACACCTACAAACTGGGGCGGATTTATAAACAGGAAGGCTTTTTTTTTTCATATTCCATTCTGTCTCACGCGCTTTCTGACAGGTTTCACTCACTCACTCACACACACACACACACACACTTCTTACTACCCTTGTGAGGACATTCCCTAATTATTACTAATGCAGCTAAATAATGCTATGCTACACCTGAACCTAACCTTAACCTTCAGTAACCAAAAGCAAACTATTTGGCTCTTTTAGGGTTGTTGTTGTTGTCATTATTGTTGATGTCCTTGTGACCAGTCAAAAAATCCCCACAGAAAAATTGGTCCTAAACTGTCCTCTTCCTTGTTGCTGGCTTGGTATCTTTTCACTGTAAACCCTAAAGTTGTCTTTCCTTAAACAATCAAGTAATCATGACTAAACATAACCTCAAATTTGATTAAAAAAAAAAAATCTAAGTTCGTTTAACTTACCTACAAAATACATAAACTTAAGATTTCAAGTGTTATGAACACAAAATTATTATTCATTAAAATAGCTCACGCTGGTCTTTCTTTGATGTGATTGGCCATTCAAGGAGTTCTGCCTGGCAACAAGAGAACTAATGCACTGATTGGTAGATAATTGCAAAAGGCGGTCCTCTTCGCCTGTCTGTTGCTGGTCCTGGTGTAGTCAGATTCAAGAGTTCATCATGAGTATGAGAGAGGACTATGTGAGTGTTTACAAAGGAATGGCAATCATGTAGAGGATGCTTGTAAATAAAGTCACATTTTGTTCAAAAGTGTTAATTTCCCCTAGGTATGGAGACTTTTGGGACACCCTGTGTTTAAGTACACTTGAAATGAACACCACTGTGGCCCACATTCAAGTCACAGTCAGTAAGCTATAAAGTACACTATATGAACACCAAGGCAAGTGAACTTTTAAGTACAGTCTACATGAGCACCAAGTTAAATGAATTTAAATATACAAGTTTTGTGAGACCCCATTACTCAACTAAACTGAGGGAACGAGTTTAAGTTTAAGTTTAATCAATTGAGTACAGTCAACTTGTTAGGGTTTTCAGTGTACCTGGGAAGGTGAATGTGGTGTACCTAAAATTATGTTTAAAGGTACACCATATTTATATTTCCAGGTGAAAGATATTAAAAGTATAAAAGACGTACCCTTGATGATACCACCCCAGCAACAAGTTAAAGTACAGATTGGTTCCTTTATTTCAGAGTGTGCCTCCTTTAGTCCTCTCCAAGATATGAAGAAAAAAAAAAATGCCCCCACATGCACTACTTGATCCTGTTTGCCTACTTGTATTCGGTTCAGTCTGATAAGTTTCAGGTATCATCTTTCTGCATTTGTGAATGCATGTAGACTAGTGCAGGGGTTCTTAGATTTTTAGTAGCCAGGGACCCTTTTAACTTCACTTAAAGGGGTTCAGTACAGATTTTTTTTTTCTTGAACATTATTTAATATTTTGTCTGTTTGTTAGACCCATAGTGGCATCCATTCCTGAACTTTCCAAGATTCTAAGTTAGTTAAATAAGGCTCAAGAATGGTATATACTGTATATATATATAGATATAAATCTCTCAGCAAAAATTGCTAAACTACTTCAAGGGAAATTTGTTACCACTGTTACCAAAACACAAGCGAGCTGGTCGAGCTAGAAGACCATCCTTGCCTGCTGCTAAGTTATTTTCCATTTTATTACTTGACGAACATTTTAGTCATTAAATGTTTCCCTGAATGTTTTCTAATCACCTTAATGCTCTGTTATTTTCTTAATAAACAACAACTTGTCTATGTTTTAGCATTAGTAGCTGATGGTCTACCAGCTTGACTGGCTCGACCTGTTTCAGGTGTAACACATCACCTTCATGCCTTCACTTTGTGGCACACATATTGCAGAGAGCACACACACACACTGTATATTGATGCTCCAAACACTTTAGTGGGTTCTTCTGAATTGATCAAATCCCTTGTTAAAATCTCATTTTGACCCCTGCATTCAAATCAGGATCAGGTACATGTCATGTGAAGGACCAGTGACCAACTGAGACAAACTGAATGAGTTGTAAAGTTGTAAAATCTCTCCAACCAGAGGCCTAGACAAATATAATGTTGTACCAAGGTTCAGAATTTTATCAGAGCTAGAGCTGACAGAAATTATGTTGCACTTCAAATCTCAAGGACTACTATCTTACAGGCTACATTTGTCATTTAAAGTTTTTTTTTTTTTTTTAAGTTATAATACCTCCCAATATATATGAACTATACCGCACAATAATTTGCCATCATTTGAAAGCCAAACATTTAGTGAAAGCCAGACATTTAGTGAGGAAAATGTAGATAAAAGGTAGAGAGGCCAGTCAGTCACACTGTGGAACAGGGCAGCAAGGGCTCTTGATAGGCTGGTGACATAGTCCAAAGCAAGTAATGAAATTCTTCCCAAGAATCTTAAGAGTTAAATAATCCAATTCACAAATTTTATTATTCTTCATATTCTTCTTCATATTCAGCAATAAAACACAATTAACAAACACGTACGGCAGCGGCAGACACCGGAGTGTTTCTATAAGCACAGTGCAGGTGGACAGCACTGAGGGCTACAGTGCATTTTCATCCTTAGAGCATTCAGAAAGCTGATGATCACCAGGTTGCTAACCACTTGATGTCCTCTCCCATGACTCCCCTACTGAGATCACACCACTGGCTTCCTGCTGCAGCACGGGTCAAATTTAAAACTGTTGTCCTCACATTCCAAACCTCAAAGTGCTATGCACCTTATTATCTACACTCACTATCCACTTTATTAGGAACATCTGTACACCTGCACATTCATGCAGTTATCTAATCAGCTAATCATGTGGCAGCAGCGCAGTACAAAAAAACATGCAGATACAGGTCAAGAGAAAATGTGTGATCTCTGTGACTTTGAGTGAGCAACAGTTTTGTGGGTGGAAACGCCTTGTTGATACAAGAGGTCAGAGGAAAATGGCCAAATTGGTTTGAGCTGCCAGGAAGGATATAGTAACTCATATAATCAGTCTTTACAACCCTGGTGAGCAGAAAAGCATCTAAGCATGCACAAAACATTGAACCTTGTGGTAGATGGGCTACAACAGCACAAGACCACATCAGGTTCCACTTCTGTCAGCCAAGAACAAGAATCTGAGGCTATCATTAGTACAGACTCACTGAAACTGGACAGTTGAATTCGTGATGTGGTCTTCTGCTGATGTAGCTCATCCACCTCAAGGGTTTGATGTGTTGTGTGATCTGAGATGCTTTTCTGCTCACCATGGTTGTAAAGAGTCGTGGCCAACCTGAAGGTTGTGGGTTCGAGTCTCAGGTCCGGCAGGGATTGTAGGTGGGGGGAGTGAATGACTAGCGCTCTCTTCTACCCTCAATACCACAACTGAGGTGAGCTCCATGAGCAAGGCACCGAACCCCCAACTGCTCCCCGGGCGACGCAGCAAAAAAGGCTGCCCACTGCTCCGGATGTGTGTTCACTTGGATGGATTAAATGCAGAGCACAAATTCCAAGTAGGGGTCACCATACTTGGCCACAAGTCACTTCACTTTCAAGAGTGCTTATTTGCGTTACTATAGACTTCCTGTCAGCTCAGAACAGTCTGGTCATTCTCATCAACAACAAGGTGTTTCAGCCTGCAGACCTGCCGCTCACATAATGTTTTTTGTTTTTCACACCATTCTGTGTAAACTCCAGAGATTGTTGTGTGTGAAAATCCCAGGAGATCAGCAGTATCTGAAATACTCAAACCAGCCTATCTGGCACCAGATGGCTCAGAACAACACACCTGCATACCTGATCAGATCTTCAGCATGACTAGCATAGGTCCTATCATTAGATCTAAGCATGCTTGTGCTCCAGTTTCCTCCTCCTGTGTTTCCATTCCTTCCTATATATCATTCAAAGCAGTCCTGATAAAACTCTCTCTGATACAGTATGTGTGTTTGGGTGGTGCTCTTTCCATACTTGTTTTCTAAGTCAAGATTTGTTGCCCATTCACGATTCATAACAGTTAGCGCTGAGCAAAATCTAAGCAATATATCACTATTGTATTCCTGATTCCTGATTGATCCTGATTTCATGATTAACAATGCATACGATCAGTTATGGGTGTTACATGGTGGACTATATTATTTGATCTACAGGCCTTCTTGGTGATCTTGAATCATTTAATCACAACGTAGCATAAAAGTCCAAAATTTAAGTGGTAAACCATAAATTTATGCTTTAAAACAATGACTCAAAAGCAATTTACACTAGACATTTAACATCTTGTGGCAAAGAACATTTACTTGAAATGATGTAGGTGCTTATTTGTATATTTATATAGAACAGAATGCAATCAGAGGGGAAAATTCAGCATTGGTGATCCAGAGCTTTTTTTTCTTAGAATGGTGAGTGAGAAAAGAAGATCTTGTTCTTTTATTTATAGTAGCTAACAGTGAAACCTGACTGTTGTCCATTATGTTTGAGATTGTTGAATTATTTCTCCTAAAAAACGCCATCGTTATGTCTTGTGACGTCAGCGTAGAACAAAATTGCTAACTTCTCACGGGAATAATGTAAATATAGCACCAACCAACAAATTAGCACAAGAATTGCTAAGTACATCACAAATAATTTTATACACACATTTAATGTGTTTCAGGGAAAACTTTTCTTTTAACTTTCCTTTAGGCTATGTAAAACATAAGATATGTAAATTTGTTTGCTAATGTTAGTGCCAAGAACAGATTAACTAAATGAACTCTCTCTCTCACTCTCTCTCTCTATTATACCCCACCAAATCATTCCATATGCATTACTAAAACAATAAAATCATAAACGTGTACTCAGAACATGGCTTAAAAGTCAGTTCTCTTGTTTATATCTCTGTAAGCAGCATTAAAAATATAATGCTATTTCCATGACTCAGATTATCACTTTTTTTTTTTTGTCATTGTCTGGAAAACTAGCTCTAGGCCCAGTCAGTAAATAATATATTTTAACAACACTATCATGAAAATATTGCAAAAATACCTGCAAGAAAAAGTCGGTTTGCCAGGAATCTAAAAGTATCTTCATTCTTATAGCATGTTACAGACAAAATTAGTTACATGCACTGATGTACACAGAGCAAAAAGTTACACAGCCACACATTAATGCACTTATGGGCATCTACACATGAAAAACTCTTATGTATGAAGGAAATCTATAATTTGCTACTCTACAAAATCCTTCATTTCAACTGATGTGAATGAAAGCAAATCATTTCTACTCAGGTGATACTTTTTGCAGTGTTCTATGCAATAGTAATCTAAAAATAGGCTATACATTATATATGAAATACATAACCCAGGGCATTAATGTAACAAACATGTACAATCCAGATTTTAAAATGGGACACAACAAAATACACATTTTCCTTACATTCCCACAAAGTCTGTGTAAAATTTCCTATAATATGTATTTTAATATTAGCAACAGGAGAAAATTGACAGTTGGTTTCACTTGTTTTTTTTTTTTTTTTAGTGATCTTCTGCCACATTATCTTGCACCTGATAGCTAATATATGATAACATGAGCAGCCATACCATCGTTCTAGCATGAATGTGTGCTCAAATAGTGCAAATTTACTCATTATGATTTGGATCAATTAGGCCTTGTGTTCATGAAAAGCATGAACAACTTGGACTTTTCTTCATTAAAGTGCCTGTTTTTTGGTGAAATTACAAAAAGCAGCAAATTTAAGGCAAAGCCTGCGCATGGCAGATTATAGTGAAAATAAGATTAAGATATCACTTTATAGGGTAATATTGGGCAAAGGTAAACATAGCATAAATGTACCCTACCTTACGTATGCTACAAAATATGTGGATTCATTGGTTAATGCTAAAGTTACATGGATTGCCTAACTAAGAAAAAACAAACACCAGTAAATTCTGAAAGATATGCAAACAAAAAGATTCACATTAACATCTACTCTCCTATGAAACAGCCAAAAATGTCAGCAGGTTCCATCTAAAATCTAAGACATCACAATGGTTATCCTGTTTATAATTAACTGCTCTGTGACAGATTAGAAGTAAAGATGTTTTAAAGAAGGAACACAACACTCCACTTTTACATTGCTGATATATAAGCGGTGCTGAGAGCTCTATGCTGCGTTTGGTTTTCAAGTGCTCCCATCACCTGTCCTCAGCTTCCGAGCCATGATCATCTCTGGCGTGGCTCTCTTCCGGTTGCTGGCGAGGCCAAGCCAGCACATGAGATCGATGAAGCACGTGGTCGGGTTGAAGCGAAAGCCAAATTCACTGGCCGCGTAGTCAAAAGGAAACGTGTGATGGAAGTTGTGGAACCCTTCCCCTGTGAGATGAGGAGATACAATGACCAATGTAAACGGTTTAAAAAGAACCGTTTTATAACCACAATACCAATTTATATAGTCTTTAATCTTAATGTGGCATGTGGCATGATGTGTTTTATTCCTTCTCTACCCCGGCAATTTGCTAATGCTAACAAGTTTTAATTTGCTAAAGAACGATATGTTGTACTGTTTATTTGTTTAAAGTTATGCCTTAGGTTGTGTAACAAGTCAGTTCCTGTTATCACTTATGTTACAACAGCTGTATACAGTTGTTCCCTCGCTAGCCTCTATTTTTTTCTCTCTTGACGTTAATAAGACAAAAAATGTTGCTCTGACTTACAAAGCGCTGACACTGGAGAGTCCTTCCAAAATTGCTAAATAAATACCTCCTCACAGAAACCTCCACCATGTGAACAATTAGACACATTTTTAAAAATCCAATTATGTGGTGGGTCACAGTGTAAGTTTTCACTATAGAAATAATGACGTGTGAGAACAAGCATATTAATATAATTCGGTGATTTCCCTTGTAGCTTGAACTACTGTCAGAACTGTTGTTATAGAAAATACTTTCTGACCATTCCGATTTGAAAGTTCAAGAGTGATAGACACTAACACAACAAAATAAACTTAATTTTAAACTAATTAATTTCAAATCTAAATATCAAACCAACTATCAGTATTCTCTTTGCAACTGTTCATATTATCAACCCTGGGTTGCAAGTGGTCTTTTGGTCTTAGAATTAGAGGACATTCAAATAAGCAATGATTAATATAACTATTTAAAAACATTGTAATAATGTAGTCATTTAGTGGTAACTATTGTCATTATATTGTCCACAGACTCCACCACTGTAAGTGAGCATGCACAAAACCTCCATCACATCACACTACTAGTTGGAAGGAAAAAACATAAATGTACCTATAGCTCCAAAGGTGACAAAGCGGTTTTCTCGAGGGTTGATATTCTTGTTGTAGGGCCGGTTGCCGTACATATGTGCAGCGCTGTTGACTAACCAGGCGATATTGAGAGAAATGGTGTAGCGTAAGATAGAGGCCAGGAAGTATGAGTTCCACATGCTTTCACCCCAGAAGTACCATGGCACCAGAGTAGGCAGGAGGAAGCACATCACCAGCACTGAGATTTTGTAATGTCTAAGTCAAAAAAAAATGTAATAGTGTATGAGATATCTTAATAGTTTATATAGTCTTACCCTTAGTTTATAATGAATTACTTCAGCATACTTTAAAACAATCAGAAATGTTCGTTTTTTTTAGTTCAGCACCTTGTATTTAGTGCATAAGTATTCTCCCCCCATTAATACATTTTTTATTGCTACAATCTGGAACTCAAACTGAATGAACTGGGGTTATACAGTCTATCATCACTCAACACAAAATAGCCCACATTGTTGAATCAATAGTTTGCAAAATTATGTACAAATAAAAATGCTAAAGTTGTGATTGCAGATGTATTCACCCCTCTTGCTGTTGGGAAAGCTTTTCATCAGCAGGGACTGGAACAAAATTCAGGGCAATCCTAGGAAAAAAAACCTGTTCCTGTCTGGAAGAGACTTGAGACTGGGGTGGAGGTTGAGCCTCCAACAGGGCAACAACCTTAAGCATACTGCCAAAGCTACACTGGAGTAGTTCAAAAACAAGAACCTGAACAGCCCAGTCAAATAAGCTCAGACCTCAATTTCAAATTCAAAATCTGTGGCAAGACTTGAAAATTGCTGTTCACTAATAGTCCCCATTCAATCTGACACAGCTTGAACAATTTTCCCAAGACAAACTGGCAAAAATATCAGGATCCAGATGTGCAAAGCTGCTAGAGACATATCCCAGAAGACATTCAGCTATAACTGCAGTCAAGTTCTACCAACTATTGACCTAGGGGTGTGAATATTTATGTAGCCAACAAATGTTTGCTTTTTATTTAATTAACATTTGTGTCACAACAAAAAAATATTTTGCACATTCAAACATTGTTTAAATCAAATAGTAAAAATCCCAATTAATTAATTTTCAGTTCCAGGTTGCAACAATGCAAAATGTGGAAACGTTTGAAGGGGTGAATACTTATGCAAGGCTTTATAATTTCTCTTCAGGATTACAGCATAGTAGACCTACTTCCTCTGGAACACAACAACAGGGTCAGACAGCAGATCACTGAGGTCCAGC
Organism: Pangasius djambal; assembly: GCA_022985145.1. NCBI lineage: Eukaryota > Metazoa > Chordata > Actinopteri > Siluriformes > Pangasiidae > Pangasius > Pangasius djambal. The sequence continues at coordinate 16,366,585 of CM040991.1, forward strand.
CGCTTGCCTTTCTCAATCACGTCCTTGTGTTTATGCACAAACAGCCAGCCTATATGTGCAAAGAAGAAGCCTCGCTTTGCATTGTGGGGGTCGGCGTCTGTCTCCGAGTATTTGTGATGGGCCCTGTGATCTCTGGCCCATTCAAAGATATCGTTCTGCAAAGAAAATAATGTATTATACAGTGAAATCTACTTAACCATCCTTCTGAAGTTTCAGGAGAGCCATTTTGTTAATTGAGTAGCATCTTTAAGTGGTGTGGATAAAAGAACCACTGAAATCAAATGCAAAAAAGAATGATAAGCTATAAAATAAGCAGAAAATTACTTGCTAATCTCTTTTTGCACTTGAGATAGGCAGTCTATTGGACATTAAATGTCTAATGTTGGGCCATACCTTACTGCCAGAAGAGGGAAGGATTTTAAATGACACTATTATTTTTGGAATTATCTAATGGATAAAAGTAGTTTTGCCAGTTATTTACCTAGCTGTTATGGGTGGTGGTAGTTCAGAAGTTAAGACATTGGACTAATGATTAGAAGGTTGTGAGTTCAAAGCCCAGCACTATCAAGCTACCACTGCTGAGCCCTTGAGTAAGGCTCTTAACCCTCAACTGCTCAGTTGTATAAATGAGATAAATGTAAGTTGCCCTGGATAAGGGCAAATGCTGTAAACTTTCATGTTTTTTAATTAAATTTTTCACCTTTTTATTTTTAATACATATTAAAAGGTAAGCCCGTACACAGTATATAGACTTTGAATATGTAAAGAATAACACAACAGAGCATGTAGTTATAGGAAAATAGTCAATGATGCGGTGGTTTGATGCCTTACCACCCTGAAATCGATTATTATTTTCCTATAACAGCATGTCCTGTCATGTTTTATTCCCATTATACCACAGCAATGTGCCAGCTCTAACAATGTTTTTATTTAATAAAGAATGACTAATACTTTTACCCATTTACACCGACTATTACATTTCAGCCATAACATTAAAAACCACTGACAGGTGAAGGGAATGACATTGATTATCTCATTACAGTGGCACCTGTCAAGGGGTGAGATATATTAGGCAGCATGTAAACAAGTCAGTTCTCTTGGAAGCAGGAAAAATGGGCAAGCGTAAGGATCTGAGCGACTTTGACAAGGGCCAAATTGTGATGGCTAGACAACCGAGTCAGAGCATCTCCAAAACGGAAGGTCTTGCAGGGTGTTCCCGGTATGCAGCGGTTAGTAACTACCAAAAGTGGTCCAAGGTGGTCCAACCAGTGAACCGGGAAGAGGGTCATGGGCACCCAAGGCTCACTGATGGATGTGGGGAGTGAAGTCTAGCCCGTCTGGTCTGATCCCGCAGAAGAGCTACTGTAGCACAAATTGCTGAAAAAAGTTAATGCTGGCTATGAAAGAAAGGTGTCAGAACACACAGTGCATCGCAGCTTGCTGTGTATGGGGCTGCGTAGTCACAGACTGGTCAGAGTGCCCATGCTGACCTCTGTCCACTGCCGAAAGTGCCTGGCATGTGAGCATCAGAACTGGACCATGGAGCAATGGAAGAAAGTGGCCTGGTCTGATGAATCGTGTTTTCTTTTAGAAGGTGCATTGCTTACCTGGGGAAGAGATGGCAGCAGGAAGCACTATGGGAAGAAAGCAAGCTGGCAGAGGCAGTGTGATGCTCTGGGCAATGTTCTGCTACCTTTACACGTACCACCTACCTAAACATTGCTGCAGACCAAGTACACCCCTTCATGGCAACAGTATTCACTAATTGGAATGGCCTCTTTCAGCAGGATAATGCACCCTGCCACACTGCAAAAATTGTTCAGGAATGATTTGAGGAACATGACAAAGAATTCAAGGTGCTGACTTGCCTTCCAAATTCCTAAGATCTCAATCCAGTAAAGCATGTGTGGTATGTGTGTGGACAAACAAGTCCCATCCATGGAGGCCCCACCTCGCAACTCACAGGATGTAAAGGCTCTACTGCTAACGTTTCGGTGCCAGATACCATAACACACTTTCGGAGGTCTTGCGGAGTCAATGCCTCGACGGGTCAGAGCTGTTTTGGTGGCACAAGGGGGACCTAGGGGTTTTAATTTTATGGCTGATTGGTGTATAGTTACATGTAATGCAATGGACAAGTTATTTCCTGTTATCACTTATGTTACAACAACTATAAACAGTTCCCTCTCTATTAAAGTTAAGACAAAAAAAATGGAGCTTGTCTTGTTATGAGAAACCCTCTGTCCTCTGTCTTGAAGACTCTCCAATGTCTGAAAACATAGAGTTATGACTTTACCTCTGACTTTTACAAAGCTCTAACAACCATACAAGTCCCCTATAAATTGTTACTATAGAAACAATAATGTATTAGAACAAGTGCATTAATATAAACCTGTAAATTGCCTTGCAGTCAGAACTACTAAGGAGCACCTGTTATGGAATAATAATCAACTGACCAATCAGAATTGAGAATTTAACAACGCTGTAGAAAAATGGCTATAGGTAAGGTCTGCGATTAAAAAAAATATTCTGAGTCTTAGAACCTGTGAATAAAAATAATTTTTATATAATCACTGTGTAATTTCTGTGGTTCGTCATAACACAAAGAACCATAAGGAATGATTAAAGTTGGCATAATAATATTCATGCTGAATGGTTTTGGTTAGAGTGCTTACTCAGTTTTTGCCATTTTCTTACACCAACAACAGCATATGTATCATCAGGCTAAATACTAATCACCTGGAAGGCCATGGAGTTGGCGGCAGCCAGGAAGATCCTTAGAGGCAATTTGGCTTTGTAAGACCTGTGACTCCATAAGCGATGGGCTCCAGCTGTAACCCCAAGGGCTGTGATCATGAAACACATATAGGCTGCAAAGGAAAAGCACAACACAGTGGTCTCCTCATTAAATATCTAAAATATACCAGTCAGTAGCAGACAACTCAGAGCAAAAATGGTAAGTTAAGTAGCCTTCAGTCAGTCCGGTTTTGAGGAGGCAACTGGCTAACCAACAACAATGACTTGACTACAAAAACAATGAGTTATATCAAAATTTTCAGGCTACAAAGTGAGTTACAGCCTAATCAAGAGACTGGAACATGTGCTACAGCAATGATAAGTGAGGTGAATGAGTTTGTCTGGGAGACATGGGTGTGCTCAGTCTCCTCAAGGACTTTGTTTCCATGGAAACTGGACTCTTAATATTTTTCAGACATGTAATAATAATTAAAGGTTGCACATACACAACCACACACACCTCATGGTTTTGACATCTACTACATGCACCACACTTTGGTGTGGAGTGTCGGCCTTGGTGATAGCTGTTCCTCCAGCTAAAGGATACCAATGATAATGCTTACCCAATGCTTGATTAGAAGAATTTTATTTATTGCCAGGACAGTTTACTTGTTTTATTCACACCTGAGCCATCAGCAGGCCTATAATACCATGCATATCAGATCATAACAACATTGGAAAAAATAATAGTTTTCCATGTTGCATTAACACAGGCTGCTGGTGGTGTGTTTGTGGTTATTGAAAAAATTGTCAGGAACATAAAGCCATTCACAGATAATGCTAAATGTCCTATTTGCTGATTTTATTTATAGGTTTGTAGATGTAGCCTATGCTATTAAATTATTTATATAAGGTGAGGAAGATGGCTCACTGTTTACATGCACGAATGAATACAACCTCGTCCGTATGCTTTCTATAAAATAATATGGCCCACTGGCAAGATGTTAATATATGAAGGAAAAATGGACTGGGGAAATGTTCAGTATTGCAGAACGTGTAATGCGGTAGTAGATTGACGCCGGAGGCTGGTATCCACAAATAAAAGCCAAAGCGTTCACCACATTCTCAGACTTACACCAGATCCAGGTGAAGGGGTGCGCTTTGGGGATGAGGAGCAGGGAGTAAAGTGCGCCGGTATGGAGCAGACCCATGAGAATAACGTTTCTCCAGACGATGCGCTGTCGCTTTGCTCCGTTCAGCTCGCGGCTCTCAGCGCCATCCGGTCCGGCTCGATCCGCCACTTCACAGCGCTCACGATCCGGAAGTGCGTCCATCTCTAAAATCCAGAAATCACCAAAACAGCGTGGATTTCCAGGCCTCCGAGAACCAAAACAAACAAAAGGAAATCAGTTGATATCCATGCGAGTCTGTATCGCGACAGCAGCTGTAAAAAGAGCGCTCCAGGTGGTGACGACGCGGCAGAGACGCAGGATCACTATTATAGGGTGAATTGTGTATGGAAGACCATACGTGCCAAAATGGATTCAAAACGGTGGCTTATCGTGGAGACCAGCAGTGGTGCCACCAATAACACAGAGCATTTGCTGCCTGGTTTCAGCAATGACAGATCAGTTTGCCTGATCCAGCCTGATGCTCTACTTCTGACTGAGTTCTGATCATAGCCCCATATGGACAGCCTATAGATACATGAGATTACTGTGGATGGTAGCACTTAGAAACAAGTGTATCTGTCTGCATCCTGCAGGATTACACACCACGCCCCTTAGAAGGTACGCCCACTGTTACAAGGTACGCCCAAAACAGATTACAACCACGCCCCTTACAAGGCACGTCCACTATTACAAGTTACACCCACAACAAATACGTAAAACATCCATCTGGACTACAAACCACGCCCCTTACAAGGTACGCCCACTGTTACAAGGTACACCCAAAACAAATACGTAAATCATCCTTCAGGATTTCAAACCATGCCCCTTAGAAGATACGCCCACTATTAAAAGTTACACCCACAACAAATACATAAAACATCTGTCTGGATTACAAACCATGCCCCTTACAAGGTACATCCACTTTTACAATTTATGCACACAATAAATACACAAAACATAGGCTTAGGCTTAGGCTTAGGCTTAGGGGTGGGGGGAGTGGGCATGGGAATGTTGTGTAGTGTGATTTGCTAGAAGGCGTTCCTTGTAATGGGAGTTATTTGTAATCGTGGTTTGTAGTCTGGCAGGATGCAGACAGACCCTTCTCCTTAGAAACCATGAAGATGGCTTTGGACTGCAATTGCTATGATAGCTTTATGACTGCAATTTGCCACAGTTTTGCACTCAAGTCTCCATCAATGAACAGTTGATAACTTCAACAAAATAGACTTTATATGAAAGCTATAATGAATTTCCTGGTTACACAATTACACTTTTTGACCATGTAGTACACAGTTATAGAAGAGAGTTGAATATAATCTCACTATCCTTTGTCACCCAGATTCATATCGTCTCATGGAGTTTTTCCTTGTCACTATCACCCCGGGCTTGCTCATTAGGGATACATTTATAAATTACATTTATAAAAATGTATATCCTGAATTCATATATTTCTGTAAAGCTGCTTTGGGACAATGTCCATTGTTGAAAGCCCTATAAATAAAATTGAATTGAATTGAATTTTCTATGGCCCGTTCACATCTGGCATTACCCTGAACCAGAATCAGAATCGCTTTATTGTCATTGTATAAGTATGATGAAATTAGATTGTGTCTCCCATCACTAACACATATGTACAATAGAAAATAAAATACAAACACTTCACTAGCCAAACGTAAACAAATTTTAACAACTATACAATACTATATATATAACTATACTATATATATCCATACATGTACATACATCGAAATATGCATGCACATTGACATTCCTTGCAAACGGGTAGTGCAAGAGTAGTGTCTCTATGTGATCCGATTATAAGTGGACAGCTCTAACTACAGGTGTGAACAGGGTCTCAAAGTCTTGAACTTATGATCCAATCACTCAAACCACATTTGGAGGTGGTCTGGGACGCATATGACCACATAACGTTTGTAGTGTGAACGTGAAAGTGTCTCGGTGCATCTTGGACAACAAGGAAGAACCACCTAATTGACTGTGTCATTGACGTAGCAATAAGAGAATATGTAATCATTGCGAGACTGTTCAGAAAAATCATGCTGAACAGTAGAGTTCTCAACCACTAGGCTAATAGATACAAGCTATGCTATAACAGCAGAGACAAAAGCAGTTGCTTTTCATAGCTTCTTTCATCGTCTTATCTCTCATTCATTCATTAGTTTGGTTAGCAGACCACGTGATTGAAATCCATCCATCCATGGTTCACTCTTAGCTCCTAAAAACAAAAGAGCAAGAGTTTCTATTCTCACTCACTTTTAGTGACAGCAAAGTTCCAGAACTTGATGAAACTCAAAACTCTGATGGCAGAGACTCATGCTGCATCCCAATTCACCTACTAATAGTATGCACTAAAATTATGTTCTTTTTGTGAAGAAAAAGTACATACTTCTGAGTGTGTAGCAAGAGTCTGCAAGTAGTGAGACAGGATGTAACTGAAGTGAACATTGTTGCCGAGTTATGCACACTATCACCATAAACAAACCCTCGTTGCACTTCAGCTTTTCTTCATTCATTATTCCTTATATCATTTATACTATATCATTTAATTTACCATTCCCTTGATTTACTTATTTAATGCCAGTGAAAAGGGAGTCATTTGCAACACGCCATTTTATTGCGCGCTGTCTCTTCATCTGAGAGAATAAACATGGTACTCTCTTTACACAACATCCAACCATTAATCTTAGGTGACAACAAAGAACTTTGGTTAGTGCTTAACATTTAAGTTCTTACACTTAAATACTGAAGACGCATCACAGACGTTACACTCGTCCACCACGTTTGCAGGATGAATTTGGCAAGGCAAATCATCGCAAAACTCCTCCTCCCTCGTGCAAGGAGTTGTGGGCAATATTAGCTGAAAAAGTGTCCATGGATCCACACTTCGACCATGTACTGGAAACAGCAGACCATCCTGGTACGTTTGGGATACTCATTTCAACATACTATGATTTGGGACACCTTCATTCTAACCTCGGATACTATTTAGGACGGATAGTAGGCAAATTGGGACGCAGCATCAGCTTGGCTAGATATTGATCCAAAAGATGACAAGCACGATGGTGTCGAAGGCAGTGTTAGCACGAATGTTGAGGCTTTGGAAATCTTATCTGTTTGAACAGAATGTACAGATGAGGCAGTGAGATAGCTGGACAGACAGCTAAAAGACTAAAGCACTGCTGCATTGCTCTCTTAAGGAGCATAGAGCAACTTCTATCAGAAGGAAGTCAGATGGCTTTGTGGGTAATGTAGGAAACTGTTAATCGAGGTTAAAATTGACCATCAATGCAATAATTTTCAACTAAAAAGACCACTCAATTTCAATGCAAAATAAATTTTGGACACCAATGATAATTCTAAAGATTTGTATGCTCATTCTGGGCTAATATTTTCCTTCAAGTTTAGAAATAACACCAAAGCTGAGAAATATTGAGCACTTTATTTGACCACTTCATTAAAACGCAACACCCTCCTCCAATTTTTACAATGGTCATTTAAACATTGTGCATTGATTTCCCCCTCAAACTAATAGTTTACAGAATTTGCATACAAAATAAGAGTTTAAACAGAAGTGGTGAGAATGATTACATCGATATTACCAGTGACTAGTTTTCTCTCTGCGATATCGTCCTTAGTGTTTCAACCAGCAGTGCCTCTAAAATATCTTGCTATCATTTGACAGTACAGGATATAAACGTCAAAATATTGTGAATGGTTGGTGATATGGAGCACTAAAATATTTCCTTTCCTTTCAGAATATTTCCTGGTGTAAAAGAAGAACTACGGTGAGTCTACTACTTTCTCTGCACCATTTCTGCAGTAGACAGTTGGGATACTTCCAAAGCATTTCGGACATCTAACTGTGGCATCAAGTTTTCAAATTACTACAGAAGGAATTAAAACTAGACAGCCATATAACTAGGCAGCCTTGGTTTGCTAACGCTGTATAGTTATTGATTAACTCAAATCTTAAAAGATTTAAATAAATAACATTTATTGAAAATATTTCCTTGTCACCAAGACTGTACGTAGCTCCTGGTAAACGGATAAAATGCAATTACAGTTTTTTGCAGGAAATTGCATTGAACATTACTGAAATGGCAAGGCTTCTAATTAGCATACAAAGCAATAGCCTAAAATTTCTTATTGAAAAAAATGAAGGGGAAGAAAAGAAAAAAAAAATCTAAAATGATAAGCCAGAGCTCAATTACATAATAGCAAATATCTGACAAATCCTGTCTGACATGTGATTGATTTCTCCAGGCTGTGAATCCTATGAGTTGCCCAAAAACATGCACTGACTCGAACAGAAAAAAAAAAAAAAAAAGGGGGGAAAAACCCCCCATTGCACTCTGCTCTGCCACGATTACACAAATGAAATAATGGCAACATAAACATATACAAGACCAAAAACTAACTTTAAAATTAAAAAAAAAAAAAAAAAAAAGTAAAGAACGCCTGTAAACTGGAATGCCCTATTCCAGATTTAAGACTGGCAAAGCATGTCAATAGAAGTTGGTCCTTATTGACTGATGGCTTGTGTTGGAGTTGCGGGAATACTGGTGAGTACTGTGTGCGCGCACATGACATCAGACGCCCAGCTTATTAGCCTGCGTTAGCACCACCTTCAAGACTGGCATGAAGGCGGAGGTCTCGCTGAAGTTACTGTTGCTGACGATGTGTGTGTGGATGTTGAGGCCGTCGGTGTAGGCGCGGGACTCGATGCTCCGAGCCATGTTGTGCAGGCCGCCCACGATGGCTGGAGAAAGCTGGTGAAACAATGGAGGTGATGTTAAATAAATACTGAAGCCCTAGAATTGTACATTTCTACCAAACAAAGCTCCAGAGCTCATTATGCTTATACAATGGAAAGCATTTTCAGTGTGGTGTAGAAATCCCAGAATTATTCCTCCATAAAAATCATAAAATTAGGCCTAATTAGGCCTTGGATTTATAAAGTTCAGACTTTTTGGCAACAATGAACTAATGTTCTAAATATGTTATTTAAATGGCACTAACATTGTTGAAGGTTTTACACAAAAATATCGATTAAAAAGTAATATCAAGTTGAAAGGTATCTGCTTTGACCTCATTACTGCAAAGGCGCTTTGAGGATATGATATTGAGGTGCTTTCAGTTCCTGAATTTGACATCCCATCAGTTTTCTATATTACGTTGAATGCAATGCTACATTTTGCATATAAGAACTGTAGAACAACATTTTTTAAAGAGATTACAGACAACAGCTAAAATATTGACACGCCTCATGTTGTTGGTCAAACAGATTCGCATTACACCTATTTCATAATTCATGTTAATAATAATAATGTCTGAAAGTGAAGGGTTGGCAACGAAAGAAAATACTGCAGCAACCCAGCAAGTGTCTGAACTCTTGAAAGGAATGATACATGGAGAACAAATGTGATACCACCCACAAATATTGCTCCGTCCCAGACTTCACTCAAATGCTAATTATATCTGAGTGGTGCTCCACCTTAGAAAGTGCGTGTGATGGAATTTTCATTAAAATACTCACAGTCTGCTCTCTCAGTTTGTCATAAAGGGACTCTAGTCTCTTGTTAGCATCATCCAACTTCCTCTTGGTTTGCTAATGAGAAGACAGGAAGTATTTGGTTAGGCGCACAAGAAATAGCTAGACATAAACCAGAATCCTATGAGAAGACAATTTAGGTTGTACTAACAGGGTCTGTGGCAGCAGCCAAGCACTTCTGAATCAGGCCCTCGAACGTCGTCTTGAGAATGAGGTGCTCATCTGGGATGGGCTTCTTCGTGATCTTCTCAGTAGGGAGGGACTGCATTGGCTGGGAACAAAAAAAAAAAAAAAGCGCATTTACAAATAAATAAAACTCCAAAGTGTGAATTGTCTGTTGTTTTTTTATCGATTTGATCTGGAATCTGAACAGGCAAGGACTACATTGCCCTGAGGCAAAAAAAAAAAAAAAAGCCTGCAGTCCATATTTTAAGCTACATAAGTGCATATTTTAATCATATAGTTTATTAAATTCAAGGTGCATTTGAGTGCATGCAGCCTTTTTGACACCTGTATGACATCCCCAGTGGGTGCCCCTGGTGCCCCCTCCAAAGGCATGCTGGGAATGGCAGGGTTTCTGAGTGCAGGAGCCATCGGCTGCTGTTGGATGGGGTTGAAGGGAGCAGGAACACCAGCTGGCTGTGGAGGAAGCTGCTGCGGCTGAAGAGAAGGCTGCATGGTGGCTACAGGCTGCGGCTCTCCCAGTGGAGCCATGATAGGTGCTGTGATTGGAGCCGGAGGAGTGTAGTTTTCCGGGACCTGGAGACACAATTTCATAATTAACAGAAACAAAAATCCTTGGTTCAAAAGGCAGAGATTTACATTTTGTACAATTTATAATTAGATAAAATGCAAGAATGGTAAGCCATTAGCAAACATTTTCTGCATGTTCGCAGGTATTAATCTGTAACAGATTATACGGATGTTATGGAACTCTCAAAACTGGGTTTTTGTTTCACTTGGAGAAAACGCTTCTGTACAGCCGTAAGGAAAGTACAGATTTGTTTTCATTGCGTCGGGATCCCCTGATGTCAACAACCATAGCAGCTAATCATCAAGAACAACATACAGGGTAAGTGCTGTTATTTGCTGTTAAGTGCTGTTATTAAAAGATTTGGATGTTCTATAAACTTACAGTAAGCAAATCCATTAATATTAGACTTAACAGTGCTTCATTCAACCCACCTTCTTCTTCTTGGATATTCGGCTGAGAGCGGGAGGATCATTCCAGCCGTTCTGGGGCCCTAAGTCAGAACAGAAGATGGATAATGTCAATAATCATGTTAATAGTCTATGCTAAACTGATTCAATTGTGCATATGAGGATTGGTCACAGCATGTGCATCTTGATTAATGTATCATCAAGAAAGCTGGTTAAAGCATATTATAAACAATATCACAGATTTTTGTAAGCATCAGTCAGAATAAAGTGGTGTGCAGGAATGACATTGCTTTGTCATCTTTAAATGCATTCAAAAGAAACCTGAGGAAAACGGCTTCGATTTGACAATTAATTTGTGCAATTAATGTGCAATACACTGCTCTAAATTTAGGGAAAAAAGCACATTACAGTGCTGAAAAAAAATGGAACTGCTGCACCCACAGCTCTATTCTCATCAGGGTAATAGCTGACCTACATTGGTCTTCATGCACAGGGCTGATCAGCATTTAATAACTACTGCGCTCATCAGTTATGAATCTAGGGCAGATGGTGATGTTCATTATGCCTTTCCAGGCTCGGATAGACAGATTTAAGCTATAAACTGATTGCTTGCCTTATTTGCCCCAAATTTCCATAGCAGGACAAATACTTTTTAGATTTGATTTTGCATAATTACTTCATCACATAATTGTAAGCACAGCATGATTACAGTGCATTATACAATACTACGCACTACAACCGATATGAAAATTCACCTTCCAAAACCCAGGCTGCATCTTGGATAAGTCCCCCTGTAAATAAGATAATATCAAATTGTGCTTTCTAGAAATTAGCCACATCTATTTGTTCAAGTCAGATTTGGCTGAGAACAAGCATTATTCCTGAGTTGTTTCTTCTACTTAATGCACAGAAAATCAGGGAAAGAGCCAGACTAATGAATGACTAAACCAGTTTTCTAAGAAGGGATAGAGTGGTCTGCATATATGAGAAACACCTTCACGTTTTACAAAGAGGATAGACTGCTATAATTAGAAACAATCCACTGGTTTTTACTGTTATTGAGGTCCCCTGTGTGATCCAGTTTTTTCTTTTTGTAGAACATTAAGCTTATATTTCTGCAAAGCCCCTGCTTTGCCCTTTGGACCTTTCCCTGACTATAGAGGTAGCGCACACACAATAATGAACAAAGCGCCCCCTAATGTCCTTAAGTGTTATGTTCCATGTCAGTTTGCATGTGAAACAATACTTTTTTTATTGTTCAATAAATTAGCAAATAATACAATTACCATAATAAATGTAGCCCACACTAAAAAACTTTTTGTAAAATATTGCAGCACTTCCCATGCAGCAACCGATCCCTAAAGCAGAGTACAACTGTTTTATTAGTGAATCTTTCAGCTTAATAAATACCTACATCTATTTTCCCCCAAAATGACTCTAAAAGAGTTTAGAGTGGTCACATGAAATGTGAATAATCACATCCATTTCCTCTTATGCTAACTGCTCTTTCATTTTAGCAACCTAAGCCGTTTATTAAGCAAACACAGATTGGGACACTTGAACCGTAGCAGTGTGGTGCACGAGTTATGTCTGGTTGTTCAGGTGGAAAAAACGATATTAACCTGGAGCCATCATGACCACAGGGCTCCAATAAGCACGAGAAAAAAATTACTCTAAAGCAGTAAGAATAACGTTTGCACCTGAAGATAAACAGATAGACGTAAAAGATAAAATTTAACCTTGTCAGAGGCAAAAGTCCACTGACACTTTTATTGCTCACGTTTAAAGGTAAACTACCTAGGTAGCTAATGTTGCTACTGTTTTCGCCGAATTCAAGTCACACAAGGACTGCATAATCACCTGAAACGAAAAACCAGTGTGTCTGCTGCTTAACACTGCTCCTACATGCACCCAACTAAAACTGAACCTCACCCATGAACCCCACCCCGTTAAAGAATGAGTAGAAGCATGCGGACAGCTCTCATAACATCAAATCTGTGGTGCCATGAGCTGTGGCATTTGTCCGTGTAGAAAGTGGCAGCCTGAGGCTGTCTTAGGAAGTGTTTTAAGCGGGTTTTAAGTGAAGGCACTGTGGTGCAGACCTGTTCTCTGGGAGGCTGGGATCATGTCGGGCTCAGCCTGAGTACCTGAGGCTCCGGTTGGTGGAGGCGGGAGGAAGGCAGTGGGAGAACCCGGCCCACCGTGCTGGAACGAGACTCCCGAGGAGAAAGGAGGTGGAGAGAAGGAGGAGGCGGAGGAGAGAGGGGGTGCAGTGGGAGCCTGCTGGCTTGCAGAGAAAGGAGGTCTGGGGAAGGTGGGTGGTGCAGCCTGGGATGAGGCTGGAGGCATGAACTGAGAGGGGTAGAAAGGAGCAGCAGCAGAAGATGAAGGTGGATGAGGAAGAGGAGCGGATGTAGAGGAGGAGTACTGGAGAGGTTGATAGATTGCTGGTCCCCCAGCGCCAGGCGTGAACTGCTGGACCTGGGGGTAGCCTGAGATTTAGACAGACAAGACAGAGTCGGCAAATGCAGTCAAACACATTCCAAAAGGACAAACATGCAAAGATCATTTACAACATGGAAAAAAGTTCTAATGTAATTAGTATTAGTCATTAGCATTCAGAAAAAGACAGATACGGTCATTTATGAAAAATGTTCTCATGCAGAAATTGTGTTATCAACAGCCATGTCAAAATGTTTTTTTGTTTTTTTTTAAACATTTAGCTGTTGCACATTCCAACAGAATTAAACTCCATTATCTTCAGAATGGAAAAAGACCCACAAACATTGTAAAATGTTTGCCAGTTCAGTCAACAAGCTTGAGAACCACTGTGTGCACATGTGTCTTAGAAACTGAGGTGCATCTGAACACTTACTCTGATACTGCTGCGAGTACATGAATGCACTGGAGGCAGCAGGACTTGCGCTCACTGGAGCCTGCAAAGGGAAAGCTGCTGGTTTGGGCTCAGCCTACATGAGAAAGAAGAAAAAGACAAAGCAGGAAAGGTATGAAAAACTTCATAACCAAGTCATCGTGACCTCTGTTCTTCACGAACGGGGCCCAGGTTTCATCTGGCACCAACACCTACGATCAAGTCATGTCAAGTCAAAATCAATTTACTTTTAACCATTTTATACAAAGCATGTGATTGTAATCAGCTTCGTGTGTAGAGAGCTTTCGGGTTGCACCAATAATGCACAGTATGTCATGTGTACCATGGATTAGATAGTACTATAAAGCAATGTATTATATGAAAAGAATATAAATAGCCTTCAACTGTTGCAAGTTTCACACAGTACCAACACATCTACAGTGATGACAGGAAATGTAAAAATATATTTTAGCGATTGCAGTTGAACAACACAATAAATGAGGCTTGTAACTTAATTTAAATCAAAGATTTTAAGATAACGCAATTACATTGCTAGACATTACAATAGCAATATGAAGTCATAATGAGTCAAAGTTGCAGGTAAAGCCTATTTATAATCCCACAGGTTGTTTTTTTTTTTTTTAATGTCACTAATGTCACATTAATGTAAAAATAAATAAATAAATCCCCACAGAAAAGTCTGAAACCTATTATTTGCATATTGCAGTCTACTATGACACCAGTATTGCGAAAGTCAAGACTGCCATAACCATTAACAAACAACATATTACACAGCCCTACCATTTGACACACATCAGCACATCATTTGTTCCACAGTTTGCTTTGACTACCACAAACCACAGGAAAACAGAATGGACTGAAAAGCCTTTGGACCGGTCGTGTATGAATTGCTGCTTAAGATATTCATGGCGTAATGTGAGGGCTGAGAGTGTAATTAACATGCAGATGGACACAGTAATCTCTGGAAAAGATCAGAAGAGCTCTTGATCAGCAGCTGCTCCTGACACAGTGTGAAAACCGATGAATAAAAGCACAAATACAGATGTTACAGAAAAAAAAGACTGACGTGCAAGACTCATGACGGACTCACGAGTACGACATGATGACAGTGGGACATGGTACATCCTACTGAGAGTTGAAGGGACATGGGGTTGGGGTGGTGTGGAGACAGAGCTGTGAGTTACTGTGGGAGATTTTGGGTGAGCATGTCTATAGGACTTGTAAGTCAGTACTGCGGTTGTCATAAAGAAATATGAGAGTTCAGTTTGGAAATGGTTTTCTAAATACTTAAACAGCAAAAGAGAATATGTAAGAAGGGTTCTTAGTTGATGAATTAGTAAATTAGTGCATGTTATTAAGAATTTACAAAGCAAATGTGCTTTCACACTTGGCATTTTTGTCTTTTACATACACAAAAAAAAGAGCTAGCCTGGACTCCCGAGTGCCACAACAGATCGCAGGTTCGAATCCCGTTATTGCGGGAAGTCCAAGAGAGCGTAATCGGCTGTGCTGTCTGGGTGGGAAGGACGGCATTACTCTCTTCCCTGTCAACCAGAGCGACAGTAAACAGCCGTGAGCATCTGTGAGCTCATGAAGGAAGAAAGCAGTCGCTTTCCTCCGAGTGTATTCAGCTGCCCTGTGATGCAACATGAGCGACAGTTGGAAAAGATTCATATTTGCTCACTGACAAGGCAAAATTTTCACTAGCACCACATCCATGCTTGTTTTTCAATTGACTAAGCAAAAGCACTTGACATCACTCTGAGCTCTTCTGGTAAGTTTAACATTTTGTCAGCTTTAGAAGCCCCTCTGTGAACAAACATTCTAGAAAGTTCCCATAGAA
>CM040991.1:16382061-16408182 GCA_022985145.1 Pangasius djambal
AAAAAAAAAAAAAAAAAGAGTATGTTGTGTTGTGCATGTGTGTGGTGCGGGCACAGCTCCGTCTGTACCTGCAGGTCTTTGGCTGGGGCTAGCGGACGAGGGGCACTGGGCAGAACAGTTGGGGTTTGGTTACTCCAGGAAGTGACAGTAGAGGCAGCCCTAACCTGAATACAACAGAGACACACACACTCACACACACTGTGGCTGCCGTCGGATGAGGAGAATGGATAGGATGCAAATGAAGGCTTAAGGAAGGAGGTCAAAATGATTCGGGGGAATGCTGTACATTAAGGATTACTGATGTTTGTCTAAAATCCCTCATTTGAGTGTAACACTCACTGTTAAGAAAGACATGAACCAATTGCACAAGTAATATTAATTCCAAGTAAAAAATAAATAAATAAAGGTGGTAGCTACTCTACTATCCTGAATATCTAGTAATTGACCAATATGTCTTATTGGTCACAGGTCAAGCTTAGACTTCAGAGGTTTAACCATAAGCAAACTAATTTTTTTTTCTTCAAGGTTGTCCTATTAGAAATGTCAAGTATTTCATCTCAGAATATTTATTATGGATCTTCCTACTGTGTATGTTTGATAGGAATATGTGTGCGTGTGAGAGAGAGAGAGAGAGAGAGAGAGAGAGAGAGATCAGTACCTGCTGGTAATACTGTTGAGTAGGAGCAGCAGGAGAGGGCTGAGGAGGCAGTGGTTGAGTTTGAGGTTGGATTGGTGTGTAGCCTTGTTGGGGCACAGCAGCAGGAGCCACTGGACATCTGTTCTGTACAGGCGCTGCTCCGTGCTGACCTAGTGCTCTGCTCAGCCGCTCTCGCAATTGCTGCACTGCAACCTGTAGGAAACAATAAAACAAAGTATCACGTGAAGGAACGATCCAAGCCATCAAGGTCATTCTAAATGTCTAAAGACAGTCTAAGGGCCCATTCACACCTATTAGTCTGAGTCTGATTTAGAGCAAAATTGATACTTTTTATTTTTTTTTTGTTTTTTTTGCACACTGCACATAATTGAATGAACACACACACATATATATATATATATATATATAAATATATAAAACTCTTTCATTCATTGGTCAGAAATACGGCATTGCTAAAAGCAGCAAAGAAATCATCAAAACAACCCAAGCACAGAGAACAACAAGCCAGAGCTCATGTATATATAATAATTACATAATTACATATATGTGTATATAATAATTATATAAATAATTAGCTTAAAACAGTTTGTATGTAACATTCAGCTTTTATTTTCTCATTTTGTTTGTTGGTCCAAATGTCCAGAACACATCACATTTCTGCAGATCTACAGCTCTGTCCTTTGGCTCACTTTAGCAGCTTACATTTACAAAAAAAATCTATCCCATAATACACAGCATGTTTCTTTCAGATTGATTCAGGGTTCAATTGCTTTCTCACTTCAAGCGAATCATGCTGGAGTTCACTTGGTACCAGACCAAAACCAGCTCTCTCAAATGCTCTCGGACCGGATGTTCTGATCCGCATCCGAGTGTCATTAATGTGTTCTTACCTGCCGAGACAAATCGCGCTGAGGGGGAAAAGACACCAGGGTTTGATTCAAATGGACTAAACTCTGCATATGTGAAAGCACTCTAATAGTACTAAAACGCTAGCGTGTTTAGTGGTGTTAGAAGGTCAAGGATATTAATAAATTTTTTTTGCTGAACTACACTAGCGCAGCTTGCCAGCTATTTACATGTGGCTTGTTCGAATGTGACTCCCAGTGACTAAATATTTGCATATGAAATCTTTGATATTTCTAATATTAGTTTGTAAAATAATTCAATGAAACAAAAAAAGAAGATTGAGAGTTTCTCCTACGACCCCATTTGTTTGTTTGTAATTTAATGCCATGCCAGCTACCATGGCTATTTTCGTGGTGGGAAACAGGTTAAAATGTAGCAAAATAAGAAGAATTTACAAAAGTATTTTAAGGTTTATGTTCGATAAAAAATCTGGCCTCGCTTCATTAAAAAAACAACTGGGGTGAGAAAAAAGGACTTCGACCCCATTTGTATATGTGGTTACTTACTCCCCCTCCTAGTGCTACTAGTGCTTTTGTGTAGCCTCCGACAGGAATAAAACTGCATTTCAGCATGGTCATAATCAGACTGGTATATCCCTAATAACGATAATAATAAAGAAGACTTTTCATTGTGCTTGCCTGATCTGTGTTGGTGGGCAGGTAGGAGATGGCGGTTTGCAGGCTGCCCTGGGAGGCCAGCAGGCTGGCATACTGACTCATCTTTTCTGCCAACAGGGTGCCTACAGCAGGGGCCACTCCACCCTGAGTCTTCTCCACAGCCTGCCGCAGTATCACCACTTTTTCCACCAGGTCCTGCAAGAGAAACAGACAAGAACAAAACAAAACGGGGAAAGAAAAAAAAAAATAAAAATCAGTCAAGCCACCTATGGTTACATGTTTTAGACACTAGAGTGTCTATTTATGAATGTGTTTTTATGAATGTCCTTGCATTCATTAGACTGGAGCCTTACCTGCAGTGAGAGAGGGCTGCTAGAATCTTGTGCTTTGGACCAGCAAGACACCAGCTGCTCTACACTACCAGCACAGATGTAACAGAGACAGGCCTGCGCCTGCAGAGCACAGTCTTCAACAGCCTCCAGCCTGGAGCCCAGCAGCCCTGTAGACACAAACAACCATGCTGGCCATCAGCTTAGAGCTTCCATTTGTTTACTCGTCAGACTCCATGGCAACACTCACATTACAAAGGTTAATGGCACAAATCTCATTTTTTAGAACAGTATGATGCAAAAAGTCTAATCTGCATACATAATCAGAACAGTCAGACTGGAATACTTGTTTTCTTCTCTTCCTAGTGTGCATACCCATGTCATTGTTGGTATGTTTCTGCACCTGGCAATTGTTGCCAAAAAAAAAAAAAAAACCACAAGGCTGTGCATCTGGGCTGAACCTGGTCTGGTCACATTATACTGAATAATAGCAGTAGAGCAAATAATCTTTGCAGTAAAAGCTTGTGCTGTTAGATTGCACATATTGTCATTTGCATAATGATGACCTAATTAATGCATATGTCTGTTTATTTTGGGAAAATAAACCTACGCAAGTGGGTGGGACCCATTTTGTTCTTTGGATTAGTTTCAATATATTTACAACCAGAAGGAAACATTAAACATGGACTAAAAGCAGAGAGCTCAATTAATCCGATCATTCTAGTACATTCCAGTCCACATTATACTCACCACATAGGGAGGAAAACTCCTCAGGTTTGGCATAAGTCATGACTGCAGCCAGGGCCTCCTTCCAGTTCTGAAGATCACACGTCTCAAGTATATTCAACCAGTCCCTCATAACAACAGCACTGATGATCTACAAGGTGAAAAGCAGACAGATTTTGATGCAGAACTATTCTTCTGTGGAAAAGCTTTCTGAACCCAGGAGAGAACTCCAATCTCTTGCCTCACCTTGCCAATTTTGCTTTGAGTTTTGGTCAAGTATTTCTTCTGGGTCTTTTCAAGAAGCTCTGGTCCACCAGCGATGGCTAGGATGATTGCGTCTGCCATTCGGTTGTCATGGAGACAAAGGGTGACAGCAGCCTCAAAGTCCCCAATGAGGAGCGCTTGGGTGATCAGTCCATCGACATCTGTAGCACCAAATCAATCAAAACCACTAGGACTATGAGGAGAGCTCAAGTGGTAACTTAAATATAAATCTTACAATTCATAGTAAATACAATCCTCTTAATTAACCCCAAATGGCACAGGTCTCCAATTTCTAATGATAAACACTTGCCTCGGTTAACTTTGATGTTAGACGAGATCTGCTGAACAGGTTTCTCTTCAACAACAGGAATCTCTGCAAGCTCTGGGCTCTTCTCAGCTGCAGGGGCATCTTCTGCTGTTATGTCTCCATTCTCTTCTGCCTGGGTGTACGGCAGTAGAGTTACTAAGGGGTTAGAAAACTAGCTTTTCTACTTTGCTTTTAAACTTTATCATTTAATTTTTGTCTGAACATTAAAAATACCTTAATACTTAGGCACAGCCAATAATATTCAACACTGCTAAAAACTCATTTTATATATTAGGGTTGAACCAAATGTTCGGCCACCAAATACATTTGCTAAAAAGTGTTCAGCCAGACTACAATGATGCTGAATGTTTCTGACTGTTTTTGTTATCCTACTCTAATTATTAATGACTCATTCACACAACGATTGTCCAGTGCAGAAATTTCCTACCAAGTGACCGAACACCCCGATCAGTGCATGCAAGGTATAACTGTTCAGGTTCATTTGCAGAAATACATTTAAAGTGGAATTTGCATAAATTATAATTTAATATCAGAAGCATTAGGTGGAGCAGGGCAATAATAAAGCAGTCTTTAAATGTAGGATTTAGTTTACACATTGGATTGGTTGCCCAAAGTGGAAATCTATGACAACTGAATCTACAGTCATGTCATTTTCAAAACACAACATGCACAATGAAACTAATAAAGCTGTTGCTTAATAAATAGTTTAAATTCAGGAGGTTTACCAGGCTTAATAGACACTAATTTTACACTGGAAAGGATATTATGGGTTTAAGGGCCGGTTTCCTGGACCAAGATTAAGGACATTAAATTGCAAATCACTTTTGGCATTTCAAATGAGTCCTAGATTAGGCTCAATCCATGTCCAGGAAACTACCCCTAAGAGTTTATAACTCTATATTTTAGTTTTGTTATTCAGATATGCTGAAAAACATAATTCAAATTTGCTATCATTTATGTAATCATACAAAAATGTCCATATAAAAAGAAACAAACAAAAAAAGCCCACTCATACTTGTTATTTGGTCCCAATGCAAACTGATCCAATCAAATCTTGGGGCACCACGACTAATGTACAATGATTTTTAATGTCATACCTTAACTTAATTAAAACATAACTGGAATGAAAATACAAAAAAAATGTTGTCAGCATTCCTGTGTGAAATCCTGAATGATGTTTCAGAGTATTTAATCTTAACCTTATATTTTAATCCAAGGGGAATGTACAGCTAGCATTTTGCAGTGAGTAAAGATTAGCAAAAGAGGGCAGTATAATGCTATCACACAGGGATGCTGTGGCAGAGGACTGGACTACGGCGGGCAGGTTGAGGGTACCTCCTCTGGCAGGGCTGACTCCTCTTTACTTGTACTGGCAGAGTGGACCACATCCTTGGATTCCCCTTCAGCCAACGGTACACCACTCAGATCCAGCTCAGATTCTGGCTGACCGTTAACAGGAAGAGTGAAGTCTGTCTGGGGTGCAACATCTAACTCATCCGTTGGAGTCAAGCCGATTTCAGGTTGCTGTGACAAAATGGGTGGTGTAAACATGGGAACAGGCTGTGGGTCAAGTTGAGGTAAGAAGCCTGATACATGTTGGAGGGATGCTGGAGCTGCAAATTCTAACTGAATGCTAGCCTCATCTGTGAGGTCAGGAGAGGAATGAGACTGCTGTTGATCAACAGGAGGTATTAACAATGGCTCTTCTGAGTCAGCAGGCGGAGTTAATAATGACATAGACTGTGGCTGGTCAATGACAGGGTCTAGAACTGATGCTGATGCAAAGAGGTCATCGATGCAAGGTGAAACTACCTTTGGTTCAGGATCACAACCTGGATCCAAGGCTGGTGCTGACAGCTGAAGATCAACTACCGGTAAATCTATCTCAGTCTCGTGTGGAGCCAGGGCAGGCAGAGAGTGAGTTAAAGTCTCTTGATCTGGAGAAGCCACATCATACTGGGGCTCACGTAAAGCACCAGAAGGTGTAATTAAAGGCAACAGCTGTGGCTGGGCTTCAGATATAAACTGGTCAACCTGCTGTGTCATATCAGGAGGTGGTTCAACAGGATGTATTGGCGCAAAAGCAGATGTGAGATCAAGTGGTGGGATAAGCTCAGATGGTGGGGTGAAATCAACCAGAGACACAGATGGAAGGGAAGGCTCAGGTTTTGCTTTGAGGTCAGGAACATGACTGACAGTGGCACCAGTCATGAGACCAAGCAATGGTTCATTCAGAACCTGCACACCAAGCTCAACCAATGGCTGGCATGCAGGTTCCCCATGCAGAATTTCAGAATGTCTGAGTGGGGCAAAAGCAGAGGGGTCAAGCTCGGGCAGTGGAATGATATCTAGTCCAGGTGTAGGATCACAGACAGATGTGGTGGCAGGGTCGAGTACAGAAGTGGAGGAACTCTACACATCCACGCCAGGTGTAGGGATGGAAAGATGTGTAAAAAGTTGCACAGAATTCAGCAAATAAAGATCATTATACAGCAAAAGTTTCAAAATAAGCATGCAGGTGATAGTTCAGCCTTGTCTGATGGCACAGCAGATATGGACTGTCTGATAGCAGAGACTGGAGCAATCATAGATTTCCAACAAATTAAAGAGACAAGCCCAGCGTTAAAAACATGACAAACATTTATTGGAACAAAGGCATGCAGAGGACTGGTCAGAAATTAAAAATTTTGACTGGGGCAGATGCATTAATGCAATGCATGTTAATTTCTTTTTGATGTTCGCAACAGGAAAGATTAGAAAACAAAATGATGCGGGAACCCAAAAGCAATGCCTTAACCTTTATTACCACGTACTTCTCAAACTCCAAATTAACCTTCTTCATACAGACATACCAAGAAACCCACTGATCTTCAGATAAATATAAAAAATTTACCCCATTAAAAGCATAATTTGTAAGGTTATCATCAATGAATTAGCATTTCAAAAAATTTAATCAATCAAGTGTAATTTAGTCTAAAACTCTATATGAAGGACCTTACCTCATTGGTTTCATCAGACTTGAGGTCTTTCCTTTCTAACGCTGAAGCAATCTAAAAACACACAATGTATTAGGAGTATTAGTCTGAGACTACAGGGAGTGCTTGCAGCTCATCAACCGGTTACTGGACAAGGCTTATATAACACTAATAAATAACACTGGAACACAGCACTTTAGTACAAATTTAAGAGCAACTCCGGTTACGTAGCAAAACATGACATTAAACTTTATAACATTATTTTTGTATAACAACACAGCTAGGAAGGTATTTCCAGCTGTACCATGAACAACAGGTTAATAATAAGGCGCTCGTTCTAACACGGTATTGTTTCTATAGTAACAGCTCATACACAGTGACTTGTATGGCGGACGCTTCACATATACACAAGACTAATGATGGATGGATTTTAAAAAACGTTTGACAAAGTAACTGTATAATCGTTGATGTAGTGATGTTTTTTTTTATCACGGCTATAAGCGAGAACAGTAAGTAAATTGTCTCTCGAATGTTCCACAACCTTAAATCTAACTATAAACCTTTAAAATGTGCAACGTGTCATTCATTAATTAGTTAAACATTGTAACTGTTGGCAAATTGATGTGGTATAAGTGGAATAACACACTTCAGACCACGTGGTTATACGAAAATAATGCACTTCGAGGGGGCATTACAAACACAGTGTATACATAGTGTATACATAGCTGCTTTCAAAGTGTTGAGATTTAAATGAGTGTTTATTAAAGTGACGCCGGTTATAGCACTTCAATGAACTATTAATATCTTGCCCCACTGCTTTGCATTTAAACACTTGCTGACTGAAAAAAAGATGTGAGACAGACATGGCCTGTGTTATAGAGCTGCCAAAGACTTTCTGCCAAGTTTTGTCCTAGACACCAAACAAACAAACAAACAAACAAACAAATAAATAAATAAATAAGGCTTTATAAAGCTGTGAACTGCTCCTGAGAATGAATGGACTCACTCATTTTATCTGTTCAGTACTTGGGCTGTGACAGTAACCAAAATACACAACTCAGTATAGCTTCTACAGGCCAAAAAAAAAAATCACTCTTTAAAAATAGCGCTGATGATTACATGAAGTCATGAATTAATGACATCACAAGGATGCATAAGAATCACCTTCAATGCTAGTTCCTCCTTCTTGTATCCCAGAAGATCCAAGTATTTGCCCCGGGCATCATCTTCAAAGTGGACCTGAAGATAACACACATTAATTATTTAAGCCCCCTGAATCTCACCCCTTATTGTGTGTACCACAAAACAAATACTATGAAAGCTGGTATATTGCTCTATGCTCTGATAAGCATGATTCTACTTCCATCTCTTTACAAGCATCTGACTGCACAAAGCCAATATTTTACCTTCAAGAAAGCCCAAACAGTCTTCTCAAACTCGTTCTTCGCAGCTTCAATTTTTCTCTGGCAGAATTCCACAAAGCTTCCAGCAGTGAGAGTGGCCTGAAGTTGGCTTGAGCGATCCAAAAAATCGGTATCAGTGACAACCTGGCTAATGTGGACGACGTGGGCCATGGGCTGCTGGGGTTGCTGGGGGGTTGGTTTGATGTTTTCCAGTGAGACAAGTTTACCACCAAACTGGCAGATGATGAAAAGAAAACAAAACTGGTTAGAGACTATACGTGTTTACCAAAGAAGCACAAAATTACCAACAAATACACAAAATATTCAGCTCTGTGAGTGTTTAGAGCAAAACTTACAGCGAAGGAAGCCCCCACTGGCCTGCGGATCCATTTGGGTGGTTTCTTCAGTGGTGTGACGGTGCTGTTAGCACTGGTGGTTTGAGGCAGCTGCAGCGGGGGCAATGTCTGGCCTGTGCCAAACGGATCCATGTTGGCAAATGAGGAACTTATCTGCAAGACCGAACAGATCATGAAAAAGCGATATAGGGGATAAACATGAACAGCATACGCACAATGACTTTTCGTTACAGCAGAGCTACCTGATCAGCCTGGGCACTGTTGACAGCATCATTATTGCCTCCCATGATTGAGTAGATATTGAGACGCCCATCGAAAGAAGCAGCAGACAGAACAGCTGGGTTTCTGGGGCACCACTGGATGTCAAAGCACCACTGAGAGCTCGGGAGCTCATACAGGACCTGGTTAAAGCAATCACACACAAAGAAACATCAATCAATCAATCACACAAATTAATTAACAAATTTCATAGCCTTTGCCATTACAAAAGAGACTCGCTGTTACAGTAATGTTTAAGATATCGTGAAAGGTACAAGGGCAAGTATTATAAGTTGCCAAGTGGCCTGGTATGGTTTGATGGTGGCTTGTTTTTGAGAGTGTCTGTGGGGGCTTTCAAATATGCAATGTTTAGTCCATTTAGTACCCTTAGTACTTTACCCCTTTGGAGTTTTTTTGTTTTTTTTTTTGGACTGCTCAGAACACATTAATTGCACTCAGGTGTGGACCAAAATAATCAAGACCACCTTAACAAGTATACCAAAGTAAACCAAATATGTTGTGATTTTTTTTAAATGCAAGCTGCTTAATAGACCTATAAGGGGTACAATGAGCCAAAGGTCAAAGTGGCCGTGCTGCAGAAATATGGACTTAAAAATTGTGAATGCTAGATACACTACAGAAAATGTTTTGTGTACTAGTAATTTGTGATTATATAATAATTTATTAAACAATGACCTTGCTGATTTCTGTGATACACAAGCTTGCCAAAAGTTTGTTTACCTTTTTTCATCACTGTAGTTATTAATAACGAATAAAAGGCTTTATGATGTGTTTTATGACATGTTTTCAGCCCTGTCTCCTCATAAATGCCCCTCAGCCAAAGTTTTTTTTTTTTTTTGCTTTTTGGTTCATTTAATTTATGTGCAATATGAAAGCAAACCAGACCAAATAGCAAACTAACCACAAGCATCAATTTGGATGTGGATTAACAGATGTGAGAATGTCCAGGGAATCACTAACCTCAGCAGTGTTGGGGTTCCAGCAGAGGATTCGGTTATCTTTCCCACAACTCAGCAGCAACTCAGGGTCAGCCAAACTCCAAGCAATAGCCAGAACACCCCTGGTAACACACGCACACACACACACACACACACACACATTATTATTTTATTAATTGCTCAAAATTCAGAATGAGCTATGGCTCTAACATTTACATATTGTGCTAAAATAGAAAATAAGAATATCCAAGGGTCGACATCATTTTGCTTTAGAGTAGAGTACAACATGATATCAAATGTTTTTTTCTACCTTGTGTGGTTCTCTAGGACTTTGAGAGGGGAGGTGGCAAAGCGCAGATCCCACATTTGGATGACAGGCATTCGGTCATCTTCAGAGGCTAACACCAGCTGAGTGGCAACATCTGGGTTCCACGCCAAACCAGAGCAATGCATCTAAACACATCATTTGAAATGTCCCCTTAAGCACATGTTTCTGAAGGTTAACACATAGTCAAACATCTTAAGCACACAGCAAACATAAAATAAAGAGAGACAAGTGACAGACCCTGTTGCTGTGGTCGCTGACTTTGATAATGAGATCATTTTTCCTAAGGTCCCAGATGGAGGCTCTGCCGCTGGGGCTGGCTGAGGCAAGGATGTGCTGCACCTGGCAGTTCCATGCTACGCAGCTAATATCCTCCAGAGGCTAACAATAGCAACAACAAGAACAACCACCAACAAAATAATCAGCAAAAAAAATAATCATTAGGCTTAAATGGGCATGTGTGGTCCTTTATACTGATTAAATATAACAGCAATTAAAGTTAGAGGAATAATTTAATTTCAGAGATTATTCCACAAGAACCTAGAATGTAACTGCAAATTTACTTTATCTATTTTTTATTTAAACTTTGTTTTTTTTTTTTCTTCAGTAGAATTCCTGAAATGAAAACAACACAAGAGATGTGTATACAGTGTGTGCACCTGTGACTTCGGTCCTGGAGTCATTGGGGTACTGAAGCTGTTCAAATCCCAGATGTAGATCTCTGACTCATTACCTCCCGACACAACCAGATTTGTCTAAAAAAAAATTCAATACAATTTTTATAGTCTGGCCAGCATACAACTCTGAAATGTAAAGTCATGTACATAATATCTGCAGGAGTCAAAACAGAGATTAGAAATGACCTGAAATGAGTTGACATCTAGCGCTCGTACTGGCCCTGTATGCTTATCACTCTGAGTGATGACCACGTCACTGTCACCAGCAATGATCTTGGAGGGATCATAGAGAATGATGTTACCGGTCTCTCCTCCAGCTATGAGCACTCCAGAGGGCAAGCCCTCATCATTAATGCCATGTGGTCCCCAAACCAGCTTGTGGTATCTGGAACGAAAAGAGAACATTCTGGACTTTAGATCATTATTATATACATTATATAGCAAAAGGGTTGTGGACACTTGACCATCACAACTGGTGCCACAAAGTTAGAAGCACACAAATGTACAGAATTCCTTTGCATGTTTTAGAATGAAGGGTTCCCTTCTCTGGAACTAAGGAACCAAACCTGTTCCAGCATGACACAAAGAGAGGTCCATGAAGGTATGGTTTGCCAAGGTTGGAGTGGAAGAACTCGAGTGGAATGCACAGAGCCCTGACCTCAACCGCATTAAACACCTTTGGGATGAACTGGAATGCTGACTGAGCCCCAGCCCTCCTCACCCAACATCAGTGCTTGACCTTAACCATGCTCTTGTGGCTGAATGGCAAAATCCACACAGCCATGCTCCAAAATCCAGTAGAAGCCTCCACTCTTCTGGGAAGGCTTACTATAACAGCAAACAGGGATGAAATCTGGAATGGGATGTTCAAAAAGTGCATATGGGCGTGACAGTAAGGTGTCCGCATACTTTTGGCCATATAGCATATAAGGCATGGAAACCAAAGTTTACTCTCCTAAAATTTAGAAGGAGACCAAATAACGAAGGGGAAAAAAACAGAACCAGAAGGGATGACTGACATGCAGTAAGGCCTCTGTTGTCCTTCAATAGTCAGTAAGCAGATCCCAGAGCAGATCCCTTAACCCTAGTTAGCACTGCCTTTGTCAGTCTCTATAATTCAGGCCATTAAGGGTGTTTTCACATTTGCCCTGAACACTGTCCAGCATGTTTTAGACTTCATCATCAAAGGTTTGCTTCGCACAGACAAATAACTTCCAAACCATTTTATACATCACGTTCACTGCTGATGTTTGTTTAGTGTCTTTACTTTTGTTCAGCACTGATATACATTTCAAGTGAAGCCTTTCAGTAAAAGATGCTAGTTTACATGCAGAAATAAAGCAATATTTGAAGACATTCCATTTTCTTTGCAGACCACAACATCCCTTTCCCTGCTATTGTGAAACCTGAAACATGGAAGTAATGTGACAAGGTGAAGCAATCTCATATAACTACATAAGAACAGTTACTTGCCACTCGCCCCTATACATAGATACCATTTGCACACAGTGCAGTCTGCATCTGAACCCCAGTAAACCCCAGACAACAGGGCTTAGGTGATTGAAAAGCAATTTTCATGGTTGACCAATTATATCAAACTCTCAGTTCAAATGGCCTTGGGTTGTAAAAACACCCGTAAACACTTGTCGAGTCTAAACCTGGACTAATCTACACGGACACTCTACTGAAAATGCAATAAACCACACTTATACAACAGCACTATTGAATTCTCTAACCTGATTGGTCAGAAAGTGATGATTAATTTTCTATAACAATTCTGACAGTTGTTCTGGCTGTAATGGAAACAGCAGGTTTATATTAACACGCTCATTCTAATACATTATTTTTAAGTTTTGATAATTCATTCACAGGTAATGGCATTGGCGGATGATCTACGTAATCTAAGGATAGTAATAAACAGATTAAAAGACTTCTCTCAGTCAGTAAGATTTCCACCATAGGAGAGAAGAAACAAAAGAGGCTGGTGTGGAACTGTTTATAGATCCTATAAGGTTAGTGATAACAGGACGTTTCACAACATGGAATGTAACTATAAAAAAATGTAACTATATACAATGTGTTGTTCATTAATAAACTAAAAATGGCAAACTTTGGCAAATCTCTGTGGTATAAGAGGAATAAACACATTGAAATGTGCAGTAGTTGATTATTTTCCCCATGACATCACACGCTAGTACTAGCATACAGTAAAAGAGACACCTGTGGGGTGAGGAGAAAGCACCACATGACTTCATGGCCAAAGCAGGTTCAGCCAGGTCCAGTTCGAAGATCTCCAATGAGGCATTGGTGCTGAACGTAGCATCAAGCTGCTGAGCAGACGTTCCTTCAAAAAAGCAGCAAGAAACATTTGTTTGTAACCAAACACACAATAGAAACAGGCAAATTGTTTTAGACAGCCAAAGCAAAGTCTGAATCATGAACACAAAAAAGAGACTTCATACTATTTCTGATGTTATTTCCGTAACCAGGGGCTACAAACACACTCAACTGTACCCTTGTTATACTGACTGTAAACATTCCTTCAACAAACGAACAAATCCATTATATCTGAGTGGTGCATTCAGAGGCTCTTAGAATAAGGGTGTGTATGCACGATAATAATAGGGGGTGTGTGCGCGCGCGCGCGTGTGTGTAAAAGTTACCTGCAGCCAAGTAAATCGGGTGGTGCTGAGCGGGGCTCCATGCCGGGATGGCGGTGCGGTTTATCTCTTTCAGCTTCATCCTGCAACAAAGACCCCATGACAGATAAGTTTTCCTGTTACATTACAAGGTGCATCGATCTCTATCTACAGCATTTGCTTTGTACGGGCAATTACCAGCAACAGGAAATCTGACATGTTTACCTGCACTAAGAAAAAAAAGGGACTAGTGGACTTTATGGAAGTATAAGGGCAGCTGTTGAAATGAGTCAACAAACATTCGAAATTTGAGTTTTACTGGGTTGCAGCCCTGACCTCTATGAACAAGAACATTATTATGAACTATGTTACCACTAATATGACTGCCAGCTCCTGCCTGTGTGCCTGCTGGTAACAATGGCATCTGTTTGGGTTGTTGTTGTTGTGGGTGTTGTTTTGAGAACCACACCCAGACAACAATGATCGTAATGCATAAGCACAAAGTAGTCCCATGTTTGAAAGAATAAATTGTATCCATGAATTACATTTATATACATTTAAAGCTTCACTTTCAAATTACTTTCATACTAAATGATGCAAATCATTCAAATCATTCAAAGTGCTGAAAAAATGTGCATCTTTTACAAAGACCTTTACTGACTGCCCCAATAATTGTGCGTAGACATTTCCTTCATGAGCGAGTTGACTATTTGGTAAGCTGGTTTTTTAGCATTGGGAAAAATGTTGATATTCTTGTCTGTAGTAATAACTCATTCGCTACATGTACAGAAGACCGAGATTTGTTTGAAAAAATGTTGGAGCTGACAAAACCACAAATGGCACTGCTGGATCTAATCGAGGCTGAACATACATTTAAGGGTGCGTTACAGTGCTTTGAAACGAATGGTTTGCATGATAATGGCAAATTCCTTGGCCATGAGGTAAAATCACTGGTCTTAGATCACTTAATGTGACAACCCAACCTGTTGTTGATTTGGATCCTTCGTAACTAAAAACAGCCAACAAACAAGTCCTGGCAATTTCATAAATTTTGGACCAATACATTACAAATATGAACACTGCTACAACATCTGGATAAAAAGTCTCCAAGAGGAGCAATATAGCATTGTAGGACTATTGGGAGAGAACCTTAAGCCGGGTTTAGACTGGAGGCTATTACTTATCACTCTGTATGAGATGATCACAAATAAAATCTTGGCTGACTTTTATAGATTGTACGATAGACACACAGACTGTACGATAATGCGTGTTCTCCATGTCAGGTTATACGATGATGAGCCTTTAACGATAAACCTGTGATTAAAGAAAATGACTATGTTTCTGTTAACGTCATCAATCAGCATGACGTACGCTCGTGCATGAAACAGGGTCACGTAAATAGAAGCATCTTTCAATGCAAGCTTGAGGCAATAAGGATATTTCTTCTGTCCATTAGCATGATTCAATTACATTTCACCAAAGCCACTAACTTTTAGAGCTGTCCCATGGGTTCTGCTTAACTCTATGCCGTCCTCTTATTGGTGGCTTTTCCACATCAGGCTCTTTAAGACAGATTACCTCAACTCACAACCAAAGAATTGCTTCACAATGTGCAAAATTTGTTTGTGACAGTAAAAGTGGCTTGGAAGATTGCACAATGTAAAGCCGGCCTTAATCGTATAAACAGACTTGCAGCACATAACCAAGATCATATAGTCTGCCACAGAATTTGACCAAGATTTTATTAGAATAAACTTCTACATCCGCTGTTATTATAGGCGAATTTTCTTATGATTTAAGCATGATTATTGTATAATCCATCAGGTCCTATCAAGAGTTAAGATAATCAGAAATGGTTAAAGATGTAGCACATTTAGTACATTTTAATCATGAAGAGAGTGTGACTTTATGTTAAATCAGCATTTACAGCATATGATTTTACAAGAATATCTGTGTGTGAATCAACATTAAGTTTGTATCTTCTTTACCTGCGTAACGTTTGTGATTTCTTAATAAAAAAAAATAAAATAAAAAAAAACATTAGCTGAGCTGGCGCCACAATTAAAGAGAAGGTACAGGGTTATTGGAACAATTGTGGCGAGGGGAATGATTAAAAGAAAAAAAAAAAAGAAAGAGAAAACTCCACCTCTGTCTTAATATTGTACAAAAGCATGGGCCATGACTGTGTAAATCTGATGATCTAGACATTTCAGCTTTGTTGATTGTTTCAATAAAGTCTGATTTTTGGCATCCAAAAATTTTTGTCTTTGGAAAGTTACTTTTCTTTATTCTGAACTGAGAAAGTTTTCCATGACATTATCACCACAGTCTAAAGCCAACTTTAGTATTTAGTAGCTAGATTTCGCAGGCCTCATATTTCCAGGGTTGCACGAACATGTTTTGGTGACAGATTTGACTATGCATGGTCTTGCACGAGACAAAAAAAACACTAAACTCTGAAGTGAGCATCATAATTTGCATAAACAAATTACAAATGTAAACAGTATGACACAAAAAGTGTTTTCATACTCTGTCTAATCTAACACCTTTCTTCATTCAGGCCTATATACTATTATTAAATCTTCAGCTTTAAATATAAAATCACTACATTTCATGCAGACTTTATTGAACCTAATAACACCTTTAGGGGCTTCAACTACCTCTGAACTCCAAAGACCTCATTAACTCCAGATACCTTCTATACTCTTAACCACAGGCCTACTATTAAATTAAAATAAGATATATAACATAACATTGAAGCACACAGGCTATATTTTACTTTTTTAAAAATGTTTCAAACTTTGTGTATACAGACTATTTTCATAAAACTCGCTTGTGCTTTTCAGAGTTAACGGTACTAGCTAGTAACGTACTCACACTCGGCTAAGTGATTAGCAAGACATGCTAGGTTAATACACAAAACGTAGTTTGGTAGATACCCTTGCAACAACAAAGTTGTTGTTATTTTTTAAAAATATATATATTAGAAATGTTTTCTGTTCCAATTTGTTTACAATTACGCGATTTTGAGTGACACCATAGCAACAAATCAGGGATACGTCACTTGCTAATTCGGTCAATAGTTAGCATGAAATTGAGCTTGATGAAGACGCCAGTGGGCTGTGATGAGGAGGAAGGAAGTGAAAACAGTAAACACTGATTTGTTCCACACATTTAAACATTTGAAATATGTATTTGTATGGGTTGGAACCCATTTGTATGGGCTGGAATCAAGCTAACCCACTGCAGTGGATTTGCAGCAAGTTTTTGTTTTGTTTTAATCTGCACCTATTTCCTAAACTTGTGCTCGTACAGACAAGCGGAAAGAAGTGACGTGGACTGGTTAAGGTTCGCGTTACAGCACGCGAGTGATGATTAAACAACTCAACAATCAGGTTTAAATAAACATTCTCCTGCACACTCGACTGAACATCACTGATCACCTTTCCAACACAAAGTACGACCCAGATCGGATATAATGTGGTTAATTGTCCACGATGAAACCTATTAGCTTTAACAAGACAGCTAGTTTACTACAGCAGGACACAACACATCCAGCAGTGCTTTCAGATAACACACGCAAATATCAGATCAGGATCGATCGCGAGTGTCAGAGAGAGAGAACAAACGTACAAACATTGAATAAATGATTCACAGGAACCAAAGCAGTTGGAGAAAAGGTTACCCGGCTACACAGAAGCGCCATGCTAACGCCGCTACAAAAGGTTACCGATCGCGCTAAAAGTGCTTACCTTCCCTCTTAGCACTGCTCACGAGCATGCACAAACTCATTCAAGCTGTCAAAAATGGGTTTAAAACTTTAATCGGCAACCTATTGTTTGCCTTTCTTGGTTGTAGGAGATTCCTGATCAGAGTTAGCGGCTGTCCCGGTTGCACATAGGGAGAATTCCACGTCTCCACTGGTCTCCATCAACGTGGCACAAGAAGTCCCGCCTCCAAAGCCAATCACTTCCGGTGGACACAGCAATGGTGGCTGCGTCCAAAATCAAATCTGCGCAGTAGAAGGAGAGTAGTGTAGTGCTTCTCAAAGTGGGGTCTGGGGGGCTCCAGAGGGCCCTGAAGCATAGCCAGGGGATAGATCTGGGATTTTTCTTTTTCTTTTTCTTTCTAGAGTGGTGAAAATCACAGCCACATAATCAAAGGTATTATATTTAGGGGCCCAAGCACCAAAATAAACTCAGCTCTGCTGTATTGTATTGGTGGAAAGTTGAGAAATAGAAAGCTCTAAAATATTATTTGACAAATTTAAATAATGTTCATGAAATAATAAATACACACTAAGGGGGTTTGTGGAATTTAGTGGAAGTTAAAGGAGTCCCTGGCTACAAAATGTTTGAGGACCACTGGAGTACTGGGGCGCTTTATTGTCATTTTAGGAATACAACACCTTATAGGAAAATAGTCAAAGACCGAGTGTTTTGATACAGAGTTCCCATCCAGTCGTTGATTATTTTCCTATAACAGCACATCCTGAAATGTTATATTCCTCTTATACCATAGCACATTGCCAACTATTAACTTCTTTAAAATGTTTAATTAATTAAAATAGATCATACTATTTTTTAGTTTATAGGTAAGGAATCAAACATGACAGACTGTCCTGTTGTAGGAAAAATAATCAATGACATCACTGTGTTATAAATACAAATTTTATATGAATCGTTGCTTACTCCTGCATATTGAAACATTTTACTGAGGTAGGGCCAGGGTGCTCATCCTCAATTTCCACACTGTAGTCTGATGGCTTATGCATATTCAGATGCACATGGATGGCTATAGTGCTAGCTACATTGTGTAGCATGAGAAGGTCACCGCAGATGACGAAGTGGCATGATTCTTGATGAACTTGATTGGATGCTAAACTGAAATGATCAAATGTTAAACTGAATTGACTGGATGCTAAACTGAGCCCATTCAATTGATATAAAGTAAAGAGCCACTGGGTGGATGAGAGAAAAGAGCCCTTTGAGATTTGCAATGAGCACTTTGAAGGTATAAATAAAAATGTAAGCAGTAAAATCTTTATAAAAAAAAAAAAAAGGTTTATTTCTTGGAAATATAATGAAATAAGTGTACAACTATTAAATTTCCATAATACCCATATAATACTAATAATAGTAAAGTATGTTCCTCTTTAGGGGGAACATTAGGGGTCACCACAGAATCATTGGTCTGCATATTTGATTTGGCACAGTTTTTACACCAGATGCCCTTTCTGACACAACCCTCCCCAGTTTTATCCGGGCTTGGGACTGGCACCGAGAGTGCACTGTTGCGTGCCCTGGCTGGGAATCGAATGCAGACCGCAGCGGTGAGAGCACTGTGGCCTAACCACTAGTCCTCCAGGGACCCAATATGCAAGTAAAGTATAACGATGCCAAATACTTGCAAATAATTCCTACTTAAGCATTGTAACAAATTACAACTACGCAAGCATTGTCCACCCCTGGAAAACAGTGTGGTACAAGACAATCACAACATCTAGAGCAAATTAGGAAGTAGCTATGGTGCGAATAGACAAGATACAAGAAAATATATACATTATGGGAAAACAATACAATACATTACAATAAGTACAACACAACACAACAGTTGTAAGAGCTACAGGCATGGAACATACAGTACCTACAGTAAACAGCAATGCAGTGACTGGAATAGTGTGTGATGGATAAAGTCTTATCACCACAAAACAATGTAGAACTGTCCAATTATCATTCCCTGAGTGATATGAGTGAAGTGTATTACTGCACTCTAGCATGTTAAAATAGCACCACCCCAACCCTAGCTTGAATATTATTTCAACACACATCTGAGCAAATAAGAAACAGGGAGTAATCTCAGATTCAACACCAGGAAATGTATAATGAGCAAAGACCCAAAATGAGCCAAGATCCTGGTTAGGCAGAAGCCCTACGCTGGTCAGAATCCTCTGGTTGGGCAACACCCCTGGTATGACAAAGCTCCATAATTTGCAGAAGCCCTAGTTTGAACAAAATCTCACGTGGAGCAGAAGCCCTTGGTTAGAGCACTTGCCCTTGGAGATGTACCCAAGCTGGTCAGAAGCCACTATGTTAAAAAATCCCTGAGTGGACAAAGCATAATTTCCTGGCTGAATAAAGGCCCCTGTTTAGCAGAATACAGTGGCTGAACAAAGCCACATGATAGGCTGGACAAATTCCCATGTTGGAAACAACTGAATGGGAACAAATGATGGACATAAATGATCATGGGGCAGAAGCCCCTGGTTGGACATAGCAGCATGATAGATAAAAGTCCCTGGTTGGACAAAAAAAAAAAAAAAAAACGATGTTGCTCAAATGCTCCTGGCTGGACAAAACCTGTTATTGTCCAGAAGTCCCCGGTTGGAGCAAACCCCATGATGTGCAAGCCATTGGTTGGACAAAGCCCCTTGTTGGGCAGAGATTCCTGGTTGGACCAAGCCCCATGCTAGAGAAAGAACCATGATGGGCTTTCACTTGACTGGACCAAGCCATGATCTGGTCAAAATCCTTGGCTAGACAAAGCCCCTTATTGAGCAGAAGTACCTGGTTGGACCAAGGAGAAGCCCTTGACTGGACCATGACCCATGATGTACAGAAGTCTCTAGTTGAACCTCCATAGTGGGGACAAATTCTCATGTTATACAGATACCCCTGGATGACAAAACCCCATGTTATACAGAAGCCCAGTGATAGTTAATTTTCAACACTTACACTGCAAAACCATCACCAGATCAATCAACGTAGAGACACATAAGTTGGTTAAATGTATTACACTGAACATAAAGTTGTTCGAGAAGGTAAACGCATAGAAAATGAACTTATCATTTATATTGCTAATGTTAGCTAGGTAGCTTGCTGCTAGTTTATGAGCTGTTGATTCTTTCAATTAAGGCACCTCTTACTTAATTCCTAACTCTTATTGATTTCCTAATATTATGTCTTATAAATAGATAGACATGGTACTTGACATATAAAAGATAATTTACAGTAATAGACATGTGGTGTCTGTGCTGCTTGCTTGTCACATGTTAAACAAAACAAAAGATGGCGGACTGCTGCCTCCAAGTGGCTGGGGACACATACAGACAGTATGTTTGTACAAATATCACCTAAAATCCACAAATCTGAATATGATTCTAACCCACAGAAGTCAAATAAATGTTAACAGTTAAAGAGTTTAACATAAGGTGTCTCCTTATGTCTCC
Organism: Pangasius djambal; assembly: GCA_022985145.1. Taxonomy (NCBI): domain Eukaryota; kingdom Metazoa; phylum Chordata; class Actinopteri; order Siluriformes; family Pangasiidae; genus Pangasius; species Pangasius djambal. The sequence continues at coordinate 16,402,710 of CM040991.1, forward strand.
TCTGATTTAAGACATTAATGACTAATGTCCAATACGGAAATATGTACAGTACTGTGCAAAAGTCAGAGACCACCCTTTTGTTTTCAAAAGGCCATTCAGTACTTATTACTGATCACTGGTGGCAAACAATAAATGATGGGAAAATATACTGTACATTAATTCCATTATCAGCCAAACAGCCATGCAGTACTTATTTATGCAGGTCAATATTACAAATAAAATATTTACAGATTTACATACTGTTTTTACTGTTTGTCATTTTCTGGTAAATACATTCCCCATTATTAGTGTTCATTATTGTTACTGGTTATCACAAATCACACGAAGGTCTTTCAACAGTAAAAACAGTATTATATTAATGCCAATTTACCAAACATTTTCCCATCAATATTATTTTCCACCAAATAACCAATAGTACTGAATTTCCATTTGATTGAAAACAAAAAGGGTGGTCTCTGACATTTGCACAGTACTGTACATATTAACACTTCAACTTGGATATGTAAAACCAGGTGGAAATTTTGGCTCGTGCAGCAACAGGTTAACTAACATTAACCTAAACGCCTACTTGTAATTAGCTAATGTTTACATTATTATTGATCGACAGGCAGTTCTAGGATAGTAGACATGACCTCCATGACAATGGCCCCTGTCTTTAAAAAAAAAAAAAAAAGAAGTCGCTGATGTCATTTGTGCTTGAGAAAACATTGATTATGCTGGTTTGATGTTTGAGATATTGTAATGGCTATATTTTCATGTAAAGTCTATGGCTAAGAGTGATATGATGCATTAAACCCCATTCAATTTAAACAACACAACAATCCAACAAAATTAGTCATTAATAGTTTGTACAAAACAGTTTGTCTAATTAACATTTTGCCATATTATATGTGCACTGACATACCGTTAACCATAAAACCATCCGTGTTAGCTGGGTGTGCCAACCTATTCCTTTATACGTTAATACTCAAACACCACCCATATGTTTATCCATTTTTACTGTTGTTTTAAGGGAACTATTTTTTTTTTTAAAAACAGTTATTCTATTAATGCAGTCTCAAAATAAATAAATAAATAAATAAATAAATAAAAATTCAGACTCAATTGTGGAATCATCTAATTTTTACTTCAATTATACAGATCAGTTTTTAATAAGACAAACATTAAAACAACTTCAGAAAATACTTATGCACATGACATACTTTCATGAGATGCAGATAATACACCCTGTCTAACAAATATATACTGTACATACATAAGCCACACAATAACATTTGAAATGCCTGAATGTCTGTTGATGCCTGAAAATCTTGAGGCTTGTTTGTCTTCATCAGATTCTTCCTAAAACAAAAAAAAAAAAAAAAAAAAGAGATCAGGTTATATGTGGGATGAAAACCTCAGACTCTGGTTATCACAAAACCACACTGAGGTGATTTTATGGACTGGACCCTCATACTAGAGTAAATAATCCTTCCCATAAACAGGGTCAGATGGGTAGTGAGTCTAATCATTGGGTCAGTCACTTTTCACAGTCTGTTTCAGCAAACATAAAGTCATCAAGAGAAAGTTATTAATCCAGCCACGTGGTCATCCCCTCCACGTGGCCAGCATTGTTCAGTTGCTGTGTAATGCAATTAATCATGAATAAAGTCCCCAGATGAGCTGTAGTGCTAAAATATAGAACTTTAATCTAATATTTTAGATACTATTATTATTTTTTAACATGGCCAACATTAGCAGGCTACATTAAATGCATTATAAATAAAACGTACTCTAATAATTCTCCTAAATTGTTATAAATCTGAATAGAACACTGAAAAAACATGAATTTTAATAAATATTTGTTAAAAAAAAAAAACATTTTTATAGATACTCACCTTAAACTACTGGCATTGCGTGAACCGACCTCACTAAACACTGGACGGTGGGCTATCCACGAGACGACGAACAACGTCTGAAACCTGCTACAGCGATCATAAAAGTCCTCTTCTTCTCTTCATAATAAAAGTCCCAATGCTCGCTACTGGACAAAGCACACACTAGCGATAAAGAAAATGTCTGATGAGACCAAAATTTACCTTCTTGGCCTTGGCACAAAGCTGTGTGTTTGGCGGAACCCCAACACTTCACATCACCCTGAGAACACCATGCCAACAGTGAAGCATGGTTGCGGTAGCATCATGTGGTAGGGATGCGCTTCATCAGACAGAACTGAGCAACTAGTGAAAGGGCAAGATGGATGAGCCAAATATGGGGCAAACCTAGAGGAAAATATTTTATAGCTGGAGGTTCGCCTTTCAACAGGACAACGAGCCTAAACGTGCTGTGAAAGTACACTGGAGTGGGTCAAAACCAGGAGTCTGAATGTGTTCGATTGGCCCAGTCAAAGGCCAAACCTCAGTCTGACTGAGAATCTGTGGCAGCATAAGACGAGAGGAAGCTATGGAAGGAAAATGGAGAAAAATATGAAAGACAAATCATACATAAGGCAACCTTTCCTCCTTTTGCCAAGACAATGGAGTCTGTTGGTTTCTATGTTTTTGTATGTAGCAAAAAGTACAAATGTCGGAAAATTAAAGTATTGTATAAGATCATTATTGAGTGACCTTAATAGTGTGTTTTTCTTCTTCTTCTTGTTCTTAGAGATTTATTGCGTTAGTGAGGTCTTTGTTACACAGATGCTGTTTTTATACAAATCTGGCAACCGCTGAGAAAAAAAAAGGTTGACGTCCAGTTCACTCTCCACTCGCGTGCGCGTTACCATAAACAAATATTTCCAAATATATATTTTTTTGCTTGTAAATCAGACATCGATAAAAATAATAGAAATCTAATCCTTAATAAATAGATAAAAACTTCGCAATGTTTAATTATGTAATTAATTACGTAACGCGTTTAATGTTTTTTTTTTACTATTATTTTTTTTTATTTCCGGTTGTGCGTGGTGGACTTCCGGAAATGCGCGTTGCCAGTCAGCTGACAGATGTTTGCCGCTCAGGTTTACGTGCTGTTCCCAGATTTTCAAACCACCTGAGGGGGCAAAGATAAAGTGATTTCGCGGCGCGTTTTGTCTTTCGCTAGCACAATGAGTGCCGGCACCCCGAAAACTCTGCCCTCCTCGGGCCAGAAATCTATCCAGGACATCTGCCACCCGCTATCAGCCGAGGAGTCCGTCCTCACACCCAGCCCAGATGCAGCAAACACCAGCAGCAGCCTCGGCCACAAGGTAAGCAGCTCCATCCGCACAGGGAGCCCTGTCCTGTCCTGTACACAGCAGACTGGAAGCTTTTGTGTGTGTGTGTGTGTGTGTGTGTGTGTGTGTGTGAGAGAGAGAGAGAGAGAGAGAGAGAGAGAGAGAGAGAAATTCATGAGCGTTTATTCTTAACCTGATTTATCAACTGACTCTTTTCATTCTGCTTTGCATTTTCACGCTTCTCCACCCTTGTGGATTTGTTTCCTGTGTTCACCCACTGACTGATCTGGGAAAAGCATTATAAACTCCAAACTGCACTTAATACTGATCTAAACTGATCCTGATCCTTAACATAAAAGCGCCTCTCAGTAATGATTATTGATAAACAACCTGAAAACAAACAGCTTGTTTATCAATAAACATTACTGAGAGGGGATTTCATGGTTAAGATCAGGATCACTTTAAATCAGTAGTAAGTGCAGCTTGGATTTTATAATGCTTTTACCCTATACTCACATGACATAAAGAGTCAAATTGCTTTTTAGACTTGGAATAAGCTTTTGTTAAGAAGTTTGCTTTACACAGTGTAGGTTATCTGTGTTGGCAGCCATGCTTTAAAAAAAAATAATCATGTGACCATAAGCAGGACTGCTGCCGTTGTCGTGTCTCAAATGAATCTCAAAGCCCAAGTGTACACCAAGTGCAAACCTATGGTGAGACTTTGAGTCTTCAAGGGTTTAAAACCCAACATCTGTAATATAATCTTAGTGTTTCCAGTGCTGTGCTCGAGTCAGCTGGTTCAAATGGGCTAGCAGGGCAAATCCCTCATCTGTCACAGAGAAAAAGACATCAGTAGAAGGTTTTGTTTTTGGCATCTACACAACCAGGGTGATTATTTTGGACATTAGTGCACAGCATCACCACTAAGAAGGATAACAGAATGGTGTGAAGAAGTGTGGCTGAGGCTGATTTTGGGCTGTTTTTCAGCCCGCTTTGCGGACATGTCGTCAGCGGTGATTGAGAAGGTGCATGTGAAATACAGTCGCGGGTGTAGTGAATGTGAACAAGGTGGATTATTTACTCTATCTTCCTTTTAATCCTGAAATCAGGAACATGAACTGAAAGTAGACAGGCTAAAAACACATTGTCCAGTTTACACAGAAGGACAAATGACAGTTTAGTAAGTTTTTTTGGTTTTTTGTATGGAAGGATTACAGTTTTCTGTTTACTGTGTTTGGTGTTCAGAGGAAACACAGCATGAACATTAGAGCATTACAAACTTGAAAGAAATCTGACTACCTGTCTGCTTTGTGTGGGTGTGTGTGGGTGTGTGTGTGGGTGTGTGTGGGTGTGTGTGGGTATGTGTGTGAAATAGTTTTCACACCATTCTCATTATGCCATTTATGACACCTTGTGATATAACGCATAGCTAATATTCACCCTAATAGTTTCATTTCACCTAATATGACTGATATTAGATTTTTGCTCTCCCATGTAATATCACGATCATCCGTCACTGGGTTCAGTTGTGAAGTAGTGAGATGTATAATATTAACAGGATAATTGAAAGCAACTAATATCAGATAACGTAGAAAAAACCCCTTTAATATCAGGGTTCTGCAGAGTTGTAGTATGCGTATGTAGCAAGTCTGTGTTCATGTATTTATGTATGTATACACTACAGGTGAAACTCGAAAAATTAGAATATCGTGCAAAAGTTCATTTGTTTCAGTAATGCAACTTAAAAGGTGAAACTAATATATATGAGAGACTCATTACATGCAAAGCAAGATAGTTCAAGCCGTGATTTGTCATAATTGAGATGATTATGGCTTACAGCTCATGAAAACCCCAAATCCACAATCTCAGAAAATTAGAATATTGTGAAAAGGTGCAATATTCTAGGCTCAAAGTGTCCCACTCTAATCAGCTAATTAAGCCGTAACACCTGCAAAGGGTTCCTGAGCCTTTAAATGGTCTCTCAGTCTGGTTCAGTAGGAATCACAATGATGGGAAAGACTGCTGACCTGACAGTTGTGCAGAAAACCATCACTGACACCCTCCATAAGGAGGGAAAGCCTCAAAAGAAGTTGGATGTTCCCAAAGTGCTGTATCAAAGCACATTAATAGAAAGTTATGTGGAAGGGAAAAGTGTGGAAGAAAAAGGTGCACAAGCAGCAGGGATGACCGCAGCCTGGAGAGGATTGTCAGGAAAAGGCCATTCAAAAGTGTTGGGGACTTTCACAAGGAGTGGACTGAGGCTGGAGTCAGTGCATCAAG
>CM040991.1:16408282-16424674 GCA_022985145.1 Pangasius djambal
TGTATCAAAGCACATTAATAGAAAGTTATGTGGAAGGGAAAAGTGTGGAAGAAAAAGGTGCACAAGCAGCAGGGATGACCGCAGCCTGGAGAGGATTGTCAGGAAAAGGCCATTCAAAAGTGTTGGGGACTTTCACAAGGAGTGGACTGAGGCTGGAGTCAGTGCATCAAGAGCCACCACACACAGACGGATCCTGGACGTGGGCTTCAAATGTCGTATTCCTCTTGTCAAGCCGCTCCTGAACAACAAACAACGTCAGAAGCGTCTTACCTGGGCTAAAGAAAAAAAGAACTGGTCTGTTGCTCAGTGGTCCAAAGTCCTCTTTTCTGATGAGAGCAAGTTTTGCATCTCATTTATAAACCAAGGACCCAGAGTCTGAAGGAAGAATGGAGAGGCACACACTGCAAGATGCTTGAAATCCAGTGTGAAGTTTCCACAGTCTGTGTTGATCTGGGGAGCCATGTCATCTGCTGGTGTTGGTCCACTGTGCTTCATTAAGTCCAGGGTCAACGCAGCCGTCTACCAGGAGATTTTGGAGCACTTCATGCTTCCTTCCGCAGACGAGCTTTATGGGGATGCTGACTTCATTTTCCAGCAGGACTTGGCACCTGCCCACACTTCCAAAAGCACCAAAACCTGGTTCAATGACCGTGCGATTACTGTGCTTGATTGGCCAGCAAACTCGCCTGACCTGAACCCCATAGAGAATCTATGGGGCATTGCCAAGAGAAAGATCAGAGACATGAGACCGAACAATGCAGAAGAGCTGAAGGCCGCTATTCAAGCATCCTGGTCTTCCATAACACCTCAGCAGTGCCACAGGCTGATAGCTTCCATGCCACGCCGCATTGAGGCAGTAATTGCTGCAAAAGGGACCCAAACCAAGTACTGAGTACATATGCATTCTTATACTTTTCAGAGGTCCGATATTGTTCTATGTACAATCCTTGTTTTATTGATTGCATGTAATATTCTAATTTTCTGAGATTGCGGATTTGGGGTTTTCATGAGCTGTAAGCCATAATCATCTCAATTATGACAAATCACGGCTTGAACTATCTTGCGTTGCATGTAATGAGTCTATCTCATATATTGGTTTCACCTTTTAAGTTGCATTACTGAAATAAATGAACTTTTGCATGATATTCTAATTTTTCGAGTTTCACCTGCATATGGCCTAAGGTTTGTGGACCATCACACCCATAGGTCAGCCTTCCCCAAACTGTTACTACAAAGCTGGAAGCACACAATTGTATAAGATGTCTTTGCATGCTGTACTATTACAATTTCCCTTCACTGGAACTAAGGAATCCAAACCATCATGACGATGCTACTGTGCACAAATCAAGCCCCACGAAGACAAGATTTGCCAAAGTTGGAGTGGAAGGACTCGAGTGTCCTGCACAAAGCCCTGACCTCAACCCCACTGAACACCTTTGAGATCATTTGAAACACTGACTGCACCCCAGGCCTCCTCACCAGTCATCATTGCCCAACCTCACTAATGCTCTTGTGGCTGAATGGTAAACTCCCCACAGCCACACTCTAAAAGCTAGTGTAAAGCCTTCCCAGAAGAGTGGAGGTTATTATAACAGCAAAGAGAGGACTAAATCTGGAATGAGATGTTCAATGGCACATGTGGGTGTAATGGTCACGTGTCGAACAAACTAGGCTATATTAAGTCATATAGTGTATATACAGTGTATATTATATAGGATTGAAGCACAGTGATTGCATCTCCTCAGTGCCACTAATGATATAGTCTTCCTCTATATTCAGGCTGCTAAATTTAGATCTCTAAAATCAATGGCCTTTAAATGATGAGTGACGCATTGGGTTTATGGTCTTCAGACTGAACCAGTTCACCACATCTGCATTTAAGCTTTTCTTGTATTAAATGCTATATATCATGATCATGATGATGATTATTAATAATAATAATATTCTTATTATTACTATTACTAAGACGGGTTTACACTGTTCAATTTTCAGCCCAATTTTGCTGTTACAGAAGAAAATCACACCATTTTAAAAGAATTCTTTGGTTGTGAGTTGAGATAAGTGGTCGTAGGAGCCACGTGCTCACCGTAGGTGCCATTGTGACTAAACGCAACTGCGAAAAGCTGAGTGACTGCTGCTACAACAGATGAGACAGAACTCACGGGACATCTATGAATACAGTAGTGGCGATGGAGAAACATAAACAAACCATGTTAATGGCTAGATAAACATCCTTATTACCTCAAGCTCACTTTGAAGTATAACATAGTAGAACATAGTAATTTTCTTTAAGCACAGGTCTATGGTTAGAGGATCTTCATGATATAATCTGACATGATGAGCACATGACATAATATCACACTGTGATCACATTGTGATCATCTCATAGTGTGACAAGTAATAAACTTGAAAGACTGCTGACGTAGCACAGTGTAAAAAAAAAAAAAAGAGGACTTTACATGTACAATATTACTAAAAGTGACAGTGGTTTAAATCATGTTTTGAGGCCACATTCTGAGATGATACCATGAGAGATAAAATTGCTGTTTTGACATATATGGTATACAGATGAACAGTGACAACAGGCCTGTGTTCAGCTCGTGGCCATAATTGGCTGCTTTTAGAGCCTGTTGTTGATTGCGTGTCATTTGGAACAAAGATGAAGATTCATCTTTCAAGATCCTCCCGTGACCGTGGATGAGCTGCTGTGGAGGGCTAAAACCCTGCTGAATTAACTCTATTCTGTCATCCGGACGCAGACAATAGAACCAGCATTGTGAATTATTATAGATCGGAAGACAAGCTGAGAATTTTTGCTGTGTCATCATTATTCTCGCAACATTGTCCTGGAAAAATCATAACAAAGCAGTTTTATTTGTCTCACTTAAGAGGATTTAAATTCAAACCTACCTGCAGATATTTTGTCAGTTTTATTTTAAGTCTTTCAAAGACATGACAGCATTTACGTAAAGCGTACAGAAGTCAGTCTGTGCTGTCTCAGTATCTTTGTATCTCAGTAAGCTTGCACTATGACCTTGAGAAGAAGATCAAGTCTGATGGGTGATGAGAGGCTGGTGTACATAAGTTATATAACAGGAGCTGACTTGTTTTGGATGTTCCACAACATAAAACAGAACTATACCTGGATCAAAGTATGACATGCTGTTTACCAAATAAAACAAATGTAGTCGTTTGCAACTTGCCATGGTATAAGAAGAATAGAACACTAATGGATGTGCTGTAACGCCGCTTCATGTCAGGCCGCATCACACTACACTGTCGTTCATTATGTTCCTTTAACAGCACGCCTGGAAGTATTGTATTCCTTACGCCCTTCATGTACATGCATAGACCGGGCAGTCGTCCTTCCAGTTCAGCTCCATCACTAGTTGATGACATTGAGATGAATCCGAGCCACACAACTATGCCGTATTGTGTTCCCAGGTAAATGAAGCATAAAGCCGCATCCCAAGACTTTGACCTGGTGCTTTTTCTCTATCAGCACATTTTCTGCTCGGTCACTCATGAGGAAGGAGTAAACCACGGGTTGCTCATGTCGACCTATTTTACTTCCTGGTGAAGACTGTACCCATGGTTTTAGCTCATTAGTCATGTAGAATATTCAAAACAAACTCTGAATACATGGTTTTGAAATCAGAAGTGCTTTTGCAGACAGGCTGTATGTGAGGAATTGGACTGGCGCTCAGAAGTCAGCGTTCTTTCCAAAATGCTGCTGTTCCGGACCTCGTTCTGCTTTTTGTGTAAAATCAGTGGTTTTCGTATAGATATCAGACAGGAAGGTCTCACAGCTGACTTCCTGTTCAAGACAAAATATGAGATTTCATCTCAGATTTAATTTGTTTTAATAGTAAGTTTCACTTCCATCTTGTTGCATCGTGGCTTGTACAGATCCGCAGCTGGACGGTGTTAATGCATGAAAATCCGTTTCAGAGCATGTGGGCATGCAGTCAGGAAAATACTGTCACCATTTCCAAAAGTACCAGATTCAAAATGAGGATGTTGGCTAGAAGAATTTGTGTTTGCAGCAACTTTTTCCTCTGCTTCAAGACACAAAAGCTTTTCCAGGTCTCAGTTTGTTTTCAGTGGAATTTCCTCTCTACAGTGTACTGATTTGGTCAAATTTATGGCAACTGGGAGAGTGTGGAATTTAACGCTGCTTTATTGAAGAGCTACACCTTAAACACAGTGTCATTAAGCAAGATGGAGTATTTTTTAGGAGTCTTTTATATGATCCTTGCTGCTAACATCATGTAATAACATAGGGAGAGCTAGGTAACTATGTTCATACAGAAACAAACACGTTGTCTGATTCCTCTCTATCGCTCCTAAATCCACCACTCTGGTGGTGGAAGATGTGATTCAACACCAGAGTGGGTGATTTGAGATACTTTCAAAACCGCTGTTCATGTGGATGGGATTTATTTTTTTTTGAAAACCAAGGTATAAAAACCAAAAATATTTCCATACATGTGGGTGGGGCCTGAGTCTTGTGCTAACATTTTATATATATATATATATATATATATAAAGCTATACGCTTTATGCGGCGCTTATTTTGTTCAGTTATGTTGGTGTTTACACATACCTGTGTGTTCCTGATTCCAAAAATGTCGTCGGTCATTCATAATTAATCTGACAAGTGTGTCTGTGTGTGTCTGTGTGTGTCTGTGTGTGTCTGTGTGTGTCTGTGTGTGTCTGTGTGTGTCTGTGTGTGTCTGTGTGTGTCTGTCAGGCAAACGTTGTGCTCTATAGTTACAGCATCAAGGAGTGTCACATCACCATGAAGCATTTTTGTTTAAATATACATACCAAATAGAAACTTTTTTTTCTTTTTTTCTTATTGTTGAACCAGAGAAGAAATAAACATAACTGGTAGCCTACTTGTCCGTAGGCTGTCTTGTTGTCCTGGGATAGTGATTCGTCCACCCCTGCCAGAGTAGTGTTTTTATGCTGTGTCTCTCATCCCTAACTGTGAAACACACACACACACACACCTTTTCATAGAACACCTGCAACACACACTGCCCTGCTGTTATCGCAGACTGACAGAAATGTGATACAATCCAGAGACGTGTAATGTCTCAAAGGACTTCTTTCAAACCAGAAGCTTTCTTGCTTTTTTTTTTTTTAGACCTATTATGGTTAACATCTCAATAAATCATACTCTTAATACTGTTTGTACATCTAGGAGATGTTTTAGATTTTTGGTTTGGGCTGTGCGTGCTGTTTAGTTGCGCCCCAGATCCATTGCATTGGTTTCAGTGTGTGAGCATCAAGGTGACCCCAATCCAAGCTTACTGTGGCTGTCTTCCATACAGAGTTACCCCCCCCAAAAGTCCTACATGGCACATTAACGGTCTTTCAGTCCTTGTTTGAACATACTCTTTGGGCTCACAGACCTCAGGGGCGTCTCATTTCTCAATTTGGTTTTCTAAAGGGTGCTCACAAGAGCCTTCTACACACCTTTAAAATACTCTTTACAAGGCCAGTGTAGAATACATTATCTGAATTTTATTGAATGGAAAATTAAAATGACATTTTTATCAAGCATCACATATACACCAATTATTTCTAATTATTTCTCATTTGGAGCTCATAAAAACTATCCTCACAGACATTTGAGGGGGTCACTCACTCACTCACTCACTCACTCACTCACTTAATAGCACTGAGTTTGTAACTCTGGTGAGTCATGGTGAAAGCCCCGCACCGAACACTCAGGAATATGATGAAGTCTTGAGGAGTGTCCCAAATGCTTGCTTTAATATCCTCAAGCCCTTGAGCTGTTGTGTACTGTAGGTCCGCACTTTGATGATGCTGCCAAAGTGTTGATTTGGAGGAGGACCACAGGGTGTAGTACACCATCTGGGACAGGACTACAGACTGACTGCGTCACGTCTCTTTCACTTACCCCATAGTATCATTAACACAAACGTCGCGGTTAATGATGCGTATTACAAATTGTCAGTTATATTCTGAGCAGTGTGGCCTAAAGCCTGATTCAGACCGACAGATGTGATTTATGTGTTCTTAAACGAATACTTTATTCTGTTCTGTTTCCTCTTCATGTGCATGATCTTTGTCATGTTAGTCAACGTAACACACATTCATGGCATTAAATGCATCACTGGATCAGATCAAATCCGATCTGATATTGATTCAGGATTTCAGTACAGTATCAGATCAGTATATCAGTACGTGCACCTACTGTCAACATATTGTGAATAAGAGTCCAGGGATAAACAGAGGACAGTCTTTATGATTACAGCAGTAGTTCCTACAGTATGTACAAATTCTAGTGAGATCATCCACAGAAGCAAGGGTTTTGAGTGGAATTTTTTATTCTTTTCTCAGTACAAGCAAATGTATTAAAAATCTGTGTTCTCCATGGCAGACAAACGCTTGGTATGATTTCCTCTTTGCCCAGAATATATACAGGGTGTCCCAACTGTCTCCATACACAGGGGAAGTTAACACTTTTTAGCAAAATGTGTATACTTATTTTATATATATATATATATATATATATATATACACACACATATATATATATACACACATACATACTGTATATATATTTTTTCAGATAGCCTTTAAGAATGTCTTTGACAAAAGAAGAATGTATTGAAATCATTCTCATGGCTGGATCGGGATGCTGTCGCAAGATTTCAGTGGACTTTAACAGGAAACATGGCAAGCACATCACACACGACACTGTCGCAAACTTTATTAACAAATTCAAAAAGACTGGAACCGAGAAGTGGACATAGTCCACGAACATCCACTGGTGAAAGGCACAACCGGTGTGGTGCTGGCATACACAGTCCCCTATGCATGGAGACTTTTGGGACACCCTGTATTTTTAATATAATATGCTTATTATAGGTCACGTCTGTTCATCACCGTTAATCACCATTTCTGCTGCATTTTAGGACTTGAGTCTCCCCAACGGCAATGCAGTGGACACGTCCAGCCCGGCCTCTTCATCCTCTCTGCTAAATCGCCTGCAACTGGACGACGACCTGGATGGAGAGATGCGGGATCTCTTTGTGACTGTGGACGATCCGAAGAAACACGTGTCCGCCATGGAGACGTACATCACATACAGAGTGTCTACTAAGGTTAGTGGTTCAAATGTGACATCAATAATTGGGTCGAAATGAGTAAATTTCGCCTTTTGTGGATTGAATAAAGAGTATAATTATTACAGTACTTTTTTATTATGTCAGGATATTACCAGTGGTAATATTCAGTCTCATTCTATAAATGTGTTGTGTTAACGATGATAGTTGTATTTTTCTACAGCTCTGTCAGTCTCCTTACGTGACATTGTGCTCACTGAAGCAGGTTCTTGTTTGACCTTCTTTTCACTTTGTCACTAGGACGAGACAAAGCATGTGACCATGCCAGCCACACAGGTGCTAATTGAAATGGCGTAATATCAGGTGTTCTGCCAGCCGCAGGAATTTCCAAGCCCTGAACAGAAAACAGTGAACACGGTTTAACTCGAATATGAAATATCACAGCAACCAGATAAACTCTAAATTAAGCTGAATCACTGAGCTGGAATATGCTACCAATTATAGATCCTGGTGCGTGGACCATTTTTTTATTCAATAGTCCATAAAAGACTTTTCAGTACAAAGCTTGTTTTCATCCTGTTGGTAATTTCAGGAAGAGGAAAAAAAATCTACAGGTGGCAAACTATTAGCAGTGAATTCATCTTCCCTGGATGATTGCTTGCTTTCTGTTCTAGGAGACACTAATCTTTAGTGGTAGTGGAAATAGGGCCATGGTTAATGGATAACTGCTGCATTATGTCTCCATTACAGACTATTTTATATAAAGCTCACCTAATTCAGAGAGAGAAAATAGAAACACTTGGAGCTCTTGAGTGCTTCTGCTTTTGTACAGAAACTGGTTTAAGTGTCTCTTAAACCTGACATTGATGCTAAACTAAACATCACTGATGCACCATTATCCTTTACATAGAGGTGCTTGACAGGTAAGTAATTATTAATGCTGTGTAATGCTTCTAGGGCAGTTTTTTTGTGCAAATGTAGAAAATTAAGAGACTAAAATTAGGTAGAAAATTGGGGTTTGTGGTTGTAAATTAGAGAAGAATAATTTCACAACCTTTTCTTTTCTCTTCTCTCAGTAATGTCTCATCAGCTCTTATTTTTAATCCATAGACTACCAGAACAGAGTTTGACCTCCCCGAATATTCAGTGCGGCGGCGCTACCAGGACTTTGACTGGCTGAGGAACAAGCTAGAGGACAGCCAACCAACCCATCTTATTCCAGTAGGTAGAGCGTCAAATATAAGTTATTTAATCAATCTGCCAGCACAGCATATTAACCCAACTGAAGCTTGTTTCATTTTAGTGATTTTGGAACTTAAACCAAAAAACCCTCAAATAGCAGAATATGGGTATTACTTTCAGATGGGAATATGTTAGCTTGGGAACATGCTAAACTTGATAAAGCACGTTATTTCCAGGAGGTAATTAATTTAAGCGTACAGGGGCTGAAAATCTTAAGTTTTGGCCGACTTTAACTTTTGTCTTTTTCATTCTTGGTGTGTGTTTATACTGTTGTCTCCAAAGCCTCTACCTGAGAAATTTGTGATGAAAGGAGTGGTGGATCGTTTTTCAGAGGAATTTGTCGAGACAAGAAGAAAAGCTCTGGATAAGTTCCTGAAACGGGTCGCTGATCACCCTGTCCTTTCCTTCAACGAGCACTTCAGTGTTTTCCTGTCTGCCAAGGTTAGTGTGTGTGTGTGTGTGTGTGTGTGTGTGTGTGTGTGTGTGTGTGTGTGTGTGTGTGTGTGTGTGTGTGTGTGTGTGTCTCAGTGTTCTGACCATGGCATCTGTCATGAGACTGAGAAAACAGTTTTCACATTTTATATCATGTTTTCTGCATTCAACGCTCCAGAAACGTGCAAACGAGGGATCGGACAAAGTAACAGCTTCAGGTTCTAATTCACAATAACTCTTTGTTTGACGTGCAAGTTTATTGGCAGAGAAATGAATTTAAAAAAAAAACTTGACGCACCAGTACTACAGCTATTTGCATAGAGTCCCTTTGCGTTGGTGTCGTGACAAGAGTTTTCACTCCACTTTATACCTGACTTTTTAACCACATCAGTTTTGTTTGTTAGTCTCTCAAGGATGCTAACGGGTCACATTTTTCCATTTCCTTGACGTAACTGTGGTTATGTCTTTAATCAAAGCTTTCGAAGTGAGACTAAATTAATTTTTTATGGCAGGGAAATGTTCTACTGGCCCAAAGGTTATATCGGTCATTGCTGCATATTTCATCAGATGATTAATGAGTGACATTTAATTTAAATTTAACGTGGTCATAGATTTTATGCGATGAACATTCCTAGGATAGTGAGGCGAATATTATATATGCTGTTGAGCAAACATACACAGACACGTCACGTGTCAAAGTGGCTGAAGATCATCAGATCTTATTGCTGATTAAAGCTGTGTACACCAACACACTTTAAAGACGTGAAGATGCTGTGGTTCTGTAGTGTTTTTTTTTTTTTTTTTTTTAACATATTACACATTTTTAATTTACATTGAAAAAGCCGTATTACATTTAACTTGAGGATCCATGTAGACACAATGGAACAGGCACACACGGGTAGTAAGATAGTCACATACTATAGCTTTGTGATTAACTCATAAAACAGCTCTGCTAAAGTAGCTCTTTAGCTGCAGCTGCTTAGGGCTCATTATTAGTAATGAATTTTGTCATGATGTTGTGGCTTGTGGCTGTACATTCGTATACAAAAGCCAATAGTGTCATTTGTCAAAACTCTAGTGCCTGTTTTATTACTGATCCTGTGACAAAAAAAATCCATTTTGGAATCATTCTTATAAACCATTCGAAGATGGCCAGCAGCAGTTATTAACAAGACTTGTCATGCAACTCAAAAGCACTGCAAGTGTTTCATAGAGTTCACAAGCCTTCAAAACAGATCACCTGTCAAACAAGACACCTGGAGTTTCCGTCGGTTAGTTTAATTCAACTAATTTGTGTATAGTGGTTTTAACAGTAGACATTGTCTTGCTCATTAGTACATTTGAGAAGAGCCAGACTCATAAGAGAACCGGATAGTGGAACGATAAATGATTACTCTTCTTAGTCAAACAGTACTAAGTACGTTGAATGGATGTTCGGTATTAGCTGTTTTATGTTTGTGTTATAGGATTTGAATAAAAGGCAAGGGCTGGCTCTGCTGTCCAAGATGGGTGAGTCTGTGAAGTACGTGACGGGTGGCTACAAGCTGAGAGCGCGGCCGATGGAGTTTGCCACAATGGGCGACTATCTGGACATGTTCACACAGAAGCTGGGCACCATTGACAGGATAGCACAGAGGATCATCAAAGAGCAGTCAGGTAAGGGCTACAGTGACCACTTTCCTTCTAAGATACCAGTTAGAAAGCACTGGCATTCCAGATTTCACAGTGTTGATGAAGATGCATTTTAATTTGAAATGACTTAATAGCAGGAGCGAGTAGTGAAAGTGAATGCGTTCATGCTATCTTAGATGCTCAAGCCCAAATATTCTTTTAAAATACTTCAATTTAAAACTAGATTTTAACATCCAGTCAGTTATTTGTTTCTGTGAGTAACAATGGACCAGGCAAGCTTTCAAATGTACTGTGTATACCGATAATATCATCACCTTATGCTGGGTAATTTAGTTCAGTAGGACTAAGTAGGACTGCAGAAGTGTTTAAAAGTCTTTCTAGACTAGTAATAATCACACGATTTCAAAGACTTCTTAGAAGAATTGTGCTTCACAGTTTCGCTATACAATTGCTTATAGCTAATTGGATCATATCAGGCTTCTGGTTACATTTTCTATCCCAGAAAAGAGCTCCTCCCCCAGCTCGAACAATGCCGCTCGGCTCTGCTCCCTTTCTTTAAAAGGCAAAAAGGGGACAGCAAAGATTTGACAATGTTCTCATTCCAGCTGCAGTTTGCATCTTAGACAGCAGAGGGCTCTAAAAGTGACAATTGGCTCCTTTAATGAGACTATACAATGCAAAATAAAACGCAGTTTAAGTAGCATTGCTATCCTGCGTGTTTCTCTATAGAGTACCTGGTGGAGCTGAGAGAGTATGGGCCGCTCTATTCCTCATGGGCCTCCTCCGAGCAGGAGCTCCAGGAGCCGCTGGACGGCATGGGAGGCTGTGTGGCTAACTGCTGCAGCGCTCTGGAGGAACTCACAGAGGACATGAGTGATGACTTCCTGCCTGTCCTGCGAGAATACGTCCTCTACATTGAGTCCATGAAGGTAGACTGCCTGCCATAATTTTTACGTGTGGTCTTGCGGGTAATGTTGTTGTTTTAGTGTTAGTGGACCTTCCACTGTCTTTGAAGAGCAGACAGATAGTAGTGAGATTTTTGGAGAATGTTGGGTTTAAAACAGGGAGCTTTTCAGGGGGCTTGGTCTGAGCCAACAAATTCGACCTATGTTTTTCTTAGCTCAAAAATCCTAATAAAGTGTGCATGGTGAACAAAAATGTGTATCCAAATGGAAACATGTCTCCTAGACTGTCTATGCTTAGAGGACAGAATGGAAAAGGAGGATGTCCAGACTGGTTCAAGCTGACAGGAAGGCTACAGTAACTCAAATAACCACTCTTTACAGCCGTGCTGAGCAGAAAAGCATCTCAGCATGCATAACACGTCGAATCTTAAGGCAGACGGGCTGCAACAGCAGAAGACCAAATCGGGTTCTGCTCCTGTCAGCTAAGTACAGGAACCTGAGGCTATATTGGGCACAGGCTCACAGAAATTACACAGTTGATTGCAAAAACGTTACATGTTTTTTTTTTTTTTTTCCCCAAGTTCCAAGCTTTATTATTCTTCATAATATCACTACATGTTTAATGAGAGGTCATATATGACAGGGCAAGATGAAACCATGGTTATAAATTTTTCTTCTGTTTTTGTATGTCAAACAGTAAATACAGGTAGGAACTAAATTTGTGAGTGGGGAAGTGAAGAACTGTTGGGCCACACTTACCATAGGATTGCACTGGGCCATTACTGAGGCCAAGGACTTGTACTGAGGACTTGTTCATAATTTGCATAGAACTGAGAAAATCTCAAATCAGACGTCGTACTGTCACTTTGTTGCTTGTCACTGTTGGTGAAATTGTGGCTCTGTGTGCATGTACATAGAAAACAAGTAGTCGTCAAGCTTTTATCAGTTGCTAATGTGAAAGTAGGATAAATAACAGTATAGCTGCAGAGCTGTAACCTCTGTCACATGGTTTGTCATGGAATCGCTGCATATTGCCAAGACCTGTCAGATTTCTGTCAGATTTCACACAGCTCAGCTTCCTTGACCTCTGCTCTTGAACCTTCTGGAGTGCCTCCAGTCGCATGCATACATGCATATCATAAAAATCTGAACATCAGCAGATGATGAAGCATCCGCTTTCCTTTTGTGCAAGAGCCTGAGAAAGAGAAAGAAAGTATTGCACAAGAAAGAACTGAGGATGCAATTTTCACAAGCCACACACTCACCCTTAAGTTGTGTTTTTGTATAAAACATAACTGCATATAATATGGTAATATAATAGGAACTATCTGTGAAACCTAATGATGCATGCTTTTTTATGGAGCATCTCTGCTTGGAGAAAAAATAACACGATAGAGAAAATGTGGTTAATATCATTTTAATGAAGATTGGCCATAAAAATGTAAACTGCCCAGGAACAGGAAATACTACTGGGCTTAATATAGGACTGATCTCATGACAAGATATTCTGTCTTTATTAAATGGTGAATTATTGCCTTGCGGCAGTGATTATATTGCAGATTCAACAGTAAAAACAGCTTCAGTTTTCAAGAAGGAGGAAAAATGCTTATATCCTTCAGTTGACAGTGGTCTGATGAGACTAGACCAGGAGGCTCAGCTCTTCTGTGGTGCTGACTGCTTGTTGTTAACTTTTCCAATCTCCAGGGCCATCATTCTTCTCCCTAGAGTTCCCAAGCACTTCAGGCCAGCGTTTATGCAAAGCTGTTTTAATAGCTTCCATATTGGAGCTGCTTCGCTGTGTGCAAGAGCAGTGATGCCAAACGCTGAGCTGTGAACTAATTTCAGACAGCTATGACTCAGAGTATAATGGCATCTTGGTTTTATAACCTAATTTATGGACAGTTGGCAGGTTGTTTGTGAAGTTTATACACAATGTTTCAATCATGTTTTTACTCTCAATTTGCAGAATGTTTTGAAGAAGAGGGACCAAGTCCAGGCTGAGTATGAGGCGAAACTAGAGGCTGTAGCATTCCGTGAGGAAAAGAGGACAACAGTAAGTATCTTTTTTTTTTAAATTTTTTTTTATTTTAATAAAGTATGTCACTGTTAGGAGCAAAAATAACACCAGGTCTATGGAATAAATGATATTGTAACAGTTGAAACAGATAGTGTCAGAACAGGATATTTAGCAGGGCTATGTGACGTGTAAGGAATAAAACTTGACCTGGTGTGCTGTTCTAGGAAGATAATCAACCTGGTGTGGTGTGAGGCGACCTGAAGCAAAGTTACTGTTATCGCCCTGAAGCTGATTATTTTTCAATAACAGCACATCCTGAAGAGTTTTATTCCTCTTACACCACAGCAATTTGCTAATGCTAACAAATGTTTTATTTGTTAAATGGCATGTGATACCTTTTTTCTGTTTATAGTTATTTTTAATCTATGAAACAAGTTAGTTCCTGTTATCACATATGTCACAGCAGCTATAAACAGCCGTTCGCTCTCCATCCTCTATGTTTTTACAGTTTTTAAGTCAAGATAAAAAGTGCAGCTTGTCATATCACATACCACAAAGCCATCTGTTCTGAGGATATTCCTGTGTTGGAAAGCTTAAAGTTGCAGCTTTACCTCTGACTGTTACAAAACACTGACACTGACTCCTTCCATGAACGTTAAAGTCTACTTACAGAAAATCCCACCGTATAAAAAAATTGCTCACATATAATAATAATGATTAGAATGAGTCCATTGCAATATAAACCTTACAGTTGTCGCTACTGTGAGAGCTGCTGTTATTAAAAATTGATCACCTTCTGACCAATCAGAATTGAGAATTCAACAGTGCAAAATGATCATATTGCAATGTTTGAAGGCATCAAAATACATATTGCATAGCACAGTATTTAGTTTTGATATGGTTTTGCTAACAGTGCCAGCAAACTAGTGGAGCCACATTAGGAAAAACTTTTTTTCTTTTTTTCTTTCTTTTTTTTTTGGAACATTAAAAGAAAAAGTAAGTGCTTAACAACGAACAACAGGGGAAACAACACAACTGAAGCCAAAATATGTTTTAATGTTCAGTCAGTTTTGTACCAATGAAGTTATGAAAGAAGTGGCATCTGATAATACAGACTCAGAAAAGTGTATCATGATGTTTTTACTGTATATTGCGCTATTAGTGTAATAGTATAAGTCAGATATAATTAAATTTTAAGGACTGCCTGTAAAATTGATTAGTCTTGGTTTTTAGTAATGTATTCCTGTATAGTGAGTGTTCATTTATAAAGATCATTTATCAGAAACCACACAGTTATATTTGGACCCTAATGCATTTATTAGCTGTTATTTGTGTGTACAAGAACATGATAACTTTGCCCACTTGTTTCACTCAGTATTTACATCTTAAAAGTATTGAAATGAAATATGGAAAGTATTTGCTACGATTGCAAGAGGCCAGTGAGCAGAAGTTTCTGCAGAGTCAAACAGGTTGATATTTGCTGTAGGGAAGAATGTTCTCTGTGTCCTCATGCAGGTACCCACAGACGTGGAGAAGTGCCAGGACCGGGTGGAGTGCTTCAACGCCGACCTGAAGGCTGACTGGGAGCGCTGGCAGAACAACAAGCGGCAGGATTTCAGACAGCTGCTGACCGGCATGGCGGACAAAAACATCCAGTACTATGAAAAGGTAAAGGACAGAGACACAGAGAGAATACGAGAGAGAGTGGATGACTGACTGGCAGAATGAAGGAAAATGGGGAGAAAGGTGGAGGAGTAGGGGATTAGGAAATCCAAGGCTGTATACTTGTAGCTTATGCACTGAAAGTGATTGTAATCTCAATGAGATTTGCTTATATTTTTTTCTGTCACTCTATGGCACCACTTTCTACACCGGTGAGTCAAATAAAAATCTTAATTCTTTTAAATTCCTCTAGAATTCCTATTCACTTTTATTCTTAGCGCATAGTTTGTAGATGTGGCTTTCAGATTTCCGAATTCTAAACCAAAATTGTATGTTGAATGAAGTCAGTTGAGGTTATTTGAATGATGATATATAGTTCAAATTAGATTTAGGTGTTTTATAATGACAAATAAACATGGTTTTTAGATAAATTCTATTACAGAGCCAAACAGTGGGCCTCATTTATCAAGCGGTGTAAAGAAACACATTTATTCGTAAATTGTTTTCAGGCGCAAGAAATGTGAACCTCGGTTGATAGGCTTCAGTTCATATAATTGCCACGAGTTACTACCATTTTATACGCAGATTCCTCTGTCAAGTTTAAATCACTTATTTATTTCAATTCCTATCATAATAATGACTTGAAAGAAAGCCATCCAAAACAAGCCCATACAGTGAGACCAATAAGACTACTTTTAAATTAGGACAAAAGAAATGGCACCCTGTGAACGGAGATGTAATTGGTCTGTGCGTGTGGTAGCAGACGAGCTGCAGCGGCTGAGCAGCATTACTGGAGAGATTCATTGATTATCATTTTGCCATTTTCACCTCTGTGAGGTTTGCCTTTTACGGAGTTTTGTGGCCATCGCTAATTACAAATCAGCTTAGTAATATATGGCTGAACAGCATGTTATCAACATGCAGTATGAAGAAAATCAGTTGTACCGAAACTTCTGTAAATCTGGTGGGAATTTTTACCGTGGTTTGGCCTATGAAAACTTTTACACACAACTTAATTAAAATATTGAAAAATGAGGCTAAATGTCTTTTGAAGCAAGTTTTGTTTTCCCACATTGTGTTGTAGACATCCTTTTCTTCTTCTTTCGGCTTTTCCCTTCAGGGGTCGCCACAGCGAATCATCACTCTCCACCTATCCCTATCTTCTGCATCCTCAACACTTGCATCCACTAGCTTCTTGTTCTCATTTATTACCTCCATATACCTCCTCTTTGGCCTTCCTCTTCGCCTCCTGCCTGGCAGCTCCATGTCCAACATTCTCCTACCAATATACTCCCTCTCCCTCCTCTGAACATGTCCAAACCATCTTAATCTGGCCTCCCTAACTTTGTCCCCCAAACGTCCAACATGAGCTGTCCCTCTGATGTACTCGTTCCTAATC
>CM040991.1:16424774-16482429 GCA_022985145.1 Pangasius djambal
TCCCTTTCATTCACACACATGTACTCAGTCTTACTACGACTGACTTTCATTCCTCTTCTCTCCAGCGCAAACCTCCACCTCTCCAGGTTTTCCTCCACCTGCTCCCTGCTCTCACTACAGATCACAATGTCATCCGCAAACATCATTGTGCAAGGAGACTCTTGTCTGACCTCCTCTGACAACTGGTCCATCACCATAGAGCCGATCCCTGATGCAGTCGCAACCTCCACTTTGAACTCCTCTGTCTGACCTACAGCACACCTCACCACTGTCCTGCTCCTCTCATTCATGTCCTGCACCACTCTGACATACTTCTCTGCTACTCCTGACTTCTTCATACAGTACCACAGCTCTTCTCTTGGCACCCTGTCATACGCTTTCTCCAAATCTACAAACACACAGTGCAACTCCCTCTGACCATCCCTATACTTCTCCAAGTATACTTCCAAATTCTCAGAGCAAAAATTGCTGTTGTGCTCTTTCTGGTAATGAAGCCATACTGCTGCTCACAAATGTCCACTACCTTCCTTAACCTAGCTTCCACTACTCTTTCCCATAGCTTCATTGTATGGCTCATCAACTTTATCCCCCTATAGTTGCTGCAACTCTGCACGTCACCCTTATTCTTAAAGATTGGCACTAATACACTACTTCTCCATTCCTCCATTGTGTTGTAGACATGCAAGATGCAAAACTGTAGCTTATAACCTTCCTTTAATCTTAGTTCCAGACCAAACTGAAGATGCAAACTTTGGATACCAAACTTATCTTAACTGATTAACTACATTTCGAATACATTTAAGGAAAATTATGTCAATTTCACATTTTATCAAACTATCACTTTGCTGATATCAGAATCTTTTAAATTCAAGTTGCATGCATGTACTTTTCAGCGCAAGATTGAGAATCTGCCTGTTTCAGTGCTCTGCCTGTGGTGTCAGGAAACATCCATCACATCTGTATACACAATAGCTCGAAAGCAGTCATCAGCTGCACTGATCGTAGTCCTGAAATAGCTTGGCTATGCTTAGTGTGGTTCTTTCACCTTTTAGCCCCACAGCTGGGCCAAACACTGACACAGCTCTGCAAAATTCTACACACACCAGCCAAAGAGGACAGTACAGAGCAGTGCACTGGACAGCCAGACCTGGACTTTGTTAAAACAGTAAAATCAGCAAAGTTACAGTTCAGAGTTCACTGAGAATGTATAGGAGCACTTTGCTAAGTCTTAAGAAAATGGATATTTGTTCTATAGCTATGTATAATAACTGTATAGAGTCTGGATAGATTAACACCAACAGAGGACATTTTTGATCTTTAGCATGGCACTTTAATGGATGTTGATTCTGTTGTGCACCATTTTCCAAAGGCCTCTTTCGAATGGTTTCCCCATTATTTGTTATAGCCTCTGAAGAAAAAAACATGAGCTTTTTGTGGCATGTAATGAAAATGCTGAGGTTATGATTGCTTAGTATAAAATACAAAAAAAAACACTGTCTGCTTAACCACAAACTTCCTATTTTAAAGGTTAAACTGTAGAATGGCCAGATGTTAACAGCTGCTTATGCTCTGTGTCTGCTCTGCAGTGCCTTGCAGCATGGGAGTCCCTCATTCCAGTCTTACAGGACAAACAGGAAGCCAAAGCAGAGACGAACTGAGTGTGTGTATGTATCACCTGCTCTCAGGGTCATGACCTCCTGAGATCAGTGTGAGATCATGGCGGCGTGTCCTCATGTGTTTTAGCCATTGAGGACTCAACAGTTCTGGGGGGCAAGAGGATGGGCTACACAAAGACCGTATGATATTTTGTTGCATTCGGATTTGTAAAATGTGTTTCTTCTTTTTTATTTATGAGATCCCATCCGAGCACCTCCTCCTTCTGGTCTGGAAGAACATGTAATTTTGTGTTCCACGGAAGCACAGCAAAACAAACCGCAGAATGACCTGGAATTATCCTCTGAACTATTGTGGACAAAAAAAAGAGAAGTACAGCGAGCGACACTTGCCATTTGCCATTTTCTTTTTCTATAAATTCCGCTTGCCCTCAGCATGGTTCCCTTTTATCGCTGCCTCATTGTCGTCGTTTGTCCTGCGCGTTGCGACCATGAAGAGACAGGCCAAGGACCGTCCACATTCCTCTCACCAAAGTTTGATGTGTTTTTGTTTGTTTGTTTCTTTGTGTTTTTTCAGGAACACAATGGATCTGATGCTGGGAAATGGCATGAGATCATATCCACTTTATTATACTTGTGATTTATGTTTTGGTTCTTGACTCTGAATGAAGGTTGTCTTCTCAGCCCTACATGACCTCATTAAATATTTATGTTCAAATGCTTTTCATAATCACTCCAGGTTGTTGGGCCCAGCTTCTCACAGGTTGTTGTGTTTAAATTAAAGGTAGCTTTCAGATGAAAGCCGCTATGAGTATGAACTGCATTCAGACCACTCGGGGAGTAATTTCTTTTCACAGCAATGTCATTTTTCAGCAGGACGTGAAACAGTAGATCTTAGAATTTGTTGTTCATAATCTACTCATTTAGGCAGTATTAAGTACTAATTAGGATTTGCTCTGGCATTTAAACATGTCGTGTTAATATACTTTTCTAAGCCGGTGTTTGAGATCTGGGAGATATTGTTTAGAAGCCTGGAACTTTCAGATAATTTGGTGTTTTGTTATTGTAGATAAAGCTGTTTTGGGGAAAGAAAAGAGAATTTGATAATACTTTACCTAGGGATGATGTTCACAGGGCTACGTGACACCTACATAAGCAATTCGAGACAACTAGTATAAACCTGCATAAAAATATATAAAGCTCATTTCCACAGGTGTAAGTTGCTTTGAATATTTTGGTCAGTTGTTATGTCAAGTTGATATAACACCTAAGTTAATTAACATGTCTGTTGATTTAAAGGTACATAAGCACTTCATGATTGTTGGTATAACCCTAAACTTTATAAAGCCTTATTAAAACAGGTGTAAATTGCCATAAGGGCTTGGTTCAATTATGTCATAACCCCTAAGTCATGTGATACTTTCCATACTGACTTATATGACTCTGACATGCCAAACGTGCACTGAGTTACTGCCATCTGTCACGCTGTTCTAACACCTCGTAGATCAACCATATGTCAGTTGGGATATCCGAATGAACGAAAAAGTCTTTATGACACTTTCTGAGCAGACATATGTGACTTTGACATACCAGAAGTACTCTGAAGTACATAGTCATCTGTCATGGCATTCTAATGCAAGTCATAACACAACCTTATGTCAATTGGACAAACAGACAAAGCATTTTGGATTAAGCTTTTATAAATTTTGCCCTATGTTTGTCAGGTCATAAGACAACCTTATGTCAACTGGACATCAAAATGGACAAAAACAGTTTTTTTTTTTTTTGACATTTGTTACATATTTGATTAAGCCTTTATAAATCTTCATATTGCTTTATGTCAGTTGCCGTGATGTATTTATATACACTTGTCATGTAGCCTTATAAACACAAGTAAAGCGTTACTGAAAAATTACACCCGCACTCCATTTAAGCCCACCGTTTGTAATGTTGGAGAACAGGACGTTCTCAGTGTCAGTCTACGGAAACATTTGCCATCACTAAATACACACAGATTCATTGTTTAAAGTTTGAATTATTCTCCAGCTAGAAAGTTTATACATACTACACTTCACTGTTAGAAACGATCTAACAACAGTCTCAACATGGTGTATGAAGGGTGACAGTGTACAGTGTTTCTGCCCACCCTGCTACACACCAGAGAGCCTCTAATAAGCTGCGTGTGTTATTCACAACTTAAGCTACAGGCCGTGCCAGTCATGTCTCAGTACTCCACTGGGTCTGTGTTTGTCTCTCTTGTAGCTGTATGCAGCTGTTAACAGGCCTGCTGTTGTCCAAAACTAATAAGGCTTTGCTGTTGTTATAGATTCTCACGGATCCTTATTCTATTGTGTGTATTTTTAAGGGAAAGCGAATTCTCTCTGTTCAGATCTGCAGTTGAGATTATAACGTGTACTGGAGAAATGAATTAGACTGCTGTAATGTTAACTAAAAAATTATCTGATGTATTTGTCTTAAGAAATTGCACTCATCTCATTGGAAAGGGCTTTAAAGACCTTATATCCCATCTGTTTTTTTCTGTTTTTTTTTCCTTTCTTTTTTTTTCCCTCATTTACAGGAGTGCCTATTAGGGGTCATTGTAAATCTTTTATGTTAATATTATTCCAGATTTGCAGTGCCACTGGTAGGATGTAGGTTAAACATTAATAACATGGCAAGACTTGCCATAATAACCGCTCTATGATTGCTGGAAACTTGCATCTTTGGCACCATCTGCTGGATGATAATACTGTTGTTTACCACTTTACTTACATGGACACCTCTCTAAGGAAAACTCCACCCTGAAACACATCGAATATGTTTATATTGAAATATTTGTGATTTGCATAGCAATTCTGGCTCTAATTTGCTAGTTGATGCTGTAGTTTTGTTATTCTCATGAGAAGGTAGTGGGCATATGCTGCTCTGACGTCACATGGAGACATTGCTAGTGCAGTTACAATGGCGCAAAAATTTTTTTCAACCATCTCGAACACAAGCGATAATGGCCAGGTTTTGCTGTTGTAGCTCTTAGAAACAAGAGAGAAAGAGCTTTTTAGCTCACTCACTTCAAGTGGTATGGAGACCACAAATGTTGGACTCAAAGTTCCAGAATGCAATGCAGCTATAGGAAGCAGTTGTGCTGAATTATGCCGCAGCTAGTTAGCAATCTACAAGATGACAAGCATGATGGTGTTGATGGTGGTATTAGAATAAAAGTTGAAGGTTTGGAAGCAGATCTGTTTGAGCCGAGTGTACAGATGAGGAGATGAGAGAGCTAAACAGACTAAAGAACTAAAGCGCCACTACTTCGCTGTCGTTAAGTAGAGATGAAGCAAGGGCTAAATCCCATCCCACTGGCACCACTATCAGCAGGTAGACAAACAGCATTGTGGGTAACGTAGGAAACTGATAAATAAAGTGAACATACAACAACATGTCGGTGAATGAAGATTAAACTAAAAAAGGCAACTCAGAAATTCATTAAAAAAAATAAATCCTGGACACTGCTGAGGATCATAATTATAACGATTCATATGCAAGCTGTTCAAGGTGGAATTTTCCTTTAAGCTCATAAAGCCGAAGAATGGTTTGATTAGTGGAATTAAAATCACTGTTAAATGTGAAAATAACTGAGACACAGACTGTGTGCATGTTTTTCTAGTGCAATATAAAAGACTCTCCAAGTTTTCATTTCCACTCATAACCAGATCCTTCTGCTTTCTTTTAATCTCTCCAAAGGTTCTGTGAAGCATCTGTGTGATAATTAAGGCAGCTACACTACACCGAGTTGTGTGTGACTTTAAGAAAAAGTAATTTATTTGGTGATTAATACACTAGGCCTACATAAATCAACCAACTGAATTTATCTGTTATCACTATGGATGGGGCAAATTAGAAATTCATCAGTTTTCATGAGCAACAAACTTTCATAAGCTTTCTTTTTTTATTTTATAAACTCTTTTTCTTGCTTGAGTCAGAAGGCGGTGTGTACTAATAAGCATCCAGTGAGGTGTGTTTGATTGTAAATAGCGTTGTCAGTCTGAATGGACTTTTTTTTTTTTTGTAATGTTGAAATGAAACTGTTTTGTAAAACTGGCTTCTGTTTAAGAGACTCAGAAAGTCAATGTGAGGCTGAGGGGGAGAAGTTAAATATGGCAGTGAATATTTTGTAATATTAATATAATTTATAGACCAAAAAGGTTTTTAGCCCTCAGTTCTCCCCTAATTTTCCTTTGTGTGACTTGTTTACTGTAACATTAATGTAAATGTCAATGTTTCAATTGCAGGAAAATGACATTGATGTTTTGAAGCTATATCTTTAATGAACATATTTTAAATATTGGACCAATTAAAAAGGATTGTGTTAACGCTTTTGGATAGTTTATGTATTCAGTTTTATTGAAAATGTTGCACACTTGGTGTATATCCTGTACACACTATCAGTGATTTCACTTTTGAATCATGAACATCATTTTCAGTGTAAATGACACAATGTAAAGCATGTGCTTAGAAAGAGAAGGCATCAATGAACAAAACAATCACCAAACTTCTTTTTGAATACAGATATGAATACAGATATTAATCTTTTATCAAAAATACAAAAAATAGTGACTAGATGGTGAGTGTGTGGCCAATAAAAAAAAAAAGTACCCCACAGTACTCGAAGGCAGGATTATTATGCCTTTTTGTACATTTTCATACAAAGTAGTCTCAAATAAAATAACATAACACTGTCTGTAACACACAACTAAGAAAGGCCAAAACATATATAAGAAACATTTATACACCACAAAGTACCAGTGAAGTGATATAATAACAACAAAATTGCCAGTAAACATATTTTGTTAATTTAAATTAAAAAAAAAAAAAAACCTTGCTATTTGGAAATGCATCACGCATGGGGTTTCATTCATTCATCATTTATATATCTTCACTAACTGCTTCATCCTGGTCAGGCTTGTGGTGGCTCCAGAAAGAGGAATAGACCCTGGATGTGACACCAGTCCAGCACAGGGGCATCATACGTACACACTCACACCAAGGGGCAATTTATCACAGTGATTCCACCAACTAGTAGGTTTTTGGGAGGTTGGAGAAAACTGGAGAACGCAGAGGAATACAAGGAGAACCTGTGAAACTCTGCACAGACAGAAAGTCAAACTCAGGATCAAACTGGGAACCCTGGAGCTGCCCTGCATGAGGTTTCAATCCCCTTAAAATCTCTCGTAGCGTTCCTGCCTTGCAGTACGACACCCAACGATGCTGCAAAAAAAAATAAAAAATTTAATTAATTAATAAATAAATGGGCACTTATGTTTTAGTGATGAATGACTACAATATTTTAGAATTACATAATGAAAAATCCAGTTGATTCAGCTTACCTGATGGGAATTATGGCGAGGAATGTGATGATGCTGGATAAGGTGAAGACAAACCCTGGAATGATGGGCCGTGTGGACTGGTAGACCTTGGTGAAGATAGGTGTTGTAGCTAAACCAACCAACTGGAAGGACAGTTGGAGCCCTGTGAAAGTCTTTCCTGTGGGGAATACACAGGACAAAGTTGAGGGGGAAAAAGGTCAACTCTGCTCAACAGCACCACCTAGTGGTCAAGTGAGGTTCAAGGTGGTCTAATTCCAGCACTGGAGAGTCAGGGTCCAGAGGAGTCTGGTGATTTTCCTGCTTGGACACCTGAATTTATCTCTCCAGGTAATTACTAGTGTTAGTAGGTGTGTTAGAATGGGAAAATGGCCATACTGTTCCTCCAATCCAGCCCTCAAGGATGAGAACTGGGGAACACTAATGTAAATATATATTTTATTTTATATATATATATATATATATATATATATATATATATATATATATATATATATATCAACTCACGATTTAGCACAAGGGTTCTCAAAAATTTTGTAACCAAGGAACTCCATTGACTGTAAAATAATTTCATGGACCCACTCAGTTTTCATGAACATTATTTAAATGTGTACAGTAACATTTCTTTTGTTTATTAGAGCCATACAGCTTTTTATTCCTGAACTTTCCACTGACAGATCACACATTAGGTCCAAGTTGATGTTATTCATAGCCCTATTTGTTTTGAAGGTTTGGATTAATAACTATAAGAACTCAATAAATATAAGAATTTTCCATAAAACTATGAAATGATAGAACAGAATAGTGAGAACCACTGATTTAGTACATTCCCTCATCCAGAGTGACTTACAAAAGTGCTTTTTAGTCTTGTCAAGAGCATGCTAGCACAGAAAGTCAAAGACACTGCATGCTGTAGCATTAGAATTTCCCTTCACTGGAGCTAAGGGGCCCAAAGCGATGTCTATGAAGACATGGCTTACCAAGATTGGTGTGGAAGAACTCAAGTGGCCTGCACAGAGCCCTGATATCAATGCCACTGAACACTTTTAGGATGAACTGGAACACTGACTGCACCCCAGGCCTCCTCACCCGACATCAGTGCCTGACCTCACTAATGCTCTTATGGCTGAATGAACACAAATCCCCACAGCCACGCTCCAAAATCTAGCGGAAAGCCTTCCTAGAAGAGTGGAGGTTATTAAAAGAGCAAATGGTGGACTAAATCAGGAATGGGATGTTCAAAAAGCACATATGGGTTTGTCGGTCAGGTGTCCACAAACTTTTGGTCATATAGTGTATTTATGATGTGCTTAGTGATTCTGGTGCTGATTTATTGGTCAGAGCTGTATTTACGTTATACCTGTGAGAAGTTTGCAGTTGTGCGTCACTCAACAAAAGGGGGCATTGCTAGCACAGTTACAGCAAATGTTGGACTCAGAAGCTCTCAAAAATGACTCAAGACCGCAATACAACACAGGTGCACCAAGTTACAGCACATACTCGTCTCAGCTACTTAGCGATCTACAGGATGATGAGCATGAGGACACTGACGGTGGTATTAGAATGAACGCTGAAGATTTACAGAGTGTACAGTTGAGAGACCTGGAAAGACTAAAGGACTAAAGCGCTGCAGCACTGGTCAAATCGGCAGAGAAGAATTCCCACTGGTGCCACTATCATCAGGTAGTCAAATGGCATTGTGGGTAATTTCTGAAACCATTAACCAAAGTGAAAAGATTTAATATATGCATTTAATATAAGTTGTTTAGGTGTATTTTTCCTTTTTTTTAAATATATAAGTTAGAGAGTAAAATTTGGGATAGTGTCTTTGTGCATCCATTCACAAGTTGTTCTGGAAAAAAAGAAAAAAAAAACCCAAAACACTGGATCCTTATCTGTAAATATCTGTACAGTAGTCGGTAAATTTGACTACCAGTGATATCAGATGAACACAAACACATACAGAATAAACAACAGGAAGCAGTGATTCATTCAGAGCAGCTTCACATGCTGTTAGCTGGATGTTTCTGTGTGTCCTTTGGTGGTCAGCATGCTCTTTTGTGTACTCAGAAGTCTTTGGCAATGAACACATGGGAATAATGAAGTAATCTATATCACCTAGGCCATTTAACAGAGAGAGCCAGAGTACCATAATTTAATAGGGTTTTTAACTGAAGCACCTATGATGAGACTGAGAGGAGGGTGGAAGGACTATGGCTTCTTAACGTCACACCTCTATTTTATAAAAGGGAAGTTCCAGAGTAGATCAACCCTCTTAGTGCTTGCCAATGTCTGTCTAGTCTGGGCTTCACACAAAAAGGTGCAGAGTTGAAGACATTCCACTGCAACACACTCTTTCCCAGAATACCAAAACAATTTCTCAGCATTCGAGCATGGGCCTCCTCCCTCGATTGCACTGGTGTGTACTTTCACTTCTTCCCTTCCCCTCAGCCTTATCAAATGAATCCCATTAAAGCTTTTGACAGATGCTTTTCTAAACCAAACATAGCCCTAAACTCTACTGCTTCAACCTGAAACTTAACAGTGAGTCAGCGTGTTCACGAAAAGCAATAATGTATCACATATGAGGGCCGACAGATTAAGTGTGGAATAGAACGTACCATATGATGATCCTCGGATCTGCTTGGACAGTAGTGAGCGAATGGTAGGCATAGGGATGAGTGCAAACAAAGTGAGTGTACGAGCTGTAAAAGAGAAAAAAAAAGCAGAAGTTATATGAAATACACAAACTCTGCTGAGTGTCCAGTGCTTTGGTAACACACTGTGTTAAATATGTTAGAACAGAATTCATTTGTCTAGGTCGAATGATGGCTTGTGGTTGATCTCATTTGACGGAGATGAATGAGTTACTCATGCATTTCACCTACACACCAAAAACCTAGCAGCTTTACTCACATCACTCACACATCTCAGTTCCTCATTTGTATATATAAATTGAGATATAACTATAGATACACAGATTGATGTGTTTTTAAGATTTCTACAGCGCCTGCTTTTCTTGTCTTGAAATGCAGGACTGAATTTATAGCAGGATCAGCTTTAAAAACAAATTTTTTTTGGTCCTGTACAACTGTCCAAGCCTCTTCCTGCAGTTCCTGCTCTCAATCCAACACACCGGATCAAGTGAATCGAGGCTTTCAACTGGCATCTGAATACTGGAAGGATTTCCTTGCAAAAATAAAATTCTGTGCCATCATCTAGCTGGTGTTTATAGCACTCCTTAGTAGCACTTATTTCAGCTCTTAGGTGCTGCTGCAGCTCTCTGTGTTCATCCTAGAACTGTTGTGCCCTTGTTTCTGCTCAGTTATTCTAAATTTCCATCCCTATCTTCTCTTTTAACAGATTTTTGCTTGTATTCTATAAGGTGACACCCTAACATACCTTAAATAATTTTACAGCAAAATGTCTAACATTGCATTCAGTTAAATTTTTTTTTTTTTGTCCTTTCATAAGTGATGATTGACCATAACGTTCCAAATTTTTTACATAGGACCTATATCTCACGCAATCGCAGACATGCTTTTAATAAATCTCTCACCACTATGCCTTAAGTGTAAGACACAGATAGGAACTCTCACCCACTGTTTCTGGTCCTGCCATCAACTTCAAATGTATTAGACAAAAGATAGCTCATTCAGTTAGCAGCATTTTGCGAGTCAAGGTGCATTTTGCCCCCTGGTCTTTGATCCTGCGAGACCATAGCAGAAAGGTAATATCACCAAGTTATACAAGCTTGTACAATATATTTACCTCCGCTGCAACGAACAACATCCTGCTGCATTAGATTACTGATAAGCCACCGACAATGAAGGGCTGGTAATGGAATCATTACCACTCGAATATTCAACTTGCGTAGTTAATGAAAGAATAGAGCCATTTGATAGATTATGGGAGCCTTACGTTATCTCCATGGTGCCAACCCTTTCTGCACCTCTATTTATGGCTTTCTCCTGTGGGTAATCAAAATCCATTCAAGATATAGGATATGATATTGCTTCTACTTGTAGCTATTGAACATAATTTTATATCTTAATGTAGATGATCTGTAACTCAAGTTTCTCTTGTACTGAGCTTTGTTTGCCTGTTTGTTTGAGCTTGTTTATATTAAAATCCAATAAACAATATTATGTGGAATATATGTGTGTGGAATGTTAGTGAAGCAGGTAGGGTTGCTGCCTCACAGCTCCAGAGCCCCCGGTTCAATCCTTACTGTGTGGTCTTTAACATGTTCTC
Source organism: Pangasius djambal (assembly GCA_022985145.1). NCBI lineage: Eukaryota > Metazoa > Chordata > Actinopteri > Siluriformes > Pangasiidae > Pangasius > Pangasius djambal. Next base: position 16,436,023 of record CM040991.1, read on the forward strand.
CCTGTGCCCATGTGGGTTTTCTCCAGGTTCCCTGGTTTCCTGCCAGCTCCCAAAACATGACAGTAGGTGGACTGGCAACAATAATCTGCCCCTAAATGTGTGTGCCTGGTGCCCTGTGATACACCGGCATCCCATTCAGTATTCCTTCCTCGCCCCAGTGTTCCTGGGATAGACTCTGGATCAACAATGACTCTGCCCAGGATAAAGTGGTGAACTGAACATGAATAGATGAATAAATTATCATCTATGAGATTTGGATACAAGCATCTGCCATATAAATAAATGAACGCTAAACAACATTTCACTACAAATGGATTATTTTTGTTTCAATTAAAAAAAATTGGTAAAATGTTTCTGACTGTACTTCTTTTAATTCCTTAATTGTAATCCATTGAAAAGTTAGAGAACTTTGTATACTGTTTAAAAAAAAAAAAACAGTAAACTGTTTTAAAATGCTGTATACATACAATTGTTTTACTATTGTTGCTATTATTATTATTATTATTATTATTATTATTAAAGCATCTGCTAAATGTGAAGCTAGACATAAACTGTAGCTAAGACCACTTCAGCTCAGGGCTGTTAATTAGCTGATCAGTTGAATCAGGTGTGTTAGAGCAGGGAAAACACTACCATGTGCAGGACAGGCTGTAAGCCTACTCCAGGAGCAGGATTAGGAGCGTGTTGCCCAGACTCCTTGCCTCCACTACCTTCTGCCATATTGCGTAAATGGAAAAGCATGGATGACTCGTATAGTGACTTGACTGGCATTTACCCAAGTAATACGTGGTGGTGGTTGTAACGAACGTCATGAAGTAGATCCCTGTGAGGAAGGAGAGCATGCCTATCATGATCATGCTCGTGTCGCTCAGAGAGCACCGTGTGAACAGCTTCACGCCGAGGAAACTGGTGATGAAGATGACCGAGCCGGCGGCGTTGCCGTAGCCCACTTGCGTGGCGGTCCAGCTCAGCGGCGCCTCCAGCACGTACACGCAGAGGATCTCCACTCCACCCGCCACCGCCACGTCGTACAGGATCCCGGCGGCGAACAGGAGCGCGATGGTGGCCGTGTCGGAGTTCGGGATGCCGACACTCTCACCATCCCGCCTCTCATCCGCGTCCGCGGACGCCGTGCGCGTGCCGACTTGTAAGATACACGCCGCGTACACGAGGCACAGGAAGTACAGCACCACGCTCGCGCACGCGAGCACAACTCCTTGTCTGTGTCCGAGCGCGTAAAGCTGGAACAGGTGACCTGATGCCAGACTCCCCAGGAAGCCTGCTAGACCGTATGTGAGCTCCGTGCGCATAATGCGCAGGGACCTCACCTCCTCGCTCGCGCTCAGCGACACCAGCGTTATCACGCCTGGCCAGTAGGACGAGAAGCCGCCGCAGAGACCGTTCACCACGGGAGCCGCGTACATCACTTCTACTCTCCACTCAAACGCTATGACAAACAAGAGCAGCGCGCGTGAAACGAAGTAGCCGATCAGAGGGACTACGACAGGAAGCTTCCGGTAGCCCTTGTCTCCGATTCGCGCCAGCACGAACGCTGGGATGATGGGCACCACCTTGGTTAAGATGTTAAAGATCATGTAAAAGTCTGCGATGGACTTCTGCTCGTGCTTTCCTCCGACTCCGGGGCGTGTGGTATTCTCATAACGCAGCTTTACAACCATTTGGAGGCCGGTGTCGAAAAACGAGCTGGCGACCTGCGCGCAGAACACCACAGGCGCCAGGTGGCTACGGAGGAACGCCATTTGTCAGTCACGGGAAGCAACGAGACGGCCAAAGTTTCTGTAGTTTCGAGTCACCCGGCTTTAATTGCGCTTCCGCAATTTCGTCACTCCCACCGCCGGCTCCCACTCAGCACTCCTCCACATAACACAGCAGCAGCTGGTCAGTGAGTCTGTGGCTGTGAATGAAGCAGAACAATGAGATTTCCGTGTTTTGATTGTAGCCCAGCTTGTGGGCTGGAGAAAGCAAACCATGTCGTTCATCCATGAGGAAGTTGCACAAGCCAAGGTGACTTGGTGATTAGTCATGACACACAAAGTTAAAGGAAAAATTCACCCTGGACCACTATATCAATATTTATTATTAATAGGCTTCAGTTGTGCAAAATATTATTTTCTGATGAAATTCAGAGACCTTGAATTTATATGGTTTAAACCTCATTTACTGTTTGTCTCTCTTCACTCTGGCTAACAGCTTCCTAATGGTGCCAGTGGAAATTTGTCTCTACCTAAACAGAGTGATGCAGCAGCCCTTCGGTCCTTTAGTCTGTCTAGCTTTGATGTCCAGACATCAACTGCCAAAAGCTTCAACCCTCTGTCACTGCCTTCACACTCATCATCTCAGAGATCTCTAGCTAAGCCTAGTCTCTGACGTAACTCAGCGCAGCTGTGTCGTTTAGATGAATTGCATTCTTTTGCTGTCTCCACTACATCTAGATCGGATTTCTCTTTAATATGACATCTAAAAATGGTGACTGAGAAAGGAAGCTATTGCTCTTTTGGTTCCTGGCGCTAAAAGCAGAATCTGACTGTTGTTAGCTACGTACACTATATGACCAAAGGTCTGTGGAAACCTGACCATCACACCCATATGTGATTCTTCCCCAAACTGTTGCCACAAAGGTGGAAGAACACAACTGTACAGAATGCCTTTGTACGCTGTAGCATTACAATTTCCCTTCACTGTAACTAAGAGGCCCAAACATTTTCACAAAATGAGATCCATAAAGTCCTGGTTTGCCAAGGTTGGAGTGGAAGAACTTGAGTGGCCTGCACAGAGCCCAGACCTCAACTCCACTGAACACTTTTGGGATGAACTGGAACACCGACTGCTCCCCAGGCCTCCTCGCATAACATCAGTGCCTGATCTCACTAATGCTCATGTGGATGAATGAGCAGAAATCACTACAGTCATGCTCCAAAATCTAGTGGAAAGCCTTCCCAGAAGAGTGTTGTTATAAAAGCAAAGGGGGGACTAAATCTGGAATGGGATTTTCAGCAAGTACATATGGGTGTGATGGTCAGGTGTCTACAAATTTTTGGCCATATAGTGTATTTGAGATCATTGAAAAATTTTCTTCTATTACGTGCCATTGTAACTATGCTAGCAATGTCCCCCGTGACAGAATTATGGCAGTTAAGATGACAGCTTGGAGATTCTGCTCAGGGTTGTTTGTTCTTAGACTCAGAAATTAGTTGTTTCTATGGAAATGCACCTAAATATCTTCATTTAGAAGGTTTACCTATGCTACTAATTCTGTGATCAATACTAGATAATGATCGTGTTTGATGGGTACATATAGAGTTAAAGCCTGACTCCTAAATGCTTAAACTTTGGAATCCACTGCTGTTGTTGCACTCAGTTTTGTTTATAACACGCTGTCAAGTTGAAAGTGCCAGTAAATTGGAGCTGAATGTTTCAGAAAAAGTTCCCAAACTGGCAGTTAGGAGTTCAACAAAGACAGGAGCACTTTTTTTTTTTAAACATTCAGACAGCTATCTTGCGAGTCTAATATTACCTACCTTGTAAATGTGCCTCCTGGTATTGATCAGCGCTCAGTTTCTGACAACACGATGGGTGAACATGGATTCAAAACACCCATTATAGTCATTCAGAGAGACATGCTTTAGTGTGTTGTTTCAGTTTATGGAATAGAGTGCATTTGTACTTGTTTGGAATAGTCATGGGATTTCCTTTGCAGAACTGGTCTGTCCTGATTTTTTTTTCCCCCTGACGTGCAAAGCATTGATTCATGCTGGTCTTGTTACCTTGAATCTTTAAAGGGGTTTGGACTGCTGTACACCGCCGAATACCTTTGCTACAACCTTAACAATGTCCTCTCCTCTTATCAGTGCTTTTGTTATCAGTTTTGATATTAACTACATAAGAATTCTAGGCACTTTCTAACACACAGACATATACACATGCAGACAAGACAAATAAATCATGCTGTTATATATTGAAAGTAATGGGAAGCTGCTTATTGTTTTCACAAACAGTGTGAGCAAAATGTTAAACCATATACCAAGCAGTGAATGCCTTATCCATATACAGATTGGTGATAAAGGAAAACTCAATGTAAAGTGTTTTATTAAGGTGTTGGGCTGCTTGTGCACGGATTCTACACCTCACTGGAACTGTACTGGACTAGAAATGTTTGATTTTAGGATAAAAATACTCAGTCTGAAGAACTATTTATTGATTTGTAGTGAAAAGGGAAAAGTGCAGCCAAACCATGCGAGAGATAACAGAGCCATTGTTTTTTTTCCCTTTAATTTGGCACCTGTACATATTTATCTACAATCCTCTTGGTAAGATCTCCATTTAGCATACTGTGATCAATAATCTGCATTTTGTAGTCAGAAACTTGCTTTATATTTTCAACCCGATAATTTCAGAATGTTCACTATATTATGTTTTCAATAGCAACTTCATGCTTATAGATTTGAGATGTTTTGTCATGGCAGCGGTACCACAGCTTGTACTACAAACCTGTAACTCTAAAATATTTACTTGAATTAAGAAGCATTTTTAGGATTTGAAGATCCACAGTTCGTAATGAGAACCATGAAGAACCATAAGAAACCATGTTTATGCATTTTGTTTTTAATGAGAAAATAATTATATATGCGTTTAAGTGTAAGCCTTACATTACTATAAAACAACATAAGCAGAATATATTAACATACAATAAGTGGTTAACACATTAAGAGGTTTTAAAAAACATGAGAGCTTTGCCACTTCACAAGTGTGTAAAAAAAAAAAAAAAAAAAAAAAAAAAAAAAAAAAAAAAAAAAAAAAAAAAAAAAAAAAAAAAAAAAAAAAAAAAAAAAAAGAAGAAGAAAAGCTACTTGCAAAAATAAGTGGCAAACAGAGCAATAGTTTGCAAACAGAGCAACATTGTATGAACATTAAAAAAAAAAATTCAATGTGTGTCTTTTTAAATCTAGCGGTACTGTCTGAATTATCTGTACCTCTGGACTGAGGGGGGCATCTAACAATATCAGAGAAGACAAATTTCCTGCAATTCTGACTGTTTTAGATCCACTGGCTGATTAGAAGATTTTTTCCCCCCAATATAAATATCATGCACTGAAGAAAAAAAAAAAAAGTCAAATACACTCCAAACTCGTTGCTAATAATTTTATGCATTATAGAGCTTGTCTGTCCATTTAAGGTTTTCTCTGATGCCCTCTTTTCTATTACACTACACTTTTTACATAACTTAGCCTCAGGTCATAATAAAGCAAAGGCTGCTTTGTTTCCAGACTTTGTAAGAACACAATTATTTGGAAAATCCAAGCTTCAACCCAATCCAAATTACGTGAAGGCTTGAAAAACACTTATTTACGAATTTTATTAACATACTCAAAACTGCTCGCATGTATATATGGCAATTAATTAGCACACGAGTTGCTACTGAGGATGGTCAGAATGTCCTGGAGACTTTTGCATATATTTCTGGAAATCTAAAAATTGCTTAGTCAGACACACACCCATGCCCACAAGCACACGTGCACACACTCACACAAACACACACAAAAGGCTATACCTTGCAGAAATGCACATACATGGTAATAAAACATCAGCCTCCATAAAACTATGTCCCATTCATAGATACACTGTAAATAGTTCACTGCACAAAGAAAAATATTTCCCTCTTATATTATTCAAAACATCTGCCTACTAATCGTATAGCACATTGAAATATCTGAATAAGAAAATGTTTTTCAATAGGTATGATATTCTTGATTCACTGCTTACTGTCAGATCCAGCTAGACTATTATAGCACACAGTCCAAAAATCCACTATCTCATATTATAACGATACTGGAACAATCTTCGATGTTATCTGTATGGCTGCAGGCTTTGATTACAGCCAGACTGGAGGCACACTGGATAGGTGATGAGAGACTAAGGTGAACTGATTAAACAAGTGAAATCAGGTGTGGCTCCTGCTTGGTTGAAATGAAAGCCTGCAGCCGAAGACTCCTGATCTATGAGATTAATTCCTGCAAAGATTGTCAGACTTTCATCAAATGAAACGCTTTTGAAACCCATTACCATTGAATCAACAATGTCACTTCAGTACAGATTCTTGTCTTGACTTGCCACTTCACATCACAGGGTGCAGTCTTGTCAAACAAAATGGTGGTTTTGCACTCTCAGTTATGCCTAACATCTAAAAACACATATTTCTTATATCAGGATGTGTGCATTAAATACTGCATTTTCATGTAATATAAGTATGTAAAAAATGGAAAAAGCTTTTGTGAAAGTCTGCTGAATGAGTCTTCTTGTCCTATTTGTTCTTTCAGGAGTAAAATCCATAGCTTTGTTCCTTGTGGATGGAACAAAACCCCAAACCTAATGTCAAGAAAAGTATCTCGAACATTTGCTGAAGGATGTTGCTGTTTTGTTCTCCACAATGAATTCTTCCTTATTGATGGTGTGTCCGTGTCCACCATCGGACTTGTTGGATGTCAAATCTGACTTTGCTTTTCTAATATGCTTCAAATTGCTGGTGATTTTCAGTTAAGAAACATCATTCCCCACTTTCATATATATATAATTATCTACAAAGCATTCATATAACATTATTTCACGGCATTGCATTTACACATTCTAATCAAATCGGCTAAAACGAGGCAAATACACGGTATAAAAGAGAAACAGTTCATACAGCTCACTAATTTACTTGCTATAAAACACCGGAGAGAGAGAGAGAGAGAGAGAGAGAGAGAGAGAGGGATTGACTGAAGTGTTTTGGTGTAAGGAATTCATTTTTCATTGATAGTGCTTCTAAATAACTGTATTGCTATTTCCATATAATGGCCTGGCATGTCCTGTTCATTTACACAAGCCTAAACAAAATCCTACATCACTCTTATATCTGGTGCACAGCACACTGTACTCACTCAGTGTTGCCAGATTGGGGGATTTCCTTCATCACTGGCCTATTGTAGAAAAACTGAAAAACTTTTAAACTGCCAGTGTCGGCTATGTTCATCTCAATCTGGCAACCCTGGCTGTAATCACTTAATTCAATATATCTTACGTACATTCTATCACACATGATAACATACATAGTATAAGATTGTTGTGTCCAGCCACACAATACAAAAGGTAATTGCTTTAAGGGGAAAATACACGAGAACTGAAACAGTATATGCAGTTCACATGCACTTTGTGGTTTAGGTTGCAGTTTACCACGATGTAGTGGCAGCCTGGCTCTTATTCCTTTATCTGTTTCCTGTCTGGGCTGACTGCTAAAAAGCAGCCTTAAAAATGAATGGCCATATTTATTATTTTTCAATGTTAATGTAATAGTTACCTGACTGAATAGTATTGTGCATTTACAAACCTGGACAATACTACTGTTGTTCCACTACAAATTCTTATACATGTCTTTAAGCCAAACTATTCTGTGCCCTACTTTCATTTTCTTTCTCTCAAAGATTCCCACTGCAGTGTTTCATTTTCAGTGGATTTTTAAATCCAATATTGTTAATTATGTATAGGGCCTAATTATTTCCACATCTAATTGGACCTATTGTGCTACAGAATATGTATGTTGTGCTACTATTCTGTAATATAAATAACATTAACTGCATTTGTGTCTATTCCTAAATCAAACCCTCAGACGCTTAACAAGGACTGGAACTGACATAAAACACTCTACCTGAAATACTTGCTTAACATGGGAACAATCCTCATTATAATTTCCCAACAAACACCATTTTTATTTCATCTAAATCAAGTGCTACCATCTGAAAACAAAATGTAGAGAAATACTTCACCCTCTGAAGAAACTTCATACATAATCGTTCTTAAACCACTTGAAAACCCACTCATGCTCAATTCAAAGGCAATTTATATACTCAACCATAAAAAAATGGAAAGCAATCCAAAAATGAAAATAAGCCTTTTCTTTGCACATGTCCCAAAGTACTGCACACATCAACTGAAAAAAGCTTGAAACTAAAGAGAGACAGAAAGCACAATAATATATTTGGATACCAAATTGTCATCGCATTGAGTTTTTAGTGAGAACCTTTCCACAGATCCCACTACGTGACTGGATGATCTTCTGTGGTGATCATTTGGAGATCCAATGATTATTTGTTCCTGCAATATACATATACTCAGCATAAATACTTGTGGTTTTCTCCAACATACTTTTGGTCTTCTCTCACTCTTCCTGTTGTTTAAATAGGGAGCTGGCTTTACTCTTCCTCTTCTTCCTCCTCCGGTTCTTCCTGGTTGGCATAGATTCCCGCCTCCCATCGTAGAGCCATGTTACTTTTCCTGCGGGTGACTCGCGTCGCCTCTAGAACCTGCCCCCGACACACAGAGCAAGATGGTGTTAGTGTGTATGGGTGAGTGAACATAAAACATGTATGACTACAATACATTACATTTTCAATTTTCCAAAAAAGATTGCTAAATCCTCTATAACAGTTCTGGCTGTAAATCACAGGTTTTTTATTAATGCGCTCATTCTAATATGTTATTGTGTCTGTATAATCATATCGTCCACATAAGTCCCTGTTTATATCATAATCAAGCTTTCAATCAGGACACATTTATGGAAGGAGTCTCCAGTGTCAGCACTTTGTAACAGCCATTAAGTTTTCTGCCACAGTAGAGTTTCTCCATAACATCATGAGTTGTGTTTTTGTCTTATTAACTTAGTCATTAATAAATCAAGTCTTTTGTGTGCAAATTTCTGTGGTATAAGAAGAATGAAACACTTTGTGAGAATAATCACCTTCAGGGTGGCTGCCTCACACCACCACATCATTGATTATTCTTTAACATCACAGTTTATTCCTTTCTTAACATTTATGCTACTTTCACTTGTGGTTGTTAAATTGTGCAGTTATTTTGGTGCATAGACACATAGATCATGAATTTTGTGTAATCATGAATTATGATGCACCAACAGCTAAAACCAGTTCACTGACAAACTATCAACAAATCTACAGGTTTTTTTCTCTTGCCAGTTTACAGTTTATTCAAGCAACGGATAAAAATTCAATTCATTAATTAAAGGTAATATTATGACAAGTTGAACACACTCACACATGCACATCTCGTAGTTAATATACATTTACATACTGAGCACTACATCTCTTCTGTAACAGTTGGGGAGCTGTAAATACACTCCACATCAAACATAATACACTCCACAGCACACAATACAGACTTGAGTAAGTGTAAACACAAGCTGTACAGGCTGATTACAAACTATGCAGAAGAACAGATACAGACATGCTGCATCAGAACGCCAGGTGAGCCATCTCGATCTTTCGCCAGGTCTTACAATCACAGGGGTCACTGTATGTTTTTTTCCAATGAACTGGAATGTCCAGTCCAAACTATACTGTCTACAAATAAGAGCTGTACAATAAATCTAGCACTGTGAACACAAGGACGCAAATCACGGTTTTGTCTGCTGTGTCGAACCTTTTAATAGCACTTGCTGAAATGTTACATACTGAAGAATGGTAAAATGATACACGAGACTGGACAATCTTTGTTCATTATTGTGTGCCAATGATATGAGGGAAGTGAGAATGTTGGATAGGGTTAATGGAATGGAGGTTTAGGTAGAACAGGCAACAGACGATGTTTTCCTTTGTGTTAACAAGGTGGACAACGAGGTGCAAACACTTTGCACAACATTTCAAAAAATAATGGATCTGTACAGTACATGCTCACAATAATAAAGTGCTTTGCATTTTATTGCAAGTAACCTTTTCCAGATTTTGTAGTGTTAGAACCTGGAATTGAATGTCGTAAATCTATAAAAAATAAAAAAGCCCAAATATTGAAGTGTGGGAAAAAAATCATTATAACATACCAGTTGTGATTGCATAGGTGAAACTCCTAAATTAGTTCTGATGAAACCAGTTGCCATCAGAAGTCACATAATTAGTTTACCTGTGTGCAATTAAATTGTCACGTGATCTCAATATAAATATACCTGTTCCTGGAATGCACCAGAGTTAGTTAGAAAACATTCCTGAAGAAACAGCGTCATGAAGACTAAGTCTCAGAAAAAGGTCTGGAAAAGAATCAGTCAACTCTGAAGGAGCTGGAGAGTGGTAGGAGCTATTCACAGGACATACATAGTTCAAACACTCCACAAAGCTGGTATTTATGGAAGAGTGGTGAGAAGAAATTGGAAAAATGATTGGAAAAAATGCCATATGAAATTCTGCTTGGAGTTTGTCAAAAGGCATGTTGGAGTTAGCAAATGTGTGGAAAAAGGTTCCCTGGTCTGATGAGACCAAAATTTAAATTTTTGGCTTTGCCACAAAGTGCTACGTTTAGTGGAACCCCAACATTGCTCATCACCATGAGAACACCATTCCCACATGAAGCATGGTGATGGCAGCATCATGTTGTGGGGGATATTTTTCATCAGCAAGAGAACTGGTCAGGGTTGAGGTCAAGTTGCATTTTGCCAAATACGGGACAATCCTAAAAGAAAACCTGTTCTAGTCTGCAAGTTTCAACTGGAGAGGTTGAAAGAAACATATCCCTGAAGATTTGCATCAATATTTGCAGCCAAATGTGGCTCTACTAAGTATTGACACAGGGGTTAAACACTTATGCAACTACCAAATGTCTGCTGTTTAATTAAACTTGTCACAAAAAAACTTCAAATGCACCTTCAAATGTTAGACATATTGTGTAAATCAAACGGTAAAATACCAATTAAGTCCATTTCAATTATAGGTTGTAACACTACAAAACGTGAAACGTGAGGTGAATACTTATGTAAGGCACTGTATATCACAACTGATGCTGCACACAAAATGAATTATAATTTGAGTTGATAACTTCTCATATGTCAAAGTGCTTGACACCACAGAAATGCCACACCCATTTGCAAAAGGCCAAAGAAAAACTAAGACATGCGGTAACATGATGAGATGGACACATTGAATTTTCAGGCAAGCAAAGTACCAGTACCTCAGATGTAACATCTTTAGCGAGCAATAGACGCACATACTGACAAGAAGGAAAGAGGAAGTGTTAGTCAATGAAAAACACTTGCAATAGAGAGCAGCTTCAGAAAAGCACATTTTCCATGAAGAAAAACAGTGCTCTTCATTTTCCAAATACATTTGTAATATTTTCTCATCAACACACAACAAAAAAAGATTTGTATTTGTGTATATTTTAATTCTGCGTTTGCAGTAGCTGACACATGTAGATTTTATACAATAACCTGGTGTTTGATTTATACTAATTAAACCAAGGGCCTGATCAGTGAATAGTCATTTTATTTCCATAATAAGGTGCAATGCATTTTAGTGCAATGGGAATTTAGCAAATCTACTTCACGTGATCCCAGTATAAGTTTAACATGTTAGGTGGTTCTAATAATTAATTAAAACAAAACAGAATGGCAATGACATGCCCAGTTTACAAACATATTTCAATTCTTCCAGATACCCTTCTTAAAACCGAAAAGGAAAGACACTTATTTATGGTGGCATGACTTTTCATGTGCCTCAGCCTGTTTTAATTCCTTCTCTTAAAGGAGTGTTAAGCTGGAAAGTCCCTCGCCTTTCCCTGTCTGAAAAGCCTTTAGTTCACATGTGTTGTAAAAGAGGAAATGCTCTACAAAGCCACAGAATTGCATCACTCTCAAGTGAGGTAATGGGGCCAGAATCATTATAAGCATTTCATTTAAAGCTTAAAATTACCAGTACCACATCTACAGTACCTCTTAGTAAGCTTACCAAACACATGAAACTACCTGTTTCAAATAAATTGCTATTATTACGACATGAGCTAAGGAAATGTAACTTAAAAGAAATAGCCCTGTGAGATAAAGACAGTCAAATGCTACATATTTTGATACTCTAGAGCTTTTCCATGTCCAGTTCTGGAGACTTGCGTTTTAATTCTTCCTACTGCTCACACTGCTGATCCAACAACCTAATCATCAAACTCTTCGTAAGGTGCGTGAGGCGTTTTGGGTCCCCAGCACTGGACTTATGAACACCTGCTGTAGAGGATACTAAACTGCTATAATGCAAAAGAACTGCTTTTCTATTCATTAAGAAACTCACACTGTTGTCCTCAGCCTTCTCCCGACGCCTGACTTTGTGTGTCTCATAATCTTCCATTAGAGTCTGCATGAAGTTTTTAGGCCGCTGGCTTCCACCTGAGTCATCACTCCCCAGATCAGAAAGAGGGGATGGGAGTGCACCTTCTGAAGAAGCTGGAGATACTGGCGGGGCAACACGGATCTTTTCAATTTTACCTGAGCCAATGGAAGTAGAAAAGCATGTAAATGAGGGTAAAAAAGCAAGGTGATGTTAAGTGAAAAAGTTAATGAGTAGGTCAGTAATGCTAATGGAGCAAATGGATCCAACAGTTAGTACCATGTTTACCGGCAGCTGCCTTACAGAACCAGATAGATTTTCTAGCTAAATTAGCCGAATCACTTCTTTATATATAAAGCATGTTGATTGTTGTTACAGTAAAAATGCACCCTAAACAGAAATGACTTCATCAGTCTCAGGCCATTCAGCAAGTTTTTCAAGATTGAAGGCAGATTTTTACAGTGAATAGAGCAAATGATGAGTTACCATAATTTGAGAGAGAAACCAGAGGACAAAATCACAGAGACAGCTCTTAACATAACTATTACTTAGCTCAAGATTCCTGCTGGTGAATTTATACCTCACTAACAATGAATGAATCCTAACTGTACTGGAATCTTTCCAACAAAAAATATGTTCCAGTTGGTAGTCACATTTCAGCATCAGATAACATTGAGGAGAGAAAATGAGAAAGCTGCTGTAAGACACATTCTTGATGGTAAGTAGTGCAGAAAGCAGAGAAGGGGAGAGAACTTTTAACGTTTGCTTGTAGCTCTATACTGCCATTCCTCATTTAAGTCGAAGGGATTTTAATGGGAGGACTTTGTTGGCCTATAGACCAGGGTTTTGTCATGACTGTCACAATCTTGAGAGTTAAAAGTAGCAGCAGAGTAAAGATATATGAGTAAATACTGTACTGTACTACTATTCTGTGACTTGAAAATTTTGTTTTAAATTTTAAAATAAGATTTGATTGTTTTGTGATATTCTGCAAAATACATCTCTAGCATAACCTCGGTTTTTAATGGTTTTCATCAAAGATGACTGATAATTATTAATACAACTGTATGCAAAATCATGTCCCAGTAAAACAACGAATAGGTAGCGTTCAGTAGGATCCCTACAAAAGTACAGCTGAAATATCCCTGTTTACAATATGTTATAATCACAATGACTGGACTCCTAACCTCAATAATTGAGTAAAACATTTCTAAATGGTAATGATTTTTTTTAAGTATGGAAAAACAACAGAATCTACAAGTGACAAAATATAACTTGTTCCAAAGCCTCTAAAGCTATCTTTGATTACTCCCATTAATTTAACTTTAGTATTCCAACCAGCTCCCAACACATGGTCCAGAGAGTCATCATTCTGTAGTCATAATCCTAAAAAGTATGTTGTTATCTGAAACAGATAAAAAATATGGACTGACTGAAGGTTCTTTAACACTGGTGTGATGTACAGAGGCACCCTTTGTGACCCTTAGTGACCTTGAGTCTTTGCCACTGTAAAGAACACCACCGAAGGGATTCAGAATATTGTGCAATTCATTCTGTCACCACCAGAGGGCAGTAATTGATTGCGCTTTAAAGAGAAACACATTTATTACTCCTTACCATTCAATAAATAATGTGACAAATACTATTAACTGTTTTCCATCAACCTATATTTATTAAAAACTTTTTGAAGGCTTGCTGCCAAATAAATGAAAGATTGAAAGTTTCACAAACAAAGGCAACAAACTCAATGCAGTCATTTGTCCCAGACAGTGGAATGATACACGCAGCATTCTACGTTTATTTTTAAACTCTGCCCACAAAAGCAGTTAGCAAGAGGGGCTCTTGCTGACCTATGGGGAAGTATATTCAACTTTCATAAACTCATCTCGCTTCTTTAAAAAATCTTAAAACTAGGAGAATCCAGAAATACGACTGTCAAATGTTGGGCTATAATGCAAATTAGGTCAATGTTTTGGTGCTACCTTCTGTGGGATCCTAAAGTATTACAGGTGGTGGTATGATCCTTTAGTTATAACAAAATCTATGACTTGTACTTGTGTACTTGTGGCTATTCATTTAAAGGTAATGTTATGGAGCCAAATTAGACCAATGACTTTTAATATTAATTAATTAGGCCATATCATTTTGGTTACCTTCAGTCATTTCAAACAGCTCATCATACATATTTTACAGATGTTTGCCATGCATCTCAGTACTATGAAAATTATTACTGAGAATGTAGAAAGCTTTCAGTTAAATAGCATTAGCAGATCTGCCTTACATAGCCACAAAATATAGGCTAGCACAAGAATTAGGTCAGAGTATACACAGAGTGCACTTAAACTGCAGAACATGCAGAACTGCTACCCTAATATTATTCACTACGAACAGAATATAGAACTGGCATACCTGGAGCTGTCTTCCCACTAAGGACTAGTTTGGCTGGAAGGCTGTTGGTCTTTTGCTTGTGAATGGGACTGATGATGGGACGCAAGCTTTGGGCTTGTCGTTCCCTGCGAAGCTCTTCCTCCCGTTCCTGGGCAGCCCGGATCTCTTCTTCGATCATGGATAGAGTCCTCTGCTTGCGTGAGCGCAGTTTGAAAGGCCCTGAGGTGACTTCTGAGCCTTGTGCAGGAGTCACAGATGCCGTGCTTCGGAGCTCTGCTGCCTCTGAGTACTTACTGAAATAGCTGAACTCTGGCTTCTCACTTGGTGGCGGAGAAGGACTTGGGGGCCTGTTAGCATTCACTGTCATAACTGAAGTTGCTTGAGCTTTAGGCACCTGTACAGTAATTGTAGGAGCTATGGTTTTCTCCTCTTCCACAGGGGATGGCTCTGTATCAGGTGGCATGTAAGGAGATTTCTCTTCAGGTGTTGCCAGTGAAGGTTCTGAAGTCTCTTCTTGTCGGATTGGGGAGGACTGCTGCATGGCTTGGAGTGGTTCCAATTTGTTTGTCTGATGTGCAATAGCTTGCTGGATGGCATTTTGGACCAAGATACCTGCATGGTATTCAAGTTCCTCCTCTGTCAAGCTTGGTGATTTTGTGCTGCCCTCCAGCTTTCCATTAATAGGTGTTGTGGCCAGTGGAGTAGAGGGGAAAGAGTACTCACCAAGGGAGCTCTCCAAGAAGGCGCTCATGATCTCATTGGAGGCGCCACTGTCACTTATGTTATCCATGCTGAAATCATTGGACAAGGTCTCAAGCATAGTGGTATCCTGAGATCTAAGAGACAGGTCATCTAATCCAGAGTCTATCTCCTCGGGATGACAGGAACTGTTAATGGATCGCTGGTGCAATTCAGAGTCTTCATCCTTGAGGATGGTCATCACTGCTCGGGCACAGGTAAAGTCATCATTTTTCACTTCAGTGTCAGACATACTGTCCCTGCTTTGTATGGGAGAATCTCCAGTACTACAAAACACCCTTTCAATTTTGACATGGTTCATTTCGTCGCCATCCTCCAGGGTGACTCTACCATGGCTGATGACTGTAATGGAGCTTGACCTATCAATATCAGAGGTTCTGGAGAATGGTTTGGCAGAGTATATCTGGGGAGACACACTTCTTTTTGTGGCTTGCTGTTGTTGTTGGTGCTTACTGTGCTCCATCTGAAGGAACTGTTGGCGGGCTGCAGAAAAATCAATGCCCTGAACCACAACGTCCTCCTTATTTCCCATTTCAGGCTGGACAAAGGAGACAGTTTGTTTAGGGGACGTTTGTGATACTCGGTTTGCTTCAGGTCTCTTCTGCTTCCTCTCTTCATATCTTCTTAGTGACTCTAATTTTTCTGGTTCCAGCTCCTCCTCCAGTGTCTTTTCCTGTGGTGGGTTCCACCACTTTGCTGCAATTCCTGGATTTTTCTTGACTGCTTGATCGCGAATGAGCTCCAAGCGCTCTCTCTCCAGCTCTGCAATCTCCTCTGAAGGTCTGACCTTTTTCACCCTTATTTCTTTCTCTGTTGGTGTATCAAAAAGCTTGGATGGCTTTTTCTCTTCATAGAAAGGACGGAGCTCAAATCGGGCCTCTTTTTTGATTGTTTCTTTATCAGGTGACCTACTGTAGTCATCACCCATTATTCCTGGATGACCATTTGGTTTGGAACTGTTCAGATTGTCCGTGTCTTCAACATAGGTGGTCTGTTGTTTTCCTTCTACAACTACCTCATGACTTATTGAGGATGATGCATCAGAAACATGAACAGATGGCCCATTTCCATCAACGTATATTGCTTGGAGCACAGGGGAATAAGTTCCATTTGAAGTCATCTCAGCCCCGGTGTCACAACAGTTGGCCTCAAGCACCTCGTCAAGATAGCGTATTTCCTGGGCAACTTCTCCTTCGTCCAGCACTTCTCCTTTTTGCTTCATACCATTCTGGCCATTTGTTGCATGATTAAGCTGGCTTTTGCTTTGTACTTCAACCTCCATGTCGAGCTTATCGCCACTTATAACACTGACCGGGTCTAAGAAACTGACACTCTTCAGGCTCTTCTCTGAGGTGCTTCTGCTCTTTAGTTCAGTGTCATCCTCTATGAGCTGGCAGGATTTCTGAAAACAAGAAAAAAAGAAACCAAAAGTAAGCTCAGTAACTTGTTCTGACTTCTCCTACTAGTAATGCAAAAAAAACAACAACAAAACATTCCACTTCTTGGATCTGTCCTTCTTTTCCAGCCCAAAGTACTCCCTCATTTACTTTACCCAGCCTTCACACGCCATCTGAATGTCTCTGTATAAACACTCTAAGTGAATTCAATTACTTTTACATGGTAACAATTTCATAATGTGGTAATTGGTGTGAGGACCAGGCTAGTTGGCAAAAGGCTGCTAGCAGTTGCATGCTAGCTCCTGGTCACTAATGTATTGTTAGTGTGCTTTAAAACTAGGCACTTCAAAACAAGTGCTACATCAAATCACGTAACAGAAATAGCCAATTGTTATTTTTTAGTTACATTGCAACATTGGAATATGGAATATGGGAATAAATACGGGAAGTGGTAGCTCAGTGGTTAAGACGTTGGACTACTGATCGGAAAGTCGTGAGTTCAATCGCTGCCACTGCTGGGCCCTTGAGCAAGGCCCTTAACCCTCAACTGCTCAGTTGTATAAATGAGATGAATGTAAGTCGCTCTGGATAAGAGTCTGCCAAATGCCACAATGCAGCCACCATTTGTGGAACATAACATAAGCTCTCCTTATTATTCTTATGTTTATGTAATATGTGCACAGCACAGAGCTGAAAGGAAGCATTGCATCGGACCATCATGCATAATAGAGGAATACAACTTGATAAGATGTGAAGGATAATGGGTTTGAATGGGTTTGTTGAACTCTGACCCAGGCAATCTGATCCTAGGTATAAATAATTTAAGAGGAAACCTTTTAGAATCCA
This sequence comes from Pangasius djambal, assembly GCA_022985145.1. Classification (NCBI taxonomy): domain Eukaryota; kingdom Metazoa; phylum Chordata; class Actinopteri; order Siluriformes; family Pangasiidae; genus Pangasius; species Pangasius djambal. The sequence goes on from CM040991.1 coordinate 16,453,559, forward strand.
CAGTAATGACAATCAAATCATAGGATACCACTGAGAGTGAAGTATACAAGAAACCCATTCTTATGGAATAACAAAATCCTCAATCCTATTTATAAATGTAACACCATAGTTTAATTAGCACAGTGCTCACCAGATGCCCAAGATTCCAAGAAAATGGAATGCATTGCAATATTTTTTTTTCAGTATATTATATTAATGTAAGGTCAGAACTGTTACCAGATGAAAATTTCCATAATTTAATTATCCTTAGTAAAGAAGTAATGCTAATGGGAACCTTTAAAGGATATTCTGTCTGGCTCAATTCCCTGTCTGCTCCAGATGGTGCTGTTTAATGGCCAAACTGTGAATAATTCACTGAAAAGGAGGCATAGATTTTAGGTCAGCTGAGTCTTCTTTGTTTACAGGGGACTAATAGAGGGATAACCTACCAGGGGTTGGGCACTGTCTAAGGAGCTGAGTGAGTCTCTGATGTGTGAGATATAGAAGGGATCCTAAAGCCCATCAGTTCTCAGGGGAAAATACCATAGAGTGAGCTCATCACAATTTTAAATGGTTGTCTTTTAACCAGATAAGGCACTCTGTTTTTGATGTTATATAAATAGCCCTAAAAACCTTTGCTTAGTGTAGTAGGATGCTCATATTTTTTCTCAAAATTCTAGCGTGCCTCATGCTGAAACACAGTATTTCACAGATATGTAAAATTTCAAAGACATTTACAATGTACAACATTACTGACTTTCCATACATGAGTGCACACTGACAATAGGTTCAGTCAACAACAGAAATTCAATTGCTCGGCAATTACGTTTTACTCGTAGGTGTGCATGTCTGAGCAGTTTCAGCAGTTCCCTGTTGGTTAACGATTAGTGTTTGTTAAAGGCCTCTAGTCTGTAAATAACACAGGTGCTGCTAAACAAACCTCATAACAAGCAGTGAGAAAGAAGAATTATACCGTATGTATCAACTCACAGCAAGCCCATATATCCTTTAAGTGTTCTATTGTCTATGTGTCCATGGACACAAAAAGGGTAGTTTACATAGCACTGGAATGAGGCCAATATAATTGTGATAAAACATGGCATTTTTCTCTTAAGGTTCTCTGGATAAAAAGAATAGGTATATCAATCAGGAGACATGCATCATATTATTTTTGGATATCATGTTATCCATGTTTACCTAAACATTCTGAAGTGCTCTTCAGAATGTGAATTTGATTAGGACCTACATTCTCATACTTCCAGGAAGTCAGATCATTCCAGTTTCAACACTTATTCCCAGGTCTCTTTTGTAAACTAACCTCTGCAAAAACAAAGCAAGTGTGTGAGTGTAAGTTCTGCAATTCTCTCCATAAAACATTTTCAGTGCCATTATAACCCTAAAACATACCTGCACCAGATAATCTTTGGTTTTGTTTAACAGAAACACTAATACCAATGAAACGCTTGCCTCACTGTCTTCGAGGCACTGTTTATACACACTGGCAGGGGTCATGTGGCATGTCTGTAATGTGTCTTTATATCAGACTGTTTTCAATGAAAGTCCCTGTTCTCTCCCACTCGTCTTTGCCTCAGGGTGTGTTCACTACCACAGGATGATCCATCTCCTCGATACGCCCTCCTGCTTTTAAGTATACCTCTGAGTCAATGTTGAAATTTTCTGTCATATGAGCCTCTCCAAGTCACAGAAGATTAATCTACTGACTCAAAGCTGGTAATTTTACTGATGAACTCTGACAATGTTGTTGACGGTGCAACACTCATCTGGGGACTGGAAGGAGCTTGATCATTTGACCTCTGAACCCAAACCATAAAAAAATCAACACAACATTTGCAACACAAATGTAGATCAAATGAGGAAGATGAATCCTTACCACATAAAATGGGCTTCCAATCCCTTTAGCAACAGCATTTCTAATGGGCTATTTTTGAAGGACTATTTATTGTATTGTATTATGGGATTGTTATTGTTCTCAATGAATACGATGAGTGTAATGCAATGACACTGTCTCTACCTGTATCTGTTTAATATTTAAACTAAACACACAGGAAAAAACAGTGTAGAGTTCTACAAAATGTAGAAATGCCAGTACTACAGATGTCATTATTTTTGTATACTTGCCTATGATATTTTAAACAAACTATAAACAAACTAGTAGCCTAATTTAAACCGTTGCAACCCTGACCAGGCAGTTAATAAGGATGCTGTAAATGCAACATACGATGCTGCACATACTTGAAGCGTGATATCTGACTGCTCACTCGTGCCCGGCTGAAAGTAAAACTTCCTGCTTGGCAACTTTTTTGTTGCATCCTGCAGGATCCCAGTCCTGATACACACCTCTAGTCTCAACCAATTCCTAGTGGGCACAGTACGTTTTCATCAGAAAAAGAAAGGCTGAAAAGGTTTGTGAATATAATATGAATGAGGCCACAACAAGATGATGCAATTACATCGCCATCATATCATGGTCCCTTTATCAACAGGGCAACAAATCCAACACAAACAAGCTGCAATTTTCAAATCTCCATCACCTTTTTAATTTGGCATAAGGACAGATAGATGGAAACTGCCCCCTCTGAGATGTCTGTGGCGGCTCGCTGGCCATGCGTTTCCTGTCCAAACCTGTCCCCACTCCAGCCAATACTCCCTAACTTAGAGAGTGCCTTGTTGAGTTTTGTGACCCCAGCATGTTCCCCTTCTCTCTCTCTCACTTTCTCTATGTCTCAGTCCTGGTCATGCTTCTTGGCATCTTAGGCTGTAATAAGTCTCACTCTCAGTGGGGGGATGTGGACGCCTGTTGGGCCGCCTCTGACATTCCCAGCATAGCTCAGCTGTCCTCGAGGCTCCCGCTGCCTAATACAAGCGATGAAGAATACGCAGCCCTGGCTCGTCTAATGAAAGCATGTGTTTCTGTGTGTATGTGTGCGCAAAATAAACAAGACCATCCGAAACAGCATTTAGATAGATATCACTCCTTACATTTTTGTAACATTCTTGACATGTTAACATTAAAACCATCTGGAGATGATTAACAGATTACACATGATTAACACAGTCAAACGTCCCTTAATGCAGATCAGCCAATGGTGATTCTATGAAGACACACTGGGTTGGTGAATAGCTTGGTCAAACAAAACTTGCTGAAAGCATGTCGGTAATGCTAGAAGCCTTTGGCCAGCGCTCTGAGGGTTTGAGTGGCTGACAGAAAGCACAGAAAGCAATCAAAGGAGCATCAAACGGTGCTGCTGACAGAAAAATCCTCAAATTAGAATCCGTCTCATTCTCTTTTCAGAAACCACTACTCACCAAGATAGGAATTAAAAACAACAGCTCGGTTTGAATGACCAAAACATTAGCGAGATGTGACTTGACCACATCGGACTGACCAGAATTATTTCAGACTCTTAAAACTTGCCCGGGTTTTAGCATTTTGGCACGAACACAGTGAGCTAAACAGCATTTCAAAGATGGAGATATTGATGTGCCAAATTTACCTTTTAATAATGAATTCCCTCCAACACCTCTTTTAGTCTTCAGTCGCTCACTTGGCAAAGTTCCCAATCAGTGAAGGGAGAATCAAAACTGAAAGTCCCTTTCCATCCAGGCAAATGATAAACTCTTAGCTTCAAGACCAAATTTCCCTTTTAACATCCTTACACTGTAGGGCAGTCATGACTCAAATAAAGCTCTTCATATAAAGTACTATTGGTCTTTGAGAAAGCCAATGAAACTCTGCCTAGCACAACACAAGCCTTTTCCTGGCTACTCCTTCTATTTCCCTCTTTTCCTCCTCCTCCTTCTGAGTGTGTATATGAACCAGAGGCACACCTCACTCACCCTCCATGTGCTGTTTCCTCCTGATTTCCTCCTCTCCTCTACAATGCCTCTCTTCTCTCTGCCTCTCTGATTTCTTGCCTTGTCTGGCTATGGGCTATGATGTCATAGGCAGAAGGGGTTTGGTTTTGAGAAAGGGGAATGTGCTCCCTGGACACTCATGCACAAAGACCCCTGTGTCAGAGCCAGCCCTCTGTCCCTCTGCCCCACCTACACATAGCCTTGTGCCACACAAAAAAGCCCCCATAACACACTTTAGACCCCCAGACAGAGGCAATGGTGTAGTAATTCCACCTAAAATTAGGTGAGATTACAGGATTGCTGGGTGGAGAAAGAATGTGATACCCAGTCTGCATTCGCAAACTTATGAGTCAGTCTCAGCGAGCCCAGTCTAAATATGAGCATCACTTCTAGCTCCGACTGTGAGAGAATAAGGAGTGACCCAAAACTTTCATCTTGGAAATACAGATTTACACCAACACATACACTGCAGACAAACACACACCCTCACACTCTTTTACAGCATCCTCCTTTTAGGACATATTACCAGACAGAAGCCTTTAGCTCAGGGTTCATCAGCTGGTGGAGAGTAGTCCGGATGCAGAATCAGCAAAGTACTGAGCACTTACCGTAGCAAAGCTATAAATGTATGAAAAAAATGGGCCATAGTTCAGAGACACTAGTTTTTTAAACACGAAACACTGCAGCTTCTGTAGCAGATCCTCTGTTGTTTCTCATCCAATCACATCCATTTATGTAAATTATTTTACTGTAGGCAGCTCATCAGGCCAGAGCCTGCCTACAGGGCTAGAGACACTAAGTCATAAAGGGGAGGGTTTTCACAGACTTTATTAGATTTTTCATTTTAGTATCTAGTCTGCTTTGAACAAACTGACGACATGGCTTGTTTAAAAGTCAACTACAAAGACAAAAATAAACAAAATTTTATTCATTCAAAATAAATGGCTCATCATTTCAGAGTCTATGCTGCTAGTAACAGTCACTTCAGCCCTTCTTCTACATCACAGCCTAAGCACTAGCTGAATGCACCATGATTGCAATTACACAGTATACACTCTTTAAAAAATTTTATCTAGAGTCCTTAAGGGTTCTTCGATTGTCCATCTGGGTTAACCCTTACGTGTTGTATTATAATAATAATACAACAAAATGTTTACCAAGGACATTTTTAGAAAGCTACAATTGTTTAACTATTCAAAGAACCAAAGAATTTTAGAAAACGATCAGCAAACTAGCTACTAATGTTAAAAGAGACTTAACATTGTATTCTTAGTGGCAAAAATATACTAGACACCACTGTATTTCACTAACCGTTCTGTTGTGTAGTATGTAATGATCTACTCTTGTTATTGTGCGTGTGATAGAGTGGACCTCATTATTATCTTTGAAATGCTGAAGCAAAAATAGCACAATGAGTCCTCGTCCCAGGGAAAATGGCATCTAAGACTTTTAATGTCCTTGTGGCATAATGAATGAATTGACTTTTTTTTTTTTTTTTTAAATTAACCATGGGAGACAATTGCATACTGATAAGAGTGACCAAGGTCACAGAAAGCTCTTACTGAGAACTCAAGGTTATTTATTGCAAGTTACTCTGTGCTAAAAATACGAAAAAATATAAAAAGAGATTAATATAATTTCCAATACCAATTTATACTATTTCAATGAAAATAGCTAAGGCGTTGTCACTAAAGAGTGACTGTGACTTAAATACAAAACCTTTACAGAATTAGGAGTGTTTTTTTTTTTTTTTTTTTTTTTAGACTTCTCACACTTTACAGTCTACTTGGAACATTTTGTGAAAGAGAAATCTCTGTTCTATATAGAACCCTTGACTGTTTCCCCACAGGGGCAAACTGAAGTATAGTTTATAATTCCAGAGATTTAAAAAGAAATCTGTACTGAAAATATCAACATTAGGTGTCCCAATGTGCTTTACATAAAAAAAAGATTATACAGATGAAAACTTATGTTAAAAGATAAGAGGTTTTATAATAAAGCAAATGATTAATGTGTGACATGTAGTTTAGTTTTCAACCCCTAACTCGGAAAGTGGAGCAGCTGAACTCATGGGAAATTTCACCAAGCAATATCTGAGTTTAATTGCCACAGCCAGCATTTAGTTTTATATTTGTGATTTCCCTGAAAGAGGAATTTCAAGAAGCTTTAAGACAGACAATGGCCTTATTTATCTTATGCCCATTAGCTCTAAATGAAAATGCCATGTTTCTGTATTTCCAAAACACAGTCACCTGGATCACCACCAAGCTGCATGAAATTGATGTTTTATCAGTTTTTCTTTTCACACAAACACCACCAATGCCTGGAATAAAACAGCCGTGTGTCTAGCAATTCTGTCTGCCAAGGCACTGAGCCGCCTCCATTAGCAGCCCACACAGCAAAATCACTATTGTTAAAATTAACACCTAGAGTGTTACGCTGGTCCCAAATGCACACTCTGTAATTACACTAGCCTGTGATGTACCAAATATCACTGCTATAAGCATGCACTCACTTATTAGAGACCTTTTTGTCTAGTCATAAAACTCCATTTGATGTCTAATGGATGGTGTTACACATCACAACAGACCTACGATACTGTTATGCAGAAACAAGCTAACATAAACAAGCTAAGCTGCAGAAACTGCTTCAGACACGCTTACCATGCAATTACCATGAAATTAAACGCTTCACAAAACGCTTGTCTTTAAGGTTCAAAAAGCAGAGGTGTCCGGCATAATTCATGATGCCTCAAGATCAAGCAAGGATGGTTTGTGAAGGTCATGACTAGGAGGTTTTGCTGAAAAGTAGGTCAGTGTGAGCAAATCAATACACAAGGCCACTGAGGGTTGTTACACACACACTATTCAGAACAATAGACAGGACATAGCTACAGAAATCAGGTTCCACCCATTTCTTAGAGGAAAAAAGCCTTAAAGAAAAAACCAACTGGTAAAATAATTAAACGGCCAAAGGTTAGATCCACTAGCATACCGCCTCTTCAGTGTAGGCAATGATTCTGCAAAAAAAGAACTCATTTAACTTGAAACAGGAATGACTGTGAGGTCTGTGAGAGATGTGAATTATTTATATTAGCCAGCACAAGGATATACTCTGAAATAGGTTATAAAAAGTCCTTCAGAGAAAAAACTCTGGAGAAATCCTTGAAGGTTCAGTTGAACCCTGCAAAAGTGTTTTCCTAGCAGAGAGACAGGCAACCTAAGAACACTTAACTATCCAAAGAATAGTGGCATGGTGGTACAGCGGGTAGCATCTCACAGCTCCAGGGCTCCCAGTTCCACCTCATGTGATTTTTCTGTGAGTTCTCTGGGTTCATCTAAAAAATGCATGTAGTTGGATTGGCTATGCAAAATTACCCCTTGGGGTGAATGATTGTGTGAATGGTGCCCTGTGATGGACTGGTCTCCCGTCCAATGTGTATTCCTGCCTCGTGCCCAGTGTTCAAAGGTTAGGCTACAGACCCTCCATGACCCTGATCAAGATAAAGCTCTTACTGGATATACACAGTAGCTTGAAACTGTCAACTGTGTCATGCTTTTTTTTTAATAGTGACACACCACTAGTGACATGACTATTAGTGCACTACTTGAGAAAAATGAGGTCAAATCCTCATTTACCAGTACTCCACTGAATGAACAAATGATATAAGACTGTATAAGAGGTGAGAATTCAAGGAGAACTTAAAAGTAGCCCCTTAAAGCTTTGTGTATTTAGAGGCAGATAAGTGAACAAACTGGGAGGACAGGCAGGCTAAGGCCTCACACCCTGCTTCAAGCACTGCTGCAAATATAACCTCTAATCTGGAGAAGGTGGTTGCACATACACAGCGTAGGAGGATCATCTAGATACTGTCAGCAGCCTGAGATAGCAAGGCAGCACACACAAACCACTTCAGACGAGCAAAGATAGACCTTATATTTTATAAGTGACATGATTTCAATTTAGCTTTGTTTTTCATGTTCATTTGTTTTGGTCCTGTCCCCACCCCTATTGGTCTGTTTCCAATTGTACTCACCTGTTCTGTGTTTCATGTAGAATACTTTGAGTCTTGTTTACCGTGTTTCGATGTATAAACCCGTGTCAGTGTTATCATATATGATTATGAATTACCTCTGTTCGTTGTTATCTTCTCTTCCTTGATCTACGCTATGGACAATGATGATAATTCATAGATTGCCTCTAATAGATATCACACGGCTTTAACACTTCTGTCCTGCCTCGTATATAACCACACATTACAGTTTAGAATCAGCAACCAAATTTGTTTTCAGAATCATACGAGTGACATAGGTTTCAAATAATTTCGATAATTATTTCGGCTCGCAGCGCTTAACTTAAATCTGAATCCGTGGAAGGTCGAGCTGCTGTACATTTTTGGAAATGCTGACACCTTGATCTTTCACTTGCCTTTGAGAACTTTCTGATCACTCCTTCTGAAAATGCACACTCTCTCCATATTGTTGAATAATCCACTATTGCTGTCAGCACATGGTTCTACTCTATATCACATCTGGAGAATCGATCCATTTCTGTCCTAGCATCTCAAAAGGTGACTACTGCAACTCACTTGTGTTGGTCCAAAATGTAGACTTGTCTTTACTCTTCCTAAATTCAACCATGTCTTATTAATATGCTATTTAATCCTACATTGCATATATCAGATGAAATATCATTGGATTTTAGCACACAGATATTTCTATAATAAGCCTCAGCAGTTACGAGACATCGCATGAATTAGATGCAATGTATGACTGATCTGATGCGCTTCTGATACTGACACTGATAAGAACACAGACCACAGAAAGATACCGTAGTCTGGTTAATGGAAGCGGAATTACAACTGCTTAATCAGATAAAGACCATTATGCTAGAGACATCAGTGATGTTAGTACCACAGTGGAATTCAGTATTGCAAATAGACAGCAGAGCCGACATGGTCTCTAATCACAATTACAAGTTGGAAAGAATCCACATGACAATTTTACATGACATTTATAGCCCTACCAGCCATAGGCTAGTGGTTTATATAAAGTCAAATCCTACTTTATTACTATTCTGTAATTAAAGTGTGACTCTTGCAATAATAATATGGTTTTATGAGAATGTTGCAATAATAATATGATATTATCTGATATGATGCAGGATTAGCGGAAGGCTGAAAGATGAGTGTTGGCTGTGTCCTGCTTGTGATTTATGAAAGTGCACTGATCTACCAAGGATCGTCCTCAGACATAGCCTGCTTTGCAGGCCCAGGGGGAGATGCGAAATGGAGCACTAGCAACTGCTCTAAATTTGGTGATCAGACAGCAGGCTGCCATACTTTGCAAGGAATTCTGCTTTTCAGAAAACCTGCTTTAGACAAGTTCCCTGACAGCTCCAGATTGCATTTTCAGCTTTATTACATCATTAAACATGATTGAAACTTTACGTTAAACTATGCCAGTGCTACCTGAGTTTCAGAAATATAATTATGCACGGCCAGATAGGGTTGCACAAGTAATCATATTTTAATCATGATAAAAACGTTCTTGATTCTGATTGGTTAGGAGGTATTGATTCATTCTCTATAACAGCACAGCTCTGACAAAGTGAAAAAGTCAGGGAATTATTCTTTGTAGCTGTTAAGTGTAGGTGTTAACTTGTTACATGGACATTCCACAACATAAAATGTGACTATAAATGGATAAAAACTATGATGTGTTGTTCCTTAATAAATATAAATTGTAATTTTTTGGCAAATTGCTGTGGTTTAAGAGAAATAAAACACCTCAGGATGTGCTGTCCCACATTTTGGGTTGGTAATATCATCACAAAACTTCATTATTGATTACTTTCCTACAACAGCACTCCCTGTCTTGTTTTGTTTCTCATTATACCAATTGATGATCTTAGCTACAGCGCCCTAATTGGTTAACTAAATATAATGTTATAGATATTATTAACTGGTGCATTAAATAATAATGTCCATATTAATATGTGTTAACTACCTATTTTGACAGGCCTCAGTGCTCTCACTGCCGTGGCCCGGGGTGAAATGCCCGGCCAGGGAGCCAACTCCTGCCACTGGGGTCGCACGGGACAGTGCACTCCCAGTGCCGGTCTCAAGCCTTGATAAAAATGGAGGAGGGTCATGTCAGGAAGGGCATCCGATGTAAAAACTGTACCAAATCAAATATGCAGACCAACGATCTGCCGTGGTGACCCCTAACAAGAACAGCTGAAACAACAACAACAACCTATTTACATTGGTTTACTTACTTCATTATCGGTTTATTTATTTGTTTGTTTTTTCATAGTCTATCTAATTTTTTGTATTTGGCAGCTGAAAGTTACTACTACATATTTATACATTTGTAGGAACAGATTTAGCATTTAAATAAATTAATTTCCATATTGAGCAAGATAAGTGTGCTTACTATTTAAGCAATTATTGTACAGACTATAGTTGCTCAGAGATGTGCACAATTGTTTCATTCCATTATAGAAAACATTTTAGGCCATATTAAACAGGCATCTATAATGACCATAGCTTTAAGGAGTCATCCTAATGAGAACCATCCTTCTCTGTTATCACATATGCTTAAAGAAACATTGTGGGATTTCTGTGAAGCTGGAGGTCAACACCACATGACAGTTCTGCCAAAGTTCAGACAGGTTTACAAGTTTTAACAAGACAGGTTATCACATCTGTCTCCCAGTGAAAAAGTAGTCGATGGGAAACAAGTGATGAGTTCAACTTCCAGATTTTTCTTCTTTTATTCTGCGGCTTTTCACTCTTATTTTGTATTTGAAAAACAGCATGTTGGTTTTTAAAAAGCTTTTTCAGTAGACTGGGCCATTAAGGACACAGAAGTACTTTAGTGGCTAATGAAGATTTAAATTTTCTCATTATTGAAAAGTAAACACATTTATAGGGCAGGCTTGTCAAAGCCATTTAGCATAGCGGTAATAATAATTAATACTGACAGCGAAATAAAACAGCAAAAATACAGCAAACTAAAATTTCTTACCATAAGACTTTTATCCATTGTGCGACAAAGCACTTGCCAAGGTGCTGTATACTTCAGCATGTTCTTTTATTCCTTGAGGCTTTTGTACTAAACATCAATTACTTCCCTAGCATTTTCATTACATGCACGTTCCTCCTTTAATTAAAGCTCACCAGCTATCTGTCCTCCTCACAGGACAGAAAAACAAAAGCAGGCACACTGGGAGTATGTTCTGCCCTACTGCAGACGTCAGCTATGGACATTCGTGCAAAGTCATCCGGGAGGGCTTTTGAGCTGAAAATGAGCTTAACATCAAAAGTAATTATATGGTTCTCCTGCTTGTTCTCTTAAGGCAAGGGATCAGAGAAGGATACAATTTGCCTGATTTTGGTTGAGTTCAAAAGCGAAGTGACTTTTTCTTCCTCTAATGGCAAAGTTTGGTGAAAATGTGGCTGGACAGGACACGTCTTGACTGAGCGGAGTAATGTTCAAAAACAAACAAACAAAAAACCCGGAGACAATGGAAAACAACTTGGGCTATATATTCTACCGAATATTGGCCTGGGGGTGAATACTTATGCAGCCAACAAATATCCGATTTTTTTTGTTGAATTAATCTTTTATCACAATCAAACATTTTTTGCACCATCACATGTTAGACATATTGTGCGTATCAAATGGTAACAATCCCAATTAGGTCCATTTCAGTTCTAGTTTATAAATCTACAATATGTGGTAATGTTTAATGTTGAATATTTATGCAAGCCACTGTATGCTTTTAAGTCACTATCAGCATTAGATGAGCTCATGCTCACTGCCACGGCTTGAAAATAACATGGCTAACTGCAATTTTCACCAGCCAAATGCTATACATCTTAAATATCCATGTATGTGCAATTTTGAATTCTGCTAAAATCAATGTTAATGAAGTTAATAAAGTGTGGCAAATTCATAAAACAGAGAACAAGCATCACCTTTCTGGAGGGTCTACTGCATGTTACTGTTTGACCTAGTCGTTTAAGCCATTTGTCAATACATACGGCCTAGCTAATGTTCTGGAAAGTGTGAAAGACTACACAGGCTGCCGAAATAATCAGCTATGATGAAATAAAGATAAAAATTCTTGGAGATATTCTACGAGATGTTCTTTTCTTTTTTTTTTTTTTGGATGAGTACCTGAGTAGCACTGCTAGCTTATCCATCAAAGTGGCAAGTTTACCTACATTTGGCAGGTGGGCGAGTGTTAATTTCAAATACTGCTCAGAAATTTAAAATGGACGCAAAATGAACTAAAAAAAAATGAAAATGACTAAAAAAGACTTTCTGTGACAATTCAAAATGAATGGAATTCATGTTCTTTGCCAGGGTACATTATGGATTGCCAGGACACATAGCATGCAAGGTCATTAATAGCTCCACCTAGTCACGCACTAGACTTCTAGACACTAGACACTACACTTCAGTAGTGCTGTGAGGAGGTCGGCTAGAGTGGCTCATCCTGTGTGTGTGTGTGTGTGTGTGTGTGCTGCTGGCAACCTAACTGGATCTATTTGGCGGTCATAGATCAGAATGTTTGTCCTTGGTACACACAACCCAAATTCAGAGAGCCTGTAACTGTAACACACTTATACTACTATTGAAAAAAATTCAAGCAAAAACACTCTATTATCTTAACTACCAATGAAGGCCCTAAAAAGCTAGCTCAGACTGCTTTCCACATTAAGGAAGGATGGATGATTGTTTATGGTGTGAGGAAATATTTTGCATTTTCTGTGCTAACAGATAGACATATCCAGCTGTGGCATACCATAGCTCAGGCAATGCTAAGCACTCTTTTCCAGATGCGGAAAGAGCAGGTACAAAATGCCAGTGCCTCTTTAGAGCACATTAATAGCAGGATGGAGGGAAGGAACAAGTTGATTTGTTTGTGCTCAGAGCACAGCATGAGAAGTGAGGTCAGAGAGGAAGTACCCCAGTCCGTATCCAAGGCTGAATGCTCAACAAAACTAGAACAAAACAAATCATGTGTCATACAATCCACTGTGTATTCAGTCGCATTTCATATTAGTCACAGTAATCTCAGTGACATACATATTATGGGTGGTGTCCCTAGTGCTACATCAATCAACCATAGGTCCTTCTTGATAAGTTACGTAACTCTACATACCCAATATAAAAACACATCTGATTTCTGTTGAGATTGCGTTATGACCCCTTCCAGAAAATCATATTTCTGGCATGTCAGGATCACATGATGGTCAATGTCAAACCAAAATCACTCCAATTTATGATCAGTGAAAATATACATTCCACTGTTATTCTTTCATTGAAATTTGATAAATAATACAACTGATGTTTTATTTTAAGTCATAACACCAACCTTATTTCAACAAAAATCACGTGACTTAGATGTTACATCAAATTGACATAAAACTTGACAACAAGGATGCCAATGAACACCCCCCTATGTAAAGTGGTTATCTAGCATTATCTACGCTCACCGTCCACTTTATTATTATTATTATTATTATTATTATTATTATTATTATTAACTGCACATTCATGCAGTTATCTAATCAGCCAATCATATGGCAACAGCCCAATGCAAAAAAACACACAAATACAGGTCAAGAGTTACAGGTAATGTTCACATGAAACATCAGAATGAAGGTCGATGTTTTGTGCATGCTGAGATGCTTTTCTGCTCACCACGGTTCTAAAGAGTGATTATACGAGTTACTATATCCTTCCTGGCAGCTCGAACCAATCTGGCCATTTTCCTCTGACCTCTCTTATCAACAAGGTTTTTCCATCCACAGAACTGTCGCTCACTCAGTGTTTTTTTTTTTTTTTTGCACCATTCTGTGTGAACTCTAGAAACTGTTGTGTGTGAAAATCCCAGGAGATCAGCAGTTTCTGAAATACTCAAACCAGCCCATCTGGTACCAACAACCATGCCACACCTCTTCTTCATTCTGTTCATTTTCTTCATTTCATCCATTGATGTGAACATTAACTGAAGCTCTTGACCTGTATCTGTATGATTTTATGCATTGTGCTCCTGCCACATGATTGGCTGATTAGATAACTGCATGAATGTGCAGGTATACAGGTGTTCCTGTGGACAGTGAGTGTATAGTATAGTATTATTATTATTATTAATGAAATTATGGTATAGTATTTATTTAATTCACTGTTAGAACCTAGCTTTTAACACTGTTAATCATGCAGTACCCAGGTGTGTCTCTGTTAATGCATTCCTGCTAGCCTGTAGGCTGAGCTGAATTTCCTTTGCCAAGCACATACTGCTGAGCATGCATTCTCAAAGCAAAGTGCACATATATATATATATATATATATATATTAAATCAATTGTAATAGAAACACAGGCATATGGATATTTGGAGTACAAATAAGTAGTGATTGAAGATTACGGATGAAAACAAAGTAGGCTGTGATTTTGTTATTATGATTATGATTTATTTCCATAAATCAACAAGGGTAATACATTTTCCACTATTCCTAGATATTTTCCTATTGGCTGAATGAACATAAAAAAGCATTAGTACATTAGTTTGAAATCCACAGACACAAACACTGAATAATAAAAAAAATCATGAATAAAATGAATAAAAAAAATAATTGTGTTGGCTTGCTTAACACGGTAAATGAAGAGAAAACTAAAAAAAACAAAAAACAACTCAGCAATAACATTCCGAAAAGAAATGAGAAGAGAACAGTGTGTCAAATTTATTTCTTCCTGCTAAGCAGATGAGCTAAAAGCAGAATCTCAAAGTCCCACTGGGTTTTAGAAGCACAGCTGCAAATGCCAGCTTTGTTAATTTATCTTTCAAGTGCAGATTCAACTATGCTTTTATATGTCCATCCTCTCAGATTAGATTATGTAATTAATTCTGGCCTTTGCTGTGTCTATTTAATCTGCATATGCCATTTTATTCCAGCGTGTGCTACAGAGAATAGTGGTAATGGATGATTTTATCATTAATGATATCTAATGCTATAACTTTTGGAATATCTGTTTTTTTTTTTTTTAGCAATACCACAAAAGTAAGAATTAAATGAATAATCTACATTAACTGTGTTTATACTGAAATCTTTGTAATGAGCTTAGTGAGTGGTATTTTTGGTTGGTGCTGTATCTTCTGTTATTCTTGTGAGAAGTTTACAGTTATTACAATGACATTTAATAGGAGACAAAAATTCTCAAACATAAGGGTTAACAGTCAGGTTTCACTGGCAGCCCCTAAAAACACTCAAAAACATTCAGTGTCATGATAATGATAAATCCAACATAGAAGTATGGAGATGGGAAATGTCGGACTCAAAATTCCAACATGCAATGCAGCTATGCGATGCAGCTGCACTGAGTTATGGCAGCAACTCGGCTCTGCTAGTTAGTGATTTACGAGATGACAAGCAAAGGTGTGTATTAACATGATATTTGAAGCTTCGGAAAACTTTGTGAGGCAGAGTGTACAGATGAGGAGGTGTGAGAGCTGGACAGACCAAATCACTAAAGGGCTGCTGGAGGTTCCTCCTGCTAGAGGTTTGGAAAATGTAAATATTCATTGTTTCTATAGAAATTTTATGAACAAATACAGTCTACGTGGCCATATAAATATATATCTTGGGTGGATTGTCATCTTGGTAATATTCTTGGAGCAACTTCTTGGATATTTGAGTATGATATTCACTGAGATCCGACTGCCACTGGCAACGTTTTCTCTTTTCATCATTTTCACCTTTTCAAGACGGTATTCTAAAGATCTGATTTGGCCTGGAGCCTCAATGCCTGATCACTCTCATGTGATACACAAAGATCTGAAAAGGCTTTGATGAGCTGTGAGGAAAAGCTCAAACTGACTCCTAATTCAATTGTGATGAAAGAAAGCCTTGTCTTGCAGTGGTCTTCATTGTCGGAGATTGATGCATAACTTTATACTGGCCATTACAGCTAAGCCAGTGCACTTCAATCTGAATACCTCTCTCAGACCAGATATACATAAGATGCCACAGACATGATGAAGACTTGAATGAGATGAATGATGGCCTCTTTTTACTGCTGAGTCAAAATTTATGGCTGTTCTGTGCTGTGATCTAGCATTGGCTAATGGCTGGAGCCTTATGGTCTCCTCATAGCTGTTGTAAACACAGCAAGGTTTATATGAGATGATGCAAGCTGTGCTTGAAACTGCAGCATGCAAAACAGACACATTGAAAAAGAAACATGTGAAGCTAGCATTGGTTATCGTCATGTGCATAGTCAGTAAAGTTTTGGCTCTGTAGTCCTTTTCCACACTAAAAGTCAATATGGAGCATCAGTTCTTCAAGGAGCATCAGTTCATCAGTTCTTTGTCATTGGTGCATTCTGAATCCCATCACCTGCTGCACTACACACATCGGCAGGGGCAATCTGGTTGACGGTAGAAAATTTTTTCTAGGTGGATTGATTACCATGAATGGATGACAGCTGATCTTTTCTGAATCAACACACAGGTATGTGGACATTGACAAAACCGAGCAAAATAGTGTAGCACAAAGTCGCCATATAACTCTCCTGTTAGCACAATATATATATATATATATTACATTGCAGTGAAACAGCGTCAAATATTTTAAGTTGTGGTGCAAGGAGAGAACGCTGGAACGTTGTAGCCATAGTCCTGAGGAGAGGATAAGGACTATGGCTACAAATTCATACTCGGCCAGTTCCCTTAGTTTTTATTAATGCACACAACTATCTAACTATTATTACTTTAGTAAATTAGTTTTTCAGGAAGCCAAAACATGGGCTAGGGAGCACATTGGAGCTTTCTTTTGTCCAGTGGGCTTGCTAATGATGGAATCAGTGTCTGTCCATCCCTCTACAAGATACTAAAAATATCCTGGATTAATGCAGAATTTCAAACACTGACTACCCAACAGTTGCACTCTACCATTCTCAGCTCCAAATGAACAACTGAACTTAAATTCACCTCACTCTGTGGTTGGCAGTTCTTACCGTGACATAGAGAACTGAAATGTTGCCTCTGATCACTGTTAATAGGGATTAGCCCAACTGTCCACAGCACAGTAGCTTTTGTACTTCTTCTCATTAAGCATACTGGTTTTGCTTTGGATAGCTTTCCATAATGCAGGACCAGAAAAAATAATGATGTGCTTCTCTTCGATTACATGTAGGGAAGCGAATGCAATTTTGATGGAAATGTGCTAGACCATCTTTAATTACTATTCTGATTCATGCCAGAGAACACTTTCCAGTTGGGTCTCGTGTTATTCAGGAACAATGACTGCACTAAGAGTGATACTTTGCTTCTAACATAAATATTACATATGTGCATTTACACAACTCACATCTGAAAAAGCTTATCAAGACCTTTTTAACAGCTGTATGTAAATTCAGACCCATTAGTTTGATTGTATTGAATAGTATTAAAAGCATCACATGTTGTTACTAGAAGACAATGACATTCTGGATGTGCATTCAATCTTAATGTTTGTAGAGCAATAATTAGAACTGATTCCTAGTTAGCCTTTGTCATAGCTATTATCAAAGGTATCAAAGGTTTGTAGCAATTTGCATCCAATTTGAGTAGTGGTTTCTTTGTATAAGCCTTCATTTAAAGCACACACTTCATAGTAAGGCTGATTTGGTTGGGAATAATCCTGCTGTGAAACAAGCTGGCCTAGACCATAAAAAGGCAATAACAACAAATTTGTACATATAGTGATGAAGATGACATAACACACATCATCCACCTGCTGCCAACGCACTTGAAAACATATGCTAAATAACGTAATATAAATTGAACTGAATGATAGTAGAGCTTCTGTTGATACTAGATTCTAGTCCAGTCAGAATTGGTCAAATAAGCTGAGGCCAATGAGCTGGAAAATCTTGGGTGAAATAAGTAATAGGCAAGACAAGAGAGATGTGACAAATTTATATGCTTGTTTGGAAATTAGGGTGGTCTTACATGTGAGGCTTGGCTCAGCATCAAGCTCTGGTCTGAGCAGTGGAGCGTAATCCTTAAAGCATGACTCACGCCATTGCCTTCATTTGTAATTTCCGACAGTGACCCAGCATTTTGCTATCATCGCCTTCATTTCAGAGCACTGCCAAACCCAATTTGGAGCCCTTTTTGTCACCAGGGTATCTTTCAACAGGAGGCCATACACAGCAGATCCCTCTAACGAGCACAGGATGGAAGAAGAGCTGATCTGTGTGTGTGTGTGTGAAAAAAGGGAAAGGTTCTGGTGTACCATCTTCAATCCTATTTGCAACCACTGATTACCCTTCTTTATTTAGCCAGAGTGAATACACTCCCTGCCTTCATTATCATTTGATGGGTGAAAGTACCAGGCAATACATGCACTAAATTTTACTCAGATCTTCAGATACCTTTTTAGGAGTCTCTAATTATTTTTATTTTAATATAATCTTATATATTATGGAGAGTCTTATGAAACAAGACTGTGAAGTAACCTCAGCTGTCTAACCACACCTAGAGCATTCTGGCATTCTTAACATTCTTGGTCCTCCTGGAATTCAATAGTGACTGGGCTTGGCACCTTACTATCTCTATACCATTAGCTTGGATCATGCATGAATCTTGAAGCCTATCAGATTTAAGATTACCTTATTTTCATATTCCAAATGTTTTGCTATTTTAGTGGCAGGAAAGAAAGTTCTTCAATCCGCATTTTCTATCCCTGATATTTTGGGGCTGTAAGATTTGCGTTTAAAGGCAGTGGTTTAGACACTACTGAAAACCCCAGTCCCCGGTTTCTACTCAAGATGAAACTGGCAACTACAGATGCATTAACTACGTGTTGGTTAATCATCAATGTTAATGATCTGAATGAGAAGCCCAGAAGGTGTGTAACTAACTCTGAATATGAGTAACTTTCCCCCTGTAAATATTAACATTATTTCGCCAATTCTAAATATGTAATTGAACAGAATAAGAGGAATGTACATGTTGTTCTTTCAACTGCTCCCGTTATGGGGTCACCACAGCGGATCATTGGTCTGCATGTTTCATTTGGCACAGGTTTTCACTGGATGCCCTTCCTGACGCAACCCTCCCATTTTATCCGAGCTTGGGAATACACCCCTGTGGTTCCCTGCCTGGGAATCAAACCCGGGCCGTGGCAATGAGAGTGCGGGATCCTTAGCCGCTAGAACACCAGGGAATGTAAATATTATGTTTTGTTTATTGACATTACTAAATTCTCCCTTCTCATATTTTTACAAGAAATGAAGTTACATATTTTGTAGTAGACCTTATGCAATGTGAAATCACTATGTGGTAGTGGCACTGAACTAGTGCAAAAAGGTTCTTTGCTCAAGAGCCACAGTGTGTTAAGCATTTTTGAAGGGAGGTGAAGAGAAAGTTATTAAATAGTGGTTTACAGCAGGTGGGCCACCAAACATGCCTCCACAACCAGAGCCATCTGCTTTTAACTCCAACTGTTTACTCAAAGTCTACCAGAGGGGACAACTGACTCCTTCCTCTGCATGCTCCACTAGAGCTCTTTCAAAGCTTGTCAGATTAAGTAAAGACAACAAAACCCTCCTAGGACGTATTCTATTGTCACTTTTCTGTCTACATAGAACTGATGCTTCTACTTTAATGAAAATTAAGTACAGACACTGCAGACACAATAATATTAATGCAGTGATTCGACATGCATACTGTATTTGTCAATCCAAGAAGGCATTTGGAGACACATGGCTCTTATTAGTGAGCAGAAACGATTGCTCTGACTCCCTAAACTGAGCCAAAATTCACATCCCTACAGGAAAACTGTAGCAAATTATCCAAGAAATGCTCAGAAACTCCCACATTTACAAAAAAAGGTGGGGCTCATAGGAGATTTTAAAAATGCTGCTAAGTGCTTTTCCTTGTAATGTGAAACAAATGGTCTCACTTTCGAAATGATAATCATGTGATTAATTTTATCATGTGTCTTTGTGATAATGCATCCAATATGTAACTCATGGGTGTATTAAGCCTGAATGCTCATAATGAAATAGACAGCAAGGAAATATTTCAATGATTATATGTGTTTCTCCCGAGAGTCTAATTCCAGAGTCATGCACAGGGTAAATACTGTAAAACTGATAGCTGTCTGGCAATATGTATGTGGCAGAGACTGCCTGGCTGACTGGGACACACATAGCTAGAAAATGTTTTCACAATCATTAAGAGACAGGATGCTTTCTGAGGAGACCAGCTGAGACGGAGGGAAAAAAACCACAACACTAACAACCTCCAACAGCTTCCAAGATGTGTGTGTTTCCCACCATGTTTACTGTGAAAGCTGATTTAAAAGTGCCAAAACACTCAAATGAGAGTTAAAACACTGAGAGTTACGCAACAATGTTCTGGAAAAATAACCACTTAGTTATTTGTGTGTGTGTGTGTGTGTGTGTGTGTGTGTGTGTGTGTGTGTGCGTGCATTTGTTTCAAAGTGGTTGGGGGACAGGACAACCTCAAAAGATAGAGTACAGAGAAATATTTCTGCTTCTGCAATGTCATTTAGTGTCTAAGCCTTAAGTAGACCACATAAGCAAATGTAGCCTGCAGGTTCCACTGTCCCTGTTTCTAAACAGAGCACACATGATACCCCTCAGCTCACATCTACCCATCGCTCCTCCCATTACAGCGAAGGAAAACAAGCAGGGAGCTAACATCCTTCCTACTTCCCAGTAAGATGTGACAGAGTGGAATCCTTGTTCAGCTGCCAAACATTAAAACACTACACCTTTTATAATTTAAATTCAACAGATCAAGAAGGAGTTTGTATTAAACAGCACTGAGTGTCTTCTGGTTTCCAGCCTCCATATGTGCTTAGGTATGTGCACGTGGGCTTTCCTCTTTAATTTAGAACACAGTGTCATAAATAAGACTCAAATCTAGAGGTTCTTATATGGATGATTATTGGTATAAGAAAGTAAGTATTTTCACCAATGATTTGTGGAAAATTTTATCATTGCGTGTAACGTTTGGTTCACACAATCATTTTCACCTGGTTTTTTTAGTGCTTGTAATTCTGGAGAAAATCAAACTGCAGACAGGAAAAGCAAGAGGTGGCAGCTGGTGAGTTGGATCCAGTGCTGGCAATGGTTTAAAATTCCTCTGAGCAGCAGCTTCCTGTTTTCTACTCTTCTTCTTCTTCTTTTTTTTTTGCTTTCGAAATGCAAAGCTTTCAGCAAAGTCTGCTTTCACTTCAAGGACACTGGGGTTTTCCACATAGTGTCACATCACTTTGCCTATCAATAGGGTTCAACAGGGTGTGGTGGACAGAGCACACAACTTTTAGGGGAAATAACTATCAAGAGGATATCTTGTTTCTGTGGCAGGCAGGATACTGTGAAACACTGTTTTCTGTGATCATTAAGTCTTTTTAGTAAAATTTACATTCGGACATTTTCTTCATAATGCTTAGTATCAATGGCCGAATAGAACTTACCACCAAACACCCAAGCTGGTATTTATTTTAAATGCTTTATTTTCCCATTGAAAAAGCCCAGAAATCAATGCCAGCTCTGGCTTAATAACAGTGTGGTATACTGTATTACTCAGTGTGGTATAACAGTATTCTTCTGGGGTGGATAAATCACTAGTTACCATGTACCAGGACAAGCAGATTATGTATCCAGGCTATTAGTTTTTCATTCACGGTGCACAGTGGACAAGTGGGTTCATTAGGATGTTGACGTGATGGTTGCAAGTTTTTTTTAATTTTTATTTCACTCGTCTAACAACCAAAGGAAAAAAAAAACCCTACCAGCTATTGACTGTGTATTCTTATTCTCCGTGTAGAAAATGACCTTGATGTGGTGCACAATACACTTTCTGAATCCTGCAACCTGCTGCACTACACACCTGAACCGAGGACATAGACTGGCTCTCAGTAGGAACTCTCCACTATTCACTATTGATTCACTATTGATTAGCTTGAACGGATGCTAAACAATTTTTCCAGAAACAGTGACAAAAATGAGCAGTGCAGCACAAAAACTATCATGCTAGAACATCACACAGCCACCTCACAATTAAACGCGTCGTTGAGAGTAAATGAAAACACCAGCCAGACTCCATTAACACCTTCATGTGCGATGAGAGAACTCCAGACCTCATAGCTCAAATGTTAGCTAAAGACTTTCTGGCTTTTTGTCAAGGGCACAAACATGATGCTTCATCACAAGAGACATTATCAGGAGAGGATAAAGACTGGCTACGTAAAGTTGCCCCTTCCAGGATTCAGGTACTCTCTTATTTTCCACAGTCTCTATTAATGCACATAATTAGCTTGTCATACTTTTGAGCTAAATTATGTTAGTTGCCACTTTTTAGCTTATGCTAGCTAAATGAATTTGCACACACCTGCTTCTAATACAGTTCTGGTACTGTGGTGTTGTTGCACTGTTGTTTTGCTTCGTAGTTTTTATTGTTGCCATCCTAACCACTGGCCTGGCACATTCCTGATTGCGGATTTAAACTATTAAGCTGCCCCTTCAACATTCGTCTTTGTTCACTGACGGAACATTCGTCTTTGTTCACTGACGGTTCTTTGGGTTTGTTAGCACCAGCAGGCCATTAAACACTAACCTATAATTGCTGCTTTCTCCATGTCCTTTCGGGTTTCAGGTTTGCATGCAGTATCAATTAACTCGTGGCTGAAGGAAAAGTGCAAGTCAAGTGCTTTCAATTCAAGGCAAGAGAATCTTTTTAAACTGCACATTAAGTGTACATAGGCATGAAATGTTGCAAATCCATGTCTGAAAATGTATAAAACACATATCCTGGTATGACATGCTGGGCAAGTTAGAGATTAACCGAACAATGCTTATACAAAATCAACAGACCGGAATAGTAATGGCATAGTAAGACAATTTTAACACTGTTCCTGCAGATGACACTGCTAAGACAAAGAAGTCACATTTACACATCAGACCCTGTAATGAGACACTCCATTTAGGCTTCACATCAACTAGTTCTAAACAAGGACATGCTTATCTGGGACAAGGTAAGATCACAGAGGTGTTGATATCACATAAGATCAGCATTATCAGTTACAATTCAATACTATGTAGTCTGCCATGTGCTTAAAGCAGAATATCCTGCAAGCATCACTCTGCACTCATGCACACTAAAAACATCAAATATGCAGTAAGCAATTATATGCATAAAATCTGAACAGAAATATGAAAGGTGCAGTAGAGTAAGCAGGGGTGTGGCCATGTCTTTGGCACAGGGTGGCAGCTGTCACCCTTTAAATAAGTCTTGCCACTCCACCTCGGACCTAAAAGAGGAATATCACTCCTGTATAATTCCAGCTGAATTAATTCTAACTCATGTTGTTGTAACTGTAGGTAACGATCAAATTCCTTGATAATTAGGAATAATACATCAACTATGAAGGCTATACAGTAACGTCATAATGTGGTCATTCATGCTGCATCAGGAAATGCAAATGCAGCTATGCACTGTCATACATAATTAGATGTCTAATCCCATATTTATACACACACACACACACACACACACACACATATATGGAATCAGACACCTAATTATGTATAAGACAATGCATCCTGATGCAGCATGAATATATACAGTATACACACACACACACACACATATATATATATATATATATATATATATATATATATATATATACACACACACACACACACACACACACACACACACAGTCTATTAAATGGGTTCATAGCTTCAGACTGTGCATACACAGACGAAATGGGTCTTGCACAGCAATGCATTAACTTCTGAGAGGGTAAGAATAAGAAGTTGAATTGTATGATCAATACTTCAGGTCACACTGACATGCTGCAAAGAAGGCAGCCCTGCAGTCACCTCCAAACACTGTCGTCTTTCAACAAAACAGCGTCTAAGCAATAATTAATCGAAGAATGAATCGAATCGTCGACAACACGCTCATCCGAAAGGGGAAGACGCGTCTACTGAAACGTTTCTACTACAGAAGATAAAAGCGCTTTTCACAGAACCGGCTGTGCCCTTCACCGGAGTAAGGAAGCGTGTAATGCTCGGGATGTTACCCGTTACCTCTGAACAGCGCGCGGCATCGAGCGTTGCTCCTCCACTTCCTCAAATAACAGGATCCGTTCTCGGACGGAAACTGCGCAACGCCTTGGACTCGCCTCGCACGTGAGCAGTCTGAATGAAGAGTACAAGTGAGAAATGGGACGCGTGCATCAGCAGCAGCAGGAGCAGCTCATCTGAGCGCAGAGACACGGAACGTTCCGCGCGCACAGCTCCCTCCTCGCTCGCGCCGTTTCGTCTGCCCCGCGCGCGCGCCCCAATGAATAATGAATGCGCTTCGGTGCGCGCGAGGCTTCTGCTATGTTCTAGAGCGGCGCGCGGGCGGCCTCGCGCTCGGGTTACAGTTACCCCTATTCAGCTGAGACTCTGGCCCTCATAACGCTTTTGTTCGCCGGATAGGAGCTGCACGCGGACAGGTGTGGGTTAATGGTGGATGCTGAGCGGCTTCTTTTGCTGCATGAACACAAACAACGTGTGGAACAATTGAGAATGGCGGCGCGTGGAAATGGCAAACTACACGCGCACCTGCAAAGTTGCAAAGCGTCAATGGCATCTGAAGAATGTCTGCATAATAAAGTTCACATACCGTTTGGGGAATATGACAGGAAATTTATTACTTCCAGAAATTGTTTGCATGCCCCCTACATGCTCTCTCTCTCTCTCTCTCTCTCTCTCTCTCTCTCTCATGTTCACAATGTATTGCACAACATTGTGTGGCCCCAAACTGATATGCTGTGCAATGGAATTTGAACGAAAAGTTGCAGAGATAAAAAATTAGGGTTAGGGGCGGGGTTAGCATTTGTACCCTTTCTTACAACCTAATTCTTGTGAAATTGAATGGAATCCAACCACATTGCATTTACTTGCCCATATTCATAAACGATCAAAAATAACCACACAGAATTAGGCTATTATAACTACTGAGGCCTAAACTGCTGTCTCACAATAGCTTGGATTATAAAAATAGATTACAAATAAATATATCCCAGATTTTCTGTCACAGAGATGAAAATCTTTACTCAGTCCATTTTGTAAACTGAATTCCTGATGAACAGCATAATGCCTTCTAACTATACTCCAAGTCTCAGGGATGCTTAACTGACACAAAAGCGTTATTCACTGACTACATTTATTAGCTCACTAATCATTCTGACAGTGCAATGAGGTTATGATAATTATGGTACAATTGGGAAGGAAGCAGGCACATGAAACACTGTCCAGACACAAACCAGCAGTTAGAGTCATACTCCAGTGCTCTGTACTGGGCAGATTTTTTTTTTATAACTAAGTTGGCAAGACATAAATTGGCTACAGCTCACTGCTGCACTGGTAATAAACAAAAGATGGTGTGTTTCTAAAGATCATGCTTCTAAATTTATTTCAGCAATTTCAATGTCTTATGACGTGCTGTCCTAAACAGAGTTCATGATTGACTCTTATTCCATTTATGGAAACACCAACATTTACTGTTGATAGTGATGCTGTAATAAGATTCCTTTCATGTTATATTTTTCAGGCATGTTCTTATTTTAGTGGATCACCTCACTTTTACTCAGAGTGTACGAAAACATCATTGTTTCTATGCAGATGTAGTCATTTCTTTAAGAAGTTACACACCTGGAGCTTTGCAAAATCACACACCTACTATACACGTGATTTATAATGGCCTAGATATGTAGTTGTTATGCTTCCTTAATGAAATGGTGCAAATGCAACACTCTTCTGTGAGAGGAATAAAAGCAAGTGAACACTTTGCAAAAAAATCTGCAGTGCAAATCTGTGTGCAGCTGTGACAGATGGCTGTTTGCAGATGGAGTGTGCAGATTAGACTCACCGGTTGGGTGCACGATGATCTCGCAGCAGCTCCTGGGAAAAGGCCATTCTCTGCTGTCAGCAATACACAGCGAGCTTTCTCACTACCTGCAACACAAAGCCAGCCTGATCAAGATCTTCATTACTGTATCAGAGACATCTTTACGACTTAAATAGTGTATTCATGAGACAGGGATCATAGCAGATTTCGCTGTAAGCATTCACAGCCAAAATAGCTCATAATTAACTAATAAGTTCATTTAGTTCACAATAATATCATTTAACACAGATTCCCAACCCTGGTCCTGGAGTACCTTCTTTCCTACATTTTAGTGTTTCTCCTGTTTTAAAATACCCACTTCTACTTAGGTTGTTAATTAGCTGTATTAGTTGAATACAGGAAAAACACTAATATTTGCAGGAAAGGGGGTACTCCAGGACCAGGGTTGGCAATCTGTGTATAATATCAGTAATATGATATTTATAGAGTGGTTCAACAATCATGACCTCTGTAGTGTTGTCAGACATCATGTCAGCATACGTCATAATGGTCATAATTAATATCAGTACAAATGTCAGAGCTTTTTATATCAGAAACTGTATTAATCTATTATAGGTGTAACCCAGTGACACTATCTGTATCTGTTTAGTGCCCCAAAACATCTGTATTTGAATTTAAACCTGAAGTGGCCATGGACTAAACTGGAAGAGTTTTTGTTCATTTGTTTGTTTTTTTAAAATATGAACGCTACTACTGTGTACAAATGCCAGGATTATCAGGATGGTCTGGGAATTCTGGCTCTGACAGTTCCTCAACCTCAGCTACATCGCTCCAGTTCATAATTGGTCTCAACTAGAGATGTGTGCCGAATATCACTCAAGCAGTTATTAGTTTTGTTTGTACCTGCCCACAATATTTTCTAACTAATTTAGTTGGTTGTATTTCCAAAAATATAAACAAACTGGTAGCTGAATTTACAGCACCATGACCCTGAAAAGACAGTTACTAAGGATGGAGTAAATGCATTGCACAACGCCACGCGGTCATGTTGAACATGGTCTTTATTTGTCTCACGTGCTTCATATCTGAGTGCTCTCTTGTGTCTGCATTAATGTAAAACTTGCTTGCTTGACTTTTTTTTGTGTGTGTGTCCCTGATGCACAACTCTAGTCTCCCCCACATGCCTTGTAGCAAGCTTTCTGGAAAACCTTTAAACCTTTCTAAAAAAAACAAAAACAAATAGTGCACCTCCTTTTCATACCTGTATTTGTACCTGTTTAGAACACATTATCTGTTCAATTCGAATAACGTATTCATATTTGTTTATATCCCTATTATCTGTGCTCTTTGGCTATGGCTGAGCTACTTGCTTCATCAATTATCAATAGGTTAGTTAATCCACATATCAATTAGCAGCAACTCAAGATCAGTGCACATGGGACCTACTAATAGGAACCCAAATAATCAGTCAATATTCCATACATCTGCAACTTCAATCGGTCTTTTGATGCAAAATCCATACTGCAACATGGCCTTAGTAATGACTAGCATCTGAAGCTACATGTGTCAGAAAGTATTATTGTATGTACGTAGATCAGGAAATCGAGGCTGTGTGAAATAAAACATTTTAAATGATAGGCAAAGGGCCAGGAAGGGAGGAATAGTTGTGGGTGAGTTCAGTAGCTACTGAGGTCGTTATGCTGATAGCAAAGCAGCCCACACACACTTTGGTCAGAGGTGAAGAGAATGTTATGAGTAGTTTCTTCCACTCGATTTGTCTGTTTGTGCATGCATTTGTTTATCTTTATGCATTTAAACCTGACTTTATGTAGCTGATTGCAAAATACCATTTTCTATGTTGAATAAAGCATACAGAAAATGATATGATTTTAACATGTGTATGAATGCATGAATTTAAATATAATATAAAATATAAAATAGTACTTTAAATGATATAAAATCCTGAAATATAATTTCAAGTTATGTGTCTCTCTAATTTCAGGCAGAGCTTTTCTAGAGTCACACATGGTGCTCATGAGTGAGCACTTCTGCATACACTGATACACAGCCTTCAATAGGCTAAATCTGCTTAGTCAGCACTCTCGCTCATTCTGCCTTCCAGTGCGTTCTCCCTGTGCTTATTTATAATTACCGTAGCTCAAAGCAGGAGTTTCTCGTGTCAATATAATAATCCAACTGCAACTAACAAACTGCACATAGAAAACCATTGGCTGTGATGAACGGACAATGCAAGGTATTATTGGCACTGATAACATAGGCATATTAAATATTGTGGCTTATGATTTATGCAAATTCTTATGAGCACTAACTCATAAACCAAAATGCCTATTGTTAGGTGTCTGAGTAGGCATGCACTCTTACTCAAAACAACACCTTAGTAATTGTAATGCATTCACAAGACATAAGGGTGGATGAGAGGCAAAGAATGAATGGTGCCATTAAAATATCAACTGATTTTAGCAGGTCTGATTGAATTATCTGGGAGAAACGAGAAAAGAGATGAAGGTGAAATTAGGTGAAATTCTCACCTGAATATTAGCTCAATTTATCACAAGCAGTTGGCAAAATGTGATTATACTGTAGTCTGGGTCTCATATTGCCTGCATTTGTGTTCATTACAGTTTTTGCTTGCTCTTTAGGTTTTTGGGAAACTCATATTTAATGTGAGTCGTGACAATAAAAAAAAAAGATTACTTTAGTATAGTTTCTATTTTATGGAGGTGTCATTAAAGATTTATTTAAATACTAGCCTCAGCAATAATGAAGAAGGAACAGTGCCTTTTTCTTTGGCCTTTCCATGTATAAGACCCATCAATGGATGCCTAAATGCTAAACTGTGACAATTAAATTAGGCTACATACACTGCCCTCCAAAAGTTTGGAAACGCCTGAACAAAATAGGGTTTTTGGGCAATATCAGCATAAATCCTCTTTAGTTAGTGACCATTTTGCATTGATAATAAGGGACAACACAAACTATGAAAACATATTTTATTAAATAAAAAGTTTATGAACATAAACATGAACATAACATAGAAAAATACTCAAATTT
>CM040991.1:16497591-16596370 GCA_022985145.1 Pangasius djambal
CACCTCCTAAATCCTATAAGCGTTCACTCAGTCTTCAGTAACTGTTTTATTCTGGTCATGGTCATGGTGGATTCAGAGCCTGAGAACACAGTGTGAGGAGGAAATACACCCCAATATAAGCCCTGTTGCACAATGTGAATGTCTCAGCCCCAGTTTTTCTAACATTGCTGATAGAACCACCATGCGCAATCCCTAGGTCTGGTACAAAATGGACATCTTTAACTAATATATTGGCCTGTTCCACGTGATTGGATGCCCTGGGCCACAAACAGCTATTACAAAGTGTCTGTGTCTCTACTTGCCTGTCTCTACTTTCTGTTCCTCTTCAAGAGTGTTAACACTATGTACACACTAAAAATGTTGGGATTGTTTAGGGCTCAGATATTTTCTTTAATAACTGCTAAAGCAGTATTGCCTGGTTTCAATGTTCTTTTTCCTCCAACAGGGGCTCGTTCTGAAAAGCATGATATGCCTACGCTCTAAAAGAAAGGCTCCTCTGAGCTGCTAGTGAGCGACCCCGTATACTTTATGTGCCACTGAGCTCACATCCTAGAGTGGGTGTTTCTGAGTCTTTGATGCGAACAGCTCTCTCATTTTCCATGGTGCATGTAAAGGGCATGAGGCCACCTTCTGCCAGGCTCATCTGGCTATAGAGTGCTCCATGACCACTCCTGACTTCCTGTTCTGTTGTTCCCACTTCCTGTCTGCCGGCAGCATTAGTCCCAGCTGTCTCTGATTAGCGGGAGCAGTCACTGGGAATGGCCTCTTCCACATTATGTCATCATCTGGACTTTATGGAGAGAAAGTCTCTTGGCTAGACAAGTCACTTCATCTAGATCAGTGTGGTTCACTCCAACTCCAGGGCAAAATTGAATGTTTTGGATCAGCAGATGTGCGACTACTATCAGCTTCACCCACAGAGCATTAACCGCAGGGACACAAGTAGCAGAGTCAGCCTCTCTTCCCACGACATAACATGGGTCAGTGCATTTCCTATTCAATTATCCAGAGCCTAGATCTAAATGGCTCTAGGAATGATAATCGAGGATTTCACTAACAACAACCAGAAGCAATCACTACAGAAAGTCTAAAATAATTGCCAGTACTAGAGAAGGCACACAAAGCCTGTTAGCACATGAGATGGCCATTTGAAAGAGATAATTGGAGAGGAGGAATTTAAAACAAAAACAACATTTAGGTTTATACATTAAAGCTACAGTGACCGTTCACTACAGTCCAGAAGCTGCATAACACGACAACTCATACACAAATAGCTGACACTGTTTGTCTTCACTACGACTATAATTATATAATGTGTTTTTAAACAGCCCAACAGTGACTCTCACTTCAGCGAAACAGGTGACGTTAAACACGCTACTTCACCATATTAGGGAATCATGTCTCACAGCGGTATACACAGACAGTGTGTATTAAATATAAACATGGTAGTTTTTTTCCCACACAGTGAATGGAATCCGCATTTCATGAACAGTGTGGTAAAACACAAGGCTTAAAAATACTACCTCGATGCCATGCTTATTGCTTCTGTTTTTTATTAGATCTATAATGCACTCTTAGAGGAAAAGGTTCTATATAGCTACTATGTAGAATCCCATAAAGTGGTGTGCCAACCTGAAAAGGTTTCGTTTAGAGAGCTAGAATGCTAAAAGGAGTTTAACATCTAGAAAAAGAAAACTAAATCATTGGACTGAGAAACACATTGGAGCTGTTACTTTCCCTGTGGTCTAGCTAATGGATTTGGATTTATGATTTGTCCAGCCATGGATGTGAATCATACTATGAGGTACATTCTAAATTTTTCTACCAATTAGTTATGGATGAAGTCCATAACTAAAACTGAAAACAACTGGAATGGCACTTTAACCTTAAAACGCCTCTATCCTTAACACATCCCTCACTTATTTTGAATGAATGAGGGAAATGAAGCTGAAACGAGGCTCATTTTATCCACTTTTCATATTTTATACTGTGGATGAAAACATTTGCATAAAACCACTGCAACACAAACACTTTCTTTAATCTACAGATCTCTGTAGAACAGCTTTCCTAAATAAAATAGCAAGGCAATTTAGGAACAATCTCCACTGTTCCACCCAGTGTATTTACTGGTGGTGAAATCTGTCTTATTGTACTCTCTTTTATTTTGGGGACAAACTCTAGCAGTCATTTCCTCTGTGTCATGCCAGAGCTTTTCTCTTCTTCCAGTGCTCATGAATTGAGCTTCAACTTTCCCCTTTCAGCTCAGAAACAGTCACTTTTCAGGTCACATCCAAAGACCGTCTGTAAGCGCAGCTAGACGGCATTCTGAAAATTCTCCTTTCACAGAGACATAAAAGCTGGGAGCCCAAGGATGTTTGCTTTTTAAAGTGACCACCATGTGAGAGTGTTTTCGTTTTCCAAAATAGAAGGCAGTAGCATGGATCATAGACTAGAAGGATGGAAAATCAGATGAAATGGTTTAGTACTATGGAGTCATTTTTCAGATAATGGATTTAAATGCTATTTAGATGTCATTCTGATAAACCCTTACAACATGAGCTTGTTCACAGAGATACAGGACACCTACGTAAGCCTTCATAAGTTTGTAATGTGTTCATTAAGTGTCCTAACACAACCTTGTGCCAACAAAAATTCTTTATGACACCTGTTGAAAAAACTTCATAACTGTTTTTGTAGGTTTTTGTCAGTTATCATTCGGGGCTTACATAGCTGTTCTATAGCTCTGTGAACATAACCATTGAGTATAACTTCACTGAAAGATTAAAGTGTATTTGGTAATAGTATTACGACCAGGTTTTTCATTTAAATTTTAAAATGTGTTTAAAATACTGTCTTCATCGTGGTATGGAAAATCTTTTGGAATTGCTGGACCTAGTTGCTTAATCTGTTATGGTAGGGTGTGTAAAAAATTGTGTTATTAGTGAAAAGGTGAAAGGAAATCCCACCCAGAAATGAAAATAATCTTAACTTTGAAACAACTTCATCACTTCCCACACATATCCCTAAATGGCCAGTCATCCAGCAATGAGGTCATGCCATGTCATAACCCTTTTAATCTCATAACATTTATCATTACTACACAATGCCGATGGATTGCACATATGCTGTAATGATTAAGACTTGTCCTCAGACATATCCTCATTATAAAATCACTTACATAATCGGGATAGGTTGCCAAAATGGAAAACAATAACTCAACACCTGTTTTAATGCATTCCACAAAACCAGGAATAGAAATTGCTTCTCGCAATTCTGCACAATATTGGAACGCATTTCACCTGATCCTAATGCGCCAACGACTAATTAATACAGAGCAGAGAAACCAAAAATCTGCAACAAGATGCTTTTCCCATGGCTAGAAAAAACATGGCTTCTGTGGCTCGTCACACATCATCCTTACACACCGTTAAGCCGTGTTTAATCACTGCTTGTGAGGCCACGGAGCCTCAAGGTCTCCCCAAAATGAAAACACATGCAAACATAATGAGCTCCAGTTAGGGCATTTTAGCTGCTTTTGACAACCAAACAGCTTCTGTGTTGTTTGACTGCTCACAGTCCTACTGATTTGGGTTTTAGCTAAGTGTCCTTCATCACCACTGAACAGACAAGAAGAATGTGCTTTTAATAAGCAGACGTAGGAAGGTATTTCATTGGCATATTTGCATGAGTGGGTACATTTGATCTCCAATAAAAAAGAAAAAGAAAAACTAGTCATAATGGAATTCATTACACTTTCTAGCACTCTTTATTCTACATTATGAATTGTTAACATAATGAAAGTAGTGTTCATAACACATTATATCACCAGTAATAATGACTTTGCATAGTGTCTAAATTTTTTCCCCCCTTTACATAGATTATACCAGCCAGATCATCATGCCATAAAACGTTACAACTACTGAAACTTTTTTGGGGGGAAAATTTAGTGCTGTAAATCTATATATAACTACAGTGTAGTTTTGGGCTTGAAAAAACATTGGAAATTCTGTTGATTTAAATTATTATTTTTTTGTTTAAAATAAGTTTCACTTTACACAGGGCTCACAAATACAGCTTATAAGATATTCTACTTAGGTTATAAAACAATATGTCCCTCAAAATATTCTAGATTCAGTAATGAAAAGTATAAAATTTGTTGTTTTAGAAAAAAAAAACTGGGCAGGTGTCAGGGTTTGTATGACTAAACATAATGCTCTAAACAAACTGGGGCTGGATTTCTTTAGTATTGGTGATATAATGTGCTATAAACACTACATAGAATGCATTCTGTTAACAATATATAAATGCATTATAAACACTGCTGTAAACTCTAATGCATTTTCATGAATAAGTACAATATTGTGTCTAATGCCTTATAACAAATTCAAATTCAAATTTTTAACATGCTATGAATGTATTCACAATTTATTATAGATATGCCTTCTTGGAAAATGCTACTGAATTATCTTGCTACTAAAGCAAGACATGATGATGACATGTTCATTTTTAAACCCCAACCCGAGTTATACTTATCTACTCTTACTATCACTTCATTGAGATT
The DNA here is from genome assembly GCA_022985145.1 of Pangasius djambal. NCBI lineage: Eukaryota > Metazoa > Chordata > Actinopteri > Siluriformes > Pangasiidae > Pangasius > Pangasius djambal. Next base: position 16,502,153 of record CM040991.1, read on the forward strand.
TATTTAGTAAAGCTCTTGCTATGGTATGAAGTCATGTCTCTGCATTTATTTTGGTTCTTGGACTCAACTCGACGCTAGCATTGGAGAGACCATTTAAAAGACACATGCCCTTGAAACCATGAACATTTCACTGATATAAAAGACATAGCATTACTCATAGATCTGGAGGCCAACAGCTACATACACTAACCTCTGTTTTTATTATTTATAAGGACAAACAAGGAAAACACCATCTGTTTAGACTTCAGAGAATCAATAGGAAGGAACCCTGCAATCACATGTTGGGCAACCCAGACGTTAATGCAATGACGTTATTATTTACCATATGACGTGGAATCCAACGTCCCTTTGAGGTTTTCTTAATTAGAAGCCAAGTTAACCAGAAAACCAGATCCCAGTTCTGACCAGTGGATGTGTATAGTACAGTTACTCCTATGTTAGCGAGCGTTCATGAAATGGATGCTATTAAAGGAAATGAGCTGTGTAGGCCCAAAATGTACCTACTTTGGCAAAGAGTTCCAGAAAATCTTGTTGTAAACACATATGTAGTTAAAAACAGCTATAAATATAGCAGCATTGGTGAGAGTCCAAAATTATGAGGCTTCTACAAAAATGGCCAAACTATAAGGAGTGGAACAGATACTGTACTGTATAAGTATAAACATACTGTATGTATACCTCTGAATGGAGTCTTCTAGTTTCTTGGCATGTAGCTCATCCTGCTCAACTTGTTTCCTGAGTCCCTCGTCTTCCTCATCATGCCCCGTTGGAGTACCTTGTAGAAGCCACCTCTCCCTCATGGCTTTGGACTAGAAAATACACAACACCATTTGCTCAGGTTGGTATATTGGACCAAATTGGTTTTTTTGCATAAAACTATTTGCTTTTACGGAAATATATTAAGTTCCCGGAGAGTCTAAGTTCTAACCTACATAATCATTCTAGTGGTCTCTGACCTATCACAGAAACCCCTCCTTTCAGCAATGGACATTTTATACACAGATGTGTATGTGACTGTCTGGTGGAAACACCATGCAAACCAGCTTGCAGATAATAGATAATAGATAATAGATGTTATAGCGAGCAGGCCCTCTGGTGAGGATACATTGGCAGGGTTTTTGTGGTCAGTTTTTGCTGGAGTTGTGAAACCCCATAAGGCCCCTCACTTCCAGTCAGCAGGCCTCACGTTGACGGTCAGCCCTGGGAACACAGGAATGCTCCTGGCCATTTCACAACCTGTTGAAGGTATGCAGCAGCAACCAGAGCACAACTTCTGAGATTTCAGGGCTGCCTGCTTGCTGTGTAAGAAGACCCTGGTGGATGGTTTGACCCATGAAGCAGCTTGAAAGGTTTGCTGAAATGAATACATGCTGTGTAAAGTTCAAGAAAGCATGTTTGGTTTTGACTGTGGTGCTATTTCATAGTATCTTACCTAACAAATGATAATGTAAATGCTAAAATTATTGTATATTGTATATAACATTGCATAATATTATTGTAATAATATTATACAATAATATTACAGTATAATTGTATGTCTTTTACACAGTCTTCCATTTTAAGTAGCTGTTCTGCTGATTTGCAGTGAACTGAGAAATGTAACTGTGTATCATCAGCATAGAAGTGAAAGCCAACATAATGCTTTGTGCTTATGTCAGTATTTAAAGCTGCATTTATTGCACAGAGTGTCATAACACAGTTTCCCACACATAGGTTATACATAAAGTAAACTGCTGACCATTAGATGATTATAAAAATGCATTACAAAACAGTTACAGGTAACTTTAACAGCAATTTTGCATGAGAACCATTTTTTTTTTATGGAAATGCATGTTTATATTTAGAATTTCAACTAGACTGTGACATGGTTAAGCATATCTAATTTCAGTTTGCTCAGATGCACCTCTGATTTGCAGTCTTTGGGCTAGATCATCCCCAAGTTGATTTCAGATCTGTGAGAAACACTGTAACACTGAAGTGGTGAGCATCATAGAGAATTTTCTATAAAGTGTAAAAATGTGTGAGATTTGCTATTCTCTTCTATGTCAAAGTGCTAGGTACTACAAGCCTCCAAGAAGCATCAAGTAAAATATTTTGACCATACCCTTGTGTTCATATATTATACTACTGGGAGAAAACAACTTGTCATGAAGCACAGCGTGAAGTTCATTATTGTCTTGTCTTGGGTATCAATTTTCGCATTTTCAAATGGAAATATCTAAAAAAAAAAAAAAACAACCACGTGCTTTCAAGTGCGTTACTGGGTGAAATTTCCTTTTTGCAACTTTCCAGTGAAAACTTGGTTCAGACTCCATAAACACCCACTACTAAAAAAAAAAACATTCCACTTCCTGGATCTGTTCTTCTTTTCCAGCCCAAACTACTCCCTCATTTACTTTACCCAGCCTTCACACGCCATCTGAATGTCTCTGTATAAACACTCTAAGTGAATTCAATTACTTTTACATGTTAATTTTCATAATATGGTAATTGGTGTGAGGACCAGGCTAGTTGTCAAAAGGCTGCTAGCAGTTGTATGCTATTGTTAGTGTGCTTTAAAACTAGGCACTTCAAAACAAGTGCTACATCAAATCACGTAACAGTGTCCCAGAAATTGCCAAGTTGTTATTTTTTAGTTACATTGCAACATTGGAATATTGGCAGTGAAATATTTGCAATTCAAAGTGGCGTAAATCTCTGTATGCTGGCTTAAAAAAAGACAAATCTTTTATCTTTTAACATGTTTGTTTTTCCCGCTTGCCGCCAAACTTGTGACCTGATTGGTTAGAGAGTAATAAAAGTGCTTGATGTCACTCAGTGCTTTTTTCAACTCTGGAATCTTTGCTGATGTTCAAACAATGACTGTAGTCCTTCCACCTTGCGATACTTCCTGTTGAATTACATGTAAAATATGCACTGGCGGTTGAGAAAACACGTGGTGTGAAAGCAGTCTTAGAAAATCTTAACTGTTTATGCTCTGTCTCAGCCCTGTCTCAGCCCAATGTGCTTATGTCCTCAGAAATGTCCTCCAGGCATAATTTCTTTTATCAGATGTTTCCCAGCCTCTCAAAACCAGTGCCTCATTGCCCTAAAGTTGTCTTTTCTCAAGAGAGCTCAAGAACAAAAACTCTTTAGAGAGTCAAACTAAACTTGGACCATTTGTTTTTTTGTGAATTCAAACTAGCATATAATGCAGGCAATTATGCCACAGAGCTATTCTGTGTAATTGAGGCAAACCGCTGTCTATCTGATAATGCATTAAGCATTCCTAAAAAAAAGGTTTGCAGATCACAGTTAGCCGTATATAGGGGGAAATCTGCCATATCCTCACCATCTTATTTTATAAACAAACCACCAGGACATAAAAAAGAAATTTTAGATCTCAGAGATCTAAAGTAATCCCACAAGGATTACTTAACACAATGGATGTTAAGGATGTTAACACAATGACAGGGTTACCAAAATATGATTTTTTAAAGGAAACAAGTAACTTTAACAGCCACCTTTTATATTTACCTTATTATTTTTCCAACTACGTCACACTTTTCTTCATATTTGTAACATATTACACATGCTTGTCAGTTAATTTCTGAGCCAAGTCTGGGCAAATGCTCAAAAAACCTGAATGTAACACTTTTAGAAGACTTTCTTTAGACTTTTAGAAGAATTTCTTACCTTAAGATGTTGAAGTTGCAGAACAAGATCATCTAACTGTCTTCTTTTATCCTCAATCTCTGTTTGTCTTTTTCGTTTCTCCTAAAAAAAAAAGAAAGATGCAATGAGGTTCAGTGATTAAGAGCAGATATTTAGGTTATGTCTATCTAATCTAATTTCATATACTATGATGTGGGCTTACTTGTCCTGTCTGAAGATAAGCAACAAACCTGTATTTGTTTAGTGGATGTGGATGGATGTGGATTGGAACTGAAAGTGGGTGTATTCTGTACTGGAAGATTATATTTTATTTATTTATTTATTATTATTTTTTAAATTGAATGTGAACTTGGAAAAGAAGTCAATTTTCATTTAAAATCTAATAACAAATAGCAGTCTGCAGAACTATTTTCAGCTAAAGAACTTTTAATTTTTAACTTTTTTTTATTTAATGAACTAAAACATTTACTGGCACACTATCAGAATGTACTATGAAGCTGGGATGCATTGCTGCTGCTAGACAAAATGGGGTCCATTAAGCAGCATTTCATTATAATGCTTGTATGATTTTCTAAATATTGGCATTCAATAATGATGAGGAAATCATTATGAAGAGATGCTGTCCCGTGCAGTGTGTGGTAGTGCACCTCCTATTCATATCTGTATTTGTACCTGTTCAGAATAAAATATCTGTTCAGTATGAATAATATATTCATATTCAGTTACTTCCTTAGTTTATTATATCCTAATATAAAGATAATAATAATGCTGTATATTTACTGAAATCAAACAAACAGCACATCCATTATACATGCGGCCATATCAGACAGATTGAGGATCTCAGAAGGATCCTCAAGGGTCTAATAACCCCTCGGAAATGCTCTATACACTCACTATATCCTGCCTTCTCAGACTCATGTGTTTCCATATGAGCAGTTTTTCCCACAGTTCCTTTCAATCCTCCAATGAGCAAAAAGATGGCAGATTTAGATGGGACCTTTGGGCTCAGAAACCAAATATTTCCCTTTTCAACTCATTTTTTTCATTTGATAGGCTAAGATGTGAAAAGTTAATGTTCCTATGGGAATGTGACTGAATTCACGTCAACAAACAAAAATGACCAGGAAGTCAGTGTCGTGTCACAGCACTAAGGGGTCTCATTCATAAAATAATTAATGTATAATTGTAAGAAAAATGTGACCTCTTAGCTTAAAGGTCTGCAATAGTCAGGATTTGTCAGGTCTCTAAGCACTGAGTAGGTGAAGCTCCACAATATTGAAACCATCTTTTAATCCTTGAACCCAGCTCACATTCCTGACAGTGTACACAAAGCCATGCCCCCAGAAGCTACAGTGGTCAGAGATGATCAGTTAGAGTCAGCATTCCCAAGGATTGTTATGCCATCACTTTCAAGCGATGAGGTAGACTGTATATAAAGGATATTGCCTTACTTCGCTGTTTAGATATAGATGATAAAAGTACTTTTGATATTATATATAGATATAGATGATAAAAGTACATTTGCTGTACTGCATTAGGGAAGATAACACTATGTTCATCCCCTTCACCAGTAATAAATTTCTTGAGCTTGGAAGAGCACTAGCCATATTTCAAGTTTTATTACTTTTCTTGTTAAATTTCTTGGAAGTACAGCGTAGTTTTTTGCTCACAGTAAAAGTATGTAGACAACTACACTTAAATTAAACAATAACAAAATACTACACAAGCTCCTAAAATTCCACACCCCAACACAACATGGTGCTTGTGTAATACCAATTCAGCAACACTAATAATCTTTTAGAAACACAAGATGCATGGAGTGTACAAAGGAAGTTGTGGGGGCTGTGATGTTGACTGGTTCAAATGTCCAACAGATGTAGTTTTTTTCCACAGTAAACACCACACATGATTCACTTCCTCTTCTCAAATTCCAAAAAAAAAAAAAGTCCAGCAAAGGAACATGTTGCCCCATATGTAGGCTATTCTCATACTCTACCATCTGAACAAATGGATACGGCTGTGCTGACACCGATTCACGGCTGCATTCCAGTGCTGGAGTTTGTGCTCCCTTGGGTATTCTCACGAATGTGAACTAATATGGAATCCAGATGTGAGTGAAAAGCAAATGTGGTCTTAAAAAACGTCTTTTTTTATGCAGGCCATTGTTCAGTGGATGATGTCACATGAGAAAGGACATGGAAGGACCTTCTTTTTTTTTAGATCGATTGCTCTTGGTAATTATTTACCCCTGAACAAGCATCATGGACTGGTCACATATCCACACACTCATCTACAAACATGCACTGTTGATTCTACAGAGTAGCTGAAGCATTAAAGGGGAACTAGATCTGTCTCTAGATTGATTAATCGCTCACACGTTCTTGGCCCAATGCAAAGTCTGTCCTTGTCCTAGCAGACACATGCGAGCTCTGTTTAATCCTCAGGTTATACACTCCATCTGATGATTACCAGTTTGGCAGCAACTGTATAAACTCTGACTCCTTGATGTTAAACCTTTTCAGAGTTGGAAAAATGCATGGATGTGTTTCACCTTTTCCTCCAAGACTATCAGGAGTGCAGATGTTAAACACACACACACACACACACACACAGATGCAGGTAGAATTTGACAAATATTCATTTATTTTACTTGGTAAATTGCCAAGGTCATTGATTACTGGTGTAAAACCTGATGTTTCATGGTTTCACTGTGTTCTTTCATTCACGCATTCTTCTACACTAACCACTTTATCCTGGTCAGGGTCATGGTGGATCCGGAGCCTATCCTGGGAACTCTGGCCCTGAGGTGGGAATATACCCTGGTCGGGATGCCAGTTTATTGCAGAAAACCATGCACACACATTCACATACTCATTCACACTGTTTTCTGACTAAGCCTAAATAATAAATATTTGGTTAAACCCAGTATAATGGATCACAGACCCCAAGTTGTTACGACACAGCACAACAACAAACATCCATTAGTATTCATGACCTGCCTCTCATGGTTTTCCTCTGACCAAGAGGCTATAATTAGCTTAACAGTTCATTCTTCACCACGTGGCCGGTGAAATTTCACTGCGGAATGGCGGCGGCCTCCACACCCAACCTAACACCGCTGGAGGATCTATTTCTTGCCAAGCATGCCGACACATACTGAAGATTGGCTTAAAATACAGACCAAGCCAGGAGCAACACTGTACACCATCATTCAAGATACATTCTTCATCATGGACTTTGGTGGTATGACCAGCATGTCATGAAATATAGTCCTAGAATATGAGGTCACTGGAGAGTTAGCCATGCCTAATTTCCAGACTGAATTCTGCATCTGCAACGAATTGGGTAAAATAGGCTGTGCAAGACAGCAGGTAATATTCACAGTAAAGTCATATTAGTAGAGCCTGGTGAGTGGATAATGACTAAACAAAGAGCATCTTGTTTCTGGCATTTCTGGGATAAGATTGAAAACATCTGCTTTGCAGTAATGCAGCAACACTTCTTTTTGTGCTGGCAACACCAGAGTCACTTTTTAGAAATACAAGAATGTCTGAGGAAGATTGCTTAAGATCTGTGGTTTGAAATCCTGACCAGCCAAACCTACCAAGGATAACAACCCGACTGAGCCCACGTTATTCCGGTGTAAATCTTGTCCTGCCACTGTAACTTCCTATAGCAACTTGATAATGTTCTTGGCAGCTATCCCTGTAAACGATGCTCCCCTTGAGGACTGAACTGTAACCTTCTACATTGTGAGTGTAAAAGTATGATTGTGTTGAAGGTTCATTAGTCTAATCCACAGATTAACACAACTAAGCATATGTCTAGATTTAATAAGGCCAGTTCTGTGCCAGACACAATCTGCCAAAACGCCACAAACGGAGTACATCAGTTCTCAGTGGAAAGCTCATCTAATCGGATTGAGTTCTATTAGGAACCAGCATGCTAGAAAACTGACCATTTCACCAGTATGTCACACTACAGTTGACACATACTGCAATGACACACTCCATTAAGTAGGAGTTGAGATGTGTCATTGTTAACTTCTACGCCTCCACTGACAACTATGCTGACCTTTCTAATGACTGTCCCTCCCTCATCTACTGAAAAAGGCAAACAATACCATAACTGACCTGAATGTTTAGACATTATTACTGCAGTAATGCAATTTATGAATATGATCAGGTCTGGCTGGTATAAATGGACTAACAGGGTTAAAGGCTTCCCTCAGTTTGAAGGACAAATACATAAAAAACAGGCACAAACTTTGGCATCCATGTTGCTATGATTTGCTGTAACAAATGGCTTAAAGAGGAGCACCACTAATAGTCCAAAGTAAACATACACAGAATGGCATGAAGTAAAGGCTGGGGCTGATTTCTTTCTAGCCCAGGCTGTAGATTCACACAGCTTATCATTGAAACATTTGTGTGTTACATTTGTTGAACCACACATAAGATTTACATACAACAGGAATGACATCAATTACTTTCCTAAACACTGATTTTTCAAAATGTTTTTGGAAGACAATCTAAGTAAATAGAGTAGACAAATATTGTCCAACCATACTACAAGTTACGCCATGGGACAAACAACAGAAATGTAAGTTTTGTGTGATTTCAATAAATAAGCTGACTACTGGAAATGACTTAAAAAAATAGCAGTGGCAAAAACAAATGGTGTTGCATATCTGCCTAGTGATGAATGTTTTCCTAATAGCCCCCATCCAATAATGTGAGCATTATGCTTTGTGAAATTTGCCGTTCACAGGTTACACACTATTTACTTAGCTATTTCAAGCACCATATATTTGTAACAGGTTTGCACTTTGAACCAGTGAGTTAGTAGCACTTCTACCTGCTATCAGTGTAGAAGATAGCAACAGCCAGGGTGAAGGTGTCTGGTTATCAAAACAGACACAAGCACTCATCTCTGTGGACAAAAATAGCGCAGACAAACATTTCCCACTAAAAGCAGTTTGAGAACGGAAACTGCAGAAATACCTTTTTTAGTCATGTTTTCAGCTAAATACTGGATGCTTTTTAAGTCTCTTTGTCTCTGGTTCTGAATATGAACTCAGTACTTAACCACAATAAAAAGCCACAATAGTCATAATAAGGGATCACAATAAACACTACAGTAGGTTGTGTTGTGGATATATGATTCAGTAATTCTGCTATTTCTCCAAACAAAAAATAGAACAATAAATATATGAACCAAGAATCCATGGAACATATTAAATATATTCAGTACTTTAGATATTTGCTTAAGTATGTTAGATGTCTGTAGTGATTAACCACACAAATAAACTGTCATATAATCCAAGAACATAACCTTTCAGGTTGGAAAAAAAGACCTGACACTTTCTTCACTAACACTACACACTAACTACTGAAGTCAAATCTGATCACTGTGAGCGATTTTTGAAAGTCACAGCAGCTCAAATAGGATTAGAATTGAGTTGAGTGATCCAAGTTAACTTTTCCAACATACAGTAAATCATAAATGATTTAGTCTGAGCTAAGAGACCAGATGTGAGTTGTGAGTGCAACATATTACCATTTATTGGTCAGTAACATTTTTATGTGGACGTTAACAACATTCCCATGATCCTTAGCAGTGAAATAAATCCAAGCTCCAGGCCTATACAAAAAAAGCCTTACAGTTAGCAAGAAAATGGTTTCAACGCAAACCATTTCAAACCGACACACACTACAGCTAATTAGAACTACAGCAAAATACAGCATCAGTGGTTCATTCTTGAGTGATTCCGTACTTTGACCACCAAATGAAGGTATGTCGTTGATTAGATCCATGTGGCATGCATTTGTGTTAAATCTAGGAGAGAATTACAAATCTGTCCAGCATGAGTTTAGCATTCCAAACAAACAGCTCTTTACAACAGTAATGGCGAAAAGTGTTTTGAAATACAGCAGAGAAATCTCTTTGAGGCCAGAAATAGCTCCTGACTAATATATCTGTTTTAATAGTATAAAGAAATATTTTTTGTCTAGTATAATGTTAAAATGTTGTCGTAAAAGAAGTAGCCAATTAAGTTGACCAATAACACACCAACAGCTTTGGTGTGTTAGAACCTGGAACTGAAATAGCCATAATTTGGATTACAAAAAATCTATAAAAATAGTTTTGATTGCTTAAGTATTCACCTCTGTTGCTGTGAAACCACTAAATTGGTTTGTTTATAGTGTCAAATGTTTAGCTTGCTAATGAAGAATTACATAACAGTAGCACATTTTGCCAGTCTCTGAGTTTATGGTCCTCCATTTATTGCTCTATTTTGCTCCTAGTGGAATAACAGAGACTAGCTTTTTTGAATTTTTGAAGTCGTTGCTGTTATAATAACCTTCACTCTTTGGAGTGTGGATCCAACCTTGGCAAACAATGTCTTTATGGACCTTTGCTTTGTGCACAGGGACATTGTCATGCTGTCAACAGGTTTGGGCTTCTTAGTTCCAGTGAAGAGAAATTGTAATACTACAGCATACAGAGACATTCTATACAATTGTGTGCTTCCAACTTTGTGGCAACAGTTTGGGGAAGAACCACACATGGGTGTGACGGTCAGGTGTCCACAAAACTTTGGCCATATAGTGTATATTGCGTATCAACCCAGCCCACTCTGGTTTCTTATATTTTCCTCTCATTACACAGTAACATCAGTGTAAATGGATAAAGGTTGCACATGCCTCATGCTTTTCTCCAAAAGAAATAATTAATTAATACTTAATTCTTAACATTAAGAATAAGGTTACGCAACGTCATACATTGCTCTTATTATTACTGACCACTTTTATAAATGCCCATTTAGTATTTTATTATTGTGTGGAAGCCTGTCCGAAGAACCTCACACTGCAATGCATCAGCACTGTTATACCAGCAGGTTATTGACTTAAATGTATCAAATATCAAAACCTAAAATAATCTTTCTGCCCAGGTGGCAAAAAAATGTCCAGATCAGAAGTAGCCTTTGATTTGATTAAAGCTATCACTTACACGTTCACACTGTCATTTGCAAATCAAATTACTCAAGCCATATTGTAAAGATATTTCCATTAAACTATGAAAGCACAATGATGCAAGAGCATAGTGTTGAGGTTTTCTTGATCACGGACCGCAGTATGTGAATTGTAGTAGACTTGTCAGTGAAGCTACACCCAGCATTTGTATATGAAAAATGTATTGTGTTGTATCTAGTAAAGAGACAGAGTGTAGATTTGAATATATAAACTAAATTCAGATAAATTATATGCATTGACATAATTCGTCTTTCATAATCATTTGCATTATGAAGTATGTTTCAAATTATTATAGTAACTACATGGAAAACATTGCAAAATATTGATTGCATAATTATAATACTAGCAATAATAACATTGTGCTTTAAGAATGAGTTAAGGAAGCCAAGTCTGCGGATAAAACTCTAGTTTGGCAATGTGGAAATTATGAGATTGCTGACATTTGTGCTGAATATACTATGCCCTGGCATAATCACTGGTTAATAGATTATTTGCATTTATTTCTTTTTTCAGACACTAGAGCCATTTTAGATACTGGGTGGCCAAGAGTACACTAAGTGCTTCAACTACCATATTATGTATAGAACAGAATTGCATTTGCAAGACATTTGATATGTTCCTTGGTGCAAAATGAATGGTCACATGATGATGTTACCGTATCGGCTTCCTAGTTGCTCTATACAGTAGTTCCTAATACTTAAGGAATTCTGTCAAAATACCTACAAGACTACAGTGATGATTTAAGTTAACATGAGCTGGATAGGATGAGTCTGAATCAGCTGCATACCTCTCAAAGTAACAGATCAAAGTAACAGATCTCAGATTCAAATGTGAATTAAAGTCAGATTGTTGGGGAAATTGAAGTGAAAAGGCTTATCTCAAAGCTGGCAGCTGCCAGATACTTTTATCCAAAGTGATGTATGATTGACCTGAGTGGTTGAGGGTTATGGGTCTTGCTCAAGGACCTAGCAGTGGTCCTCTAACAGCCCCAGGATTAGATAGATAGAATTACTAAGCCACCACTGGGGTTCTATGAAGGCAGGAGGTCTAAACCAATGTATCTCCTATTACTCCATCCTGACCAATAAGTCTTAGTCATTAAAACAAGCATAATTGGTATATTTCCCCTGAATGATTAGAATGATCTTTTAAACATTTCCCCCATTTTCTCACTAATTTGGTCATCCCATGCACCAGCCAACTCTTTCCTATCACACCACAGTTTCCAGCTGGGGAGAATGAAGGCTAGCACATGCTTCCTCTGAGCCACTTGAAGCCAACTACCGCATCTTTTCAAACTGCTGCCCATGCTGCATCACAGGGCAGCGTAACACGTTTGGAGGAAAGCGGTATTGACCTACTTCTGCATATTTGAGCTCACAGACACCCACTAATGGTTAGTGTTGCTCTGATTGACAGGGGAAAAAGTAATGCCATCCCTCCTACCCAGAGAGCCCAGTCAATTTTGCTCTGCAGGACTCCCAGCCATAGCTGCGGCATTGTGGGGATTTGAACTTTCTCTCTCCCGACAATTAGAATGAAATTTGCACATTCTTACTGAAAGTGCGTTCATTCATTATAACCGAATTAATGAAGAATCTTGTAACAAATGACTCTGACTACAGCAAAAATGCATCAAGACACCATCCTTTCCTTTGTGGCCTGTCCTTCAGACTTGAGGTCTTAGACTGTTGTCTTTTGCTCTCCAACTCCCACATAATGTGCTAATGGAAGACAGGCAGCTGGGCCTCAATCCCCAGCAGCTACAGAAAGCTGAGCCCACCTGAATGGAGCTCCCATGCCTCCACCCTTTTCAAATATGCTGAAACCTAGACAAGCTGGCCAACACAGCTGTTGCTAAATTTAGCTTGTTCAGGATAGTGGCCCTGCCCTTTCTATGCAACATCGGACTTCAGTTTGCTCAAAAACATCTATATGCAGAAAGTACTATATATCTAGATTGCTTGCTGCAGGTGTGTAGACCAGGTTTGACTTTCCAGGCCCCACATCCTCCTCCACCCAGTGCTTTGCAACCAGCAAGCCACTAGATTGCTAGTTAGGCTAGAGACATTGTCTCATTCTGTGGCCAAACTGTGCCAAAGTTTTTGGCTTTGGCTTCCCTGGATTGTTGCAGATCAAGGGTTAAAGTTGTGGAATAGAAATGTATGCTAGAGCCTGTGAGACTGATCTATATACAGGCACCGATAAAACACAATAGCTTGAGAAACCTGAGATGTGATAAAAGTTGAAAGAAGATGTGCAAAAAGGTTGAAAAGTACACAACATTCAGTTAGTCATCTAATTTGGTGTGGTATACACAGTGTTAAGTAGTGCTGTGATGTAATGCTCACTTACAATGTGAAAAACCTAAAAAAAAACACAAATCCATAGCATGCCCTTAAAATCCTGCAAATTATAATCACTGCCAAATTAAATCCTGCTAAAATATAGCCTCAGAGCTGGTTGGCTTCAGAAGCACAACCGCTTTTGGACTGCTTGGTGATCTTCAAGCAGCCCACAGTCCTTGGTGTTCTTGAGAGCATGGGAAAAGAAGGAGGCTTGGATTAACTATATGGTTGGATAAAATACACTCTGGAGAAAGTGAGAGAAACAGTCCATAATCCTTTACTGTCTTCCTGGAAAACTCAGTCAAATAAAAAAACGGTCAGACACAACAAATAAAGCATTGTTTTGTTGTGTGTATACATACAGATGTGGTAGGGTTTAAATCTTTTTTCAGCCTCGAGCTCCTCTCTATAGTATGTAGTAAAACTGTCTTGGCTACTCAGCCATGCCAATCTTGTTGGCTGTTGTTGAGAAACCTAATATCAGCCCCTCACTCATTCTACAAGCACATGGAAAGTTCTTAATTATTTATGACCATTCAACACAGCAGACGGTTGAGTGAGATATGAAAAAAGGCAGCATGCTATGCGGTCAGCTCTAAATGCTCGTAATTTCATACTTCCATACCAATATCAGTAATTAAACAGAAAGATAGCAGAATGCTGGAAAGTGGAATTAATTGGCTAGCATTATATATTTGGCTTGATATTAGTATGATTTAACATAACTTAGCCTTGTTGCCATGCACCATTAAAGAAGTGTGTGGGCCTTTTTTTCTTTTGTTGGTGTCAGAACAGCCAATGCAATAAAATCTGGCAACTTCAATCCCGTGCTGTTGTGGCTGACCATACGCAAAAATTACATTTCAAACTGCGTGGATAATGGCACTCATATGACTTTTGATATGTCTGCAGCTTTGTCTGTCTGAGTGTGTTGGATGACCTAAAAAGTGGATGAGCTGCAATCACTGTTATATGATTTCCAGCAACGATGCAATAACTAGTAATTTTTCTTTGTTTCCACAAAATGAGCACATGGTACACAGTTTTGCATGTAGTAATTCCTTCCATCTGTAGACATTCTCCTTTAAACATTTCATTTTCCTGGGTACTGTCAAGCATACCATTGTAATGATCTGAATCATTTGAATGTCTGTGTCTTTTCCCGGACTTCTTTTGTTCAGGCTCAGAGTTTTTGAGAGATGACTATCTGCTACAGTTACTGTTGTATTTAAGTGAGAGAAGAAAAAAAAATGTCTGAAAACCTTTGTGGAAAAGAGCCTCCTCTCCTCTCTTGGCTCTTGAGCTGCTTGGCAGACCCCTTTTAACTTCAATTATTCACACTCCCTCTGTCTCACCATACTTAACCTTTAGCATAGCAGTCAACATCCTAAAGTCATTAGGCTGTTTGCACTCTAATCTTCAACAAAGATTAAATATTTACCTTTCTATATTATTATCATATTAAACTGAACAACCAACACTTTTGTTCATACAGTCCTCCCTGCCCGTGTCTACATTAGTACCACCTCTGTTTGAGACATGTACACCTCGGAATCGTAAAGATGCTAGCGACGCAGCCAAAATAGTTCTCCATCTGTTGCTCGCCACTCCAGTGTGTACTGAAGTCCTGGGGCTGCCACCAAAATTAGCCACACATGACCATACTAACCTACAACTCCTGTCCTTCAGTTTACAATCATGCTCTCTGCATTTTTAGAGCTAGACGATTGATTTGCAAAATCTGTGTGAGCGCAACAGTTGTATCCAAGCCCACTTCTAATGGACCTAAGAAACTCCAGAACAAAACCATAACCAGTAGTAACTCTAACTCTACAACAGATGTGAGCCTCTGCCAGCAGAACAAAGGAAAACACAAGAGAGTTACGAAGTTATTGAACTTACCGCTAGGGCCTGGAGCCTCTCCTTATGAAGTTCAGCCTCAGCCATCCTGGAAAGACAAGGGTAGAGGTCTCAGTAACCGTACGGTACACTCTTCCAGTGTGTGTGTGTGTGTGTGTGTGTGTGTGTGTGTGTGTGTGTGTTTGGAAGTCAGTAAGATAATGATGGAGAAGTAGACACACACACAGCTTTGGTCGTTTTCTCAAATCCAGTGAGACTGTGTGCTGAGAGCAAGTTCTTCTCATTCACTGGCCATGTGCCTGCCAGATTGCTTCTCTCTCTCTCTCTCTCTCTCTCTCTCTCTCTGACTCTCTCTCCTCCCACCTCCCTCCCTTGCAGTCATGGGCCATGTATGTGCAGCAGGAGAGGGCAGCTGGGAGGAAGGAGGGAGGGAGGGAGAGATGGATAGTTGGCTTTTCCTCCTCCTGACGTTTCAGACAGAGCTGCTAGGAGACACGCAGGGCTGTCACTGAGGAGGAGCGAAAGGACAACGGCATGTCACACCTCGTCTAACTGCTACCACAGCTGAGTGTGTGTTTGTGTGTATGGGACAGAGAGACTGCTGGGAGGCAGAAGAGGGGTGTGCCTTACACTAGGGATAGAAGAGGAAAGAACTGTTCTCTCTCTCTCTCTCTCTCTCTAAAATCATCATGTTTATAATAAATAGCTTCGTATATGTGAAGTTTTCTTGTAAATTTCAGTAATTGAAACTTTTACAAATACCAACATTTTATTTATCTTACTGCAGTTATTTCTGACATTACATTGCAACTCCATTGCTAACATTCAATTTATTCTTCTCTTGCATATAATTCTACATTTCTCCCTTTTGCTCTGGCTGCTAGCAGCCAATCAGTGAAATCTGGGGACATAAAAAAAGAACATTCATTAGGCATGGCAACAAATTAAAATCGAGAGGAGGCGGGGCTTATTGCACCTTCAGTTAAAGGTCTAGCACTTTTCTTATATTGCATTCAAATGAAAATCTTGAATTGAATTGGAAAACCCAACACATGATAAAACTTGAGGAAAAAGCAGCTATGCAAGTGGGAAATGGAAGGTAGCTAATGACTGAGGCTAGCAGTTTAGCTAGGTAGTACATAGCTATTAAATCTAAAGCATTTCACTGCATGTTGTACTGTGTATGGTTATGTGTGTGACCAATAAAGTTTGAGTTTGAATTTGACTCTGGACAGTATGGACAAAATAAATGCAGATTGAAATTGAAACAATGCAAAACCATTGAAAATATTAACATTTCCCTCAGATGTGATGGTAAATTACTTTCTCAGCTAAAGCAATTGTCAAACAAATCATGAATGCAATTCACCCGATGGAAAAGCTACTTCACTGAAGGGGAAAGGACGTGGGATGTGAAAGACATGTGCATGTTTCTGGTAGCAGTTACTTTTGCTTTACTCTGACTTTAGGTGAAATTTATACCATGAATTCACAACCTGGCTCAGTGGTTAGCATGTCTTCTTTGCACCTCCAGGGCTGGGGGTTCGATTCCTGCCTCTGTACTGTGTGTGTAGAGTTTGCATGTTCTCCCTGTGCTTTGGTGGTTTTCTCCTCTAGCACAAAGACATGTGGCTGAGGCTGATTAGCATCTCTAAAATTGTCAATAGAGAGTGAATGGATGTGTGAGTGTGTGTGCAGTTGTGCCTTGCAATGGGCTGGCACCCTGTCCAGGGTGTCCCCCCCACTTTGTGCCCCGAGTCCCCTGGGATAGGCTTCAGGCTCCCCATGACCCTCTTGTAGGAGAATTGGTACAGAAAGTGGATGGATGGAATTCACGACCCTTGTTCAGAAGTAAAAAAGAGGGTAGGGTTTTGGTCTTTGGTCAGTTAAAGCACAGGATAGAATTTTTCAATTTGCTGTTAGCATGGAGTGTCCACCAGCATATGCCAGGGTTTTTGTGGTAAAAGTTAGTTGTTATTATCCTACATTGTTGGGATTCTGCCATACTGAGAAAGGTAACATAACAAGATCTCCAAGCTTGGATAACAATGTGAGTGTATTAATGATTTTTCTCTAATTGTCATCATTTAATCAAGGTTTTTTTTCCTATTGCCTAGCTCTATTTAGAATTTTAAGAAGATAGCACGCAGTTGCCTTAATTCCCATGATTCCTTTCTTAAACATTTACAATGACTGAATCAACTTGTAAATCATGTGATACTGTATTAACTTTACAGGCACGGGTCAGTCATCATCTTGGAAGAAAAACAACAAGAATGCAGCCAACAACTCTGTTGGTTACAGCCACTAACTTTTAATAGCTTCCCAGTGATCACTGAATTCCATTTTTACTACTGTTGCTGTGAAGCTGAGTGCGGCAGGACACGGGACCAAACGGCTCTTTTCCGTCCATCCATGCTCTCAGCTGGAGGAATACGAAAAGTCCTTATATGGAAAAGGCTGAGCTATGCGCCTGTGTGTGTGTGTGTGTGTCAGAAGCTTGTGGGAATAGTTAGAAATGCGCTAGATGTGATTCCAACATAAATGTACTGCACTACAGCAGTTTTTTTGTACTGTAGCAAAAAAAAGAGAAAAAAATAAGGGGCTTGCCTCTTTCCTCATGCATTATTCACAGGTCTAGTTTTATCGGTCATGCTGAACGTTTTATAAATGAACAGAGAAGTGGCCTCTGTAGCATCCTCCAGCCACAAATATTACCATGCTAATGGCTGCTTGTACATTCTGACAACAAAGCACTTGATGTTATTAACAGCTAAAACTACTTCAAATAATAGAGGTTGTAGTTCATTAATTAAAAGCTTCAATCTACAGCATGACCTTAAACTATTGTGAAAACAAAATATATAAACTTTAAAAAATGACACTGTTGCCTATTTTGATTTTAATTAAAACTTTATTCATCTAAGTGTCCGGAATCAACCACTTAAACATGTATGTGGTGGCCTGGGAAAACTCCTCGGAACAGCCAAAACAGATGTACAAAACTAAAATATCAAAATCAAGTTTGGCCAAAAAAAAACGGTTTTATACCTATAGCATATTTTGCAACCACAACTTTAGGAAAACATAAATATATTTGGAAATATTTCGGATTACGTTTTAATCTTGCCTTGGCTTTTTGTAAATAAGGAGTAAAAACAACCAGTCTGCATAGAGATAAAGTCTAGCGTCTAGAGTCTAAAAGCTTGATAGCTAAGTGTGATTTCCTCACATATTGAATGTCAGGCTTTGAATGTCAGCTTGCTGGAGAGCTACGCGTTATAGTGAAACAGACATAAGCCTAATCAATTCAGTTTGCACTCAGATACCAGCTGTCAAAATGTCTGCGATGCTCCTGCACATTATAGAATTAACTCTTTAAATGCAATTTTTCACTTTTGGTGGCAACCAGACTTTAAAGTGCTAGAACACATACTGTACTGTATTTCAGTTCAGGAAAGCCCGGCATTTTCAGAACTACAAAATATACTAGAAAATATCAAAATTTCACCATATGAAGAGTTTTCCCAAGCTGCCACCCACATATATTAGCCTGCATATTGCACTTGAGGCAGTCACTTCTTATACTGAGCTTATACCCATATAGCATTTAATATATAACAATGATTTATATGTAATCATTATATGATGATGTAAGGAAATGTAAAAATTGTGAAAGAATAACCTAAACGCAGAACCTTAATGTGAGCTGATGGAGTAAAGTTAATAGCATGTTGGGAGCATCCAAAGCTCACAGAGCCACAAGGTAATTCTTAATGTAGCATTAATAATTGAGTGGCAGAAGCCGTTTGGCTGATCGTCCAAGAGGGAGAGGGGGCGCTAATAACGGTGGGTAATTATGATCCTGGGACATCTCTTCCAGCCAAAGTTTAGTGCCAGTCAACTAGCATTAGACCTAATGGAAGAGTGCCAAAGAGTACTTGGCTGTGTGGGATGACAAGGAGAGCACGCAGCAGGCTCTGTCAGTAGTTCTACATAATAGAAATAATCAAATTCCATAATAGATGTAATAGAATTCCCTTGCCTGCTCACACAGTAAAAAAATAAAAAATAAAAATCAGGTCTGTCTAGATGGTGGACCATAAATTGCACTGGTGAGGACAGGAAATTCCTGGTCATTCACGTAACAACTGGAAACAGGCTAAAAGCCACAAAACATACAGCTCCTGTAAACTCCAGCTCCACATTTAAGAGGGCTTTTGAGTCTGCCGACTGCAGAACGGCGAGTTAAATCATTCAGCAGGCTCCTGTGTAACATATTTCGCTGGCTTGTTTGGCCAGGTCTGTGCTGAAACTCCCAGTACAGTAGGCTGACTTGTCAGCACTATATCCCAACACACCATGTAATGGAAGCCTGAAAGCATTAGCAGGAAAAAGAGAGCCCAATTTGACATTTATATATTATCCTGATAGAACTATAATGCTTTAACTTGTATACTTGTGGAAAACACCAGAGTTTTTTTCTTGCAGTGTATTTAATTAGTGACACACATATTTACAAGTGAGGTCAGGGCAAGAAAAGCCCTTCGTTCCCACTCAGCGCTTGTGAACGGAGCATTCTGATTGGTTGCTTTATCTTCCTGCCTGCAGTTCCTGACCACACCGTCATCAAGATACAAAAGCAACTTTGTTCCTCTGGCACAGTGACTTCATCCAACGAGCCAGCGAGGCAGACTAATGCCTTCCAGATGTGCAAAATCTGGGAATGGGAGACCAAATAAACACACAATGAATGCCCCTTAAACTCATCTAAAGCAAAACACACTACTAGTGAGCCAGTGCCAATGTTTTCAAGCTCTGTTTCAAACAGTGGCGACTTCACGGTCACACTGTCAACGTGTCATTTTTAGTGCCTGATGTGGTTCCCTTTAATGTGCCCAAGATATGCAGATTATTAGCACTGCACTGAGATGTAAATGTACTAACACTGTAATGAATATTTCATAAAGTGCCTCGAATGAGCAATCATTTGTTGTCTTTGGCTGTTTGAAGTTGACAGATTGACAGTCAAACCCTTTGTGCACTGTGGAAAATTGATCACACACAGGTTAAAATACATAATATTTATGCTGTGTTTAAGGTATTAAACATCTTGAGAGACTTCACTGTATCACCCATATCTAATTGAATGGTTTTTTCAGCAAATTGTTGTCCTCCATCCCTCCCTTCCTTCTTTCCTTCCTTACTTAATTACTTCTTACGCACATACCTAGGCACATACTTCCTTCATTACTTCCTTTTTACATATGTACTTACCTACTTACTTCTTATGTATTTATGTACATACTTACATATTATATCCTTCTTTCCTTTTTACTTACTTATGTACAAAGTACTTACTTATTTACTTCTTACATACTTATATATGTATATCCTTACCTCCTTATGTACTTCCTTATGAGTATTTAGAAGTAGTAAAATTTTCTAAACTTGAGCTCCCTTACAGAAAACTCCCACTAACTTCAGAACAAGAGTTCATATGCACTTTCAGGGCTTTTTTTTTTTTTTTTTTTTTTACAGGTTAAAAAGCACCTTCATTTGCTTTTCATGTTATCACATATTACTCTCATAATCTCATGTGGAAAAGCATATGATCGCATGAAATGTACATGATGCAAGGGCTGTCCATATGGGACAATTAGATTGCTCGTCTGAGTTCAAATAGAAATGTACCATTTATGATGTCACCTGTAAAATATTGCCTCTATTATAATAATTTTAGTACAAATGTAAATAATTGTATTACTTTTGTACTTTGACACACTTAAGGCTTCTTGCAGGTTTGTTACCATATTGATTTTATTGATTGATTTTATTCTCATACACCAGTTAGTTCCGGTCCACTAATTTGATTGGACGAGCAACATTCCTAGAGAGTGCTTATATTTAGTATAACTGCACTGGGATATTTCACTGTTTGTATCATTCCGCTTGTCTGTGTTCACCACGTAAAATTCCACTTCTAGCAACAGCACTGAAACAGTAACACTGAAGCCATTACTAAGGTAGAGTTAGCAATATCATCAGCGGACATGGAAAATGATACATTTTTCAAGAATATATTTCTTCTGATTGAAAATATGAAAGCTTATCAGATGAAGATGAAAAGTAAGAAGGGAAGCCAATTTCACCAGAAGCACTTTTATCAGGAATGGACGAATCATTGTGAGCTGGCCACCTAGCCGATGGGATATCAGGAAGTTTGGCTCCTTCTGGATTTATTTCCTGTTTGTGGAGCAAAAATAAATAAATTATTTGGCCATATTGTGTCCGAAATGTCAGTTACTCGATATTAGTTTCTTATTTATAAAACTTGTATCAAAGCAATGTTGCACTTGCAATCGTGTAGTTATACTGAATCGGCATGTCGGAGATATACGTTAAAATGTAAGTTTACATGCTTTACATACTTAGCTAACATAATTAGATTACATTATGGCTACTCTTTTTTTTTCTTTCATCTATTGCTAAGAAAAGATTTCCTCTAACTAGTGTTTCTTTATGGTAGAGTTAACAGAGAAGGAACATTCAGGGCATGACCCAGGAAATGTGACGCACAGTAACTCTGGTCTTTCTCTCATGGCGTCTAACTCTGTACTTGTGTTCCCTGTGTTTATGGTCGGATTTGCCCTGGACCTTGTCAGTGCTCTTGGCATAGTTGCATGTCTCTGTACTCAATGTAAACATAAATTGGCTGCTACTTGGGAATTTTCTTACTTAATCCCTTAGTGAAGGAGACTGATAACTGAGCATTAGGGAACTTTTCAGCTGACTCATATCCTAATTGGAATATAATGCAGCTTGTTTTAATGTGTCACTTACGCGGGATATGATTTCAAATACTGGACTGCCGCCTGGCCATGGCATCTTGATTTACTGATTTACTGAGAGCACTTAGTTTAAATCACCTAACAAATAGGAGAGAAGCCCCAGGATTCTTCATCACAGAGCTTTAACCACTGAGCAATCTAGTACGTACAATATATTAGTGAGTGGGTAATAATATGCTTAAATGAACCTGTGATTTTCCAAAGACTACTACATTTATCTGTTTCTTGGCTGTTGCTAATCTCTTGCCTCATGCTAATTTAAGGTTGGAATGTGACAGCTGCAATGCCATAACTGCTAACTATAAACTTCAGTACATTCTTGCAAATTGTAGCACCATGAAGTAACAACAGTAGCACGGCAAATTCAACAGTCCTGCTATTAACAGAACTGAACTTATTCAGTTCCGCATTAAATCACACTGTTCATATTAACTCATAAAATATAATGCAGTAAAACATCAATAGCCTTCAGCCATTTACAGAACAGAGGTTCTGAATAACCGTGCTTCCAGGATAAGCTCTTATTTCTCTTCATGTTAAAACGTTTTATGCTAGCCCTGGATGTTAAAAAAAACTTCTCACTCGGCCCTTAAGCATTAGTGCAACAGACTTTTCTCTTAGATTTGGGCCAGGAAGGCCAAAGAAGTACGCCAGCTGTTTTTGCCTTCATGAGAAGTCATAAATTACAGTGATGGTCTTGGAGCTCTGAGTGGTCTAGTAGGATACCTTCTGGCCCTCGTAATCTCCACTGGGTTTCTCTTAACACCTGTTGGACAGCAGCTGTGCTGGAGTGACAGACTGAACTTGCAGAGCTTCAGCATGGCTTAGTTATGGAGTCAACGTCATATCCTAGAAAATTTGATGTCCAAAGATTCCAGCGAATTAGCCCACTTTTGTTGTTTTCACTGCAGTCATCAGAAATACTATGACTTTGCACAAACTGTGATTTTTAGCTTAGTTGTGCAAATTCTTTCCAATTAGCATTTGTGGATCTGTGTTAATACACATTTTCACATAATCCTTGTTTGATGTCAGCCTTGAGCTCAGCAAACCTACAACCAAAATCACCAATTTCTTAAAAAATATATATTTTTTGTACCTTCTTTAATACAGCAATTTGCCAACAATTACCATTTTTAATTGTTTAATGAAAGACTTGTTGTTTAACAATTTTCTGTTACTTTTAATGTTATGGATAGCTCTTAATAAGACACAAAAACAATGTAAATTGTAGATGAGGCGGTGGATGCAGGTGCAGACTTTTATTGCAGAAAGTGCAAAATAACTGAAATGGTGACCACAAGAACCATAAAACTAAACAGAAGATACTTGGTGAAACATACAGGCTATGGTACACATAGCAACGCGTGAACACGATAATGACAACAGATGCTGAAAAACTTGAACTTGGTTCACGGTTAAACAGGGAACAGGTGTGAGTGATTAGTGACATGTGACGTACTGGGGCTGATGGGTAGTGTAGTTCAGCGCCCTTTTGGTGCTACCCTGACACAGAGAAACCAGAAAGTATCAACTCCTTTGTCTTGAAGATTTTTTCTTGAAGCTTACTGACCAGTACAAAGTGCTAACACTGGAAAATTCTTCCATAAATGAACATCTCCTTACAGAAAACCTCAACATATCAACAATTTTCTTTGCTAAATAACACTGTTGAATATGTTTATTATTAGCCAATCAGATTCGAGAAATGAAGTGTTCAGGTATAATAGTATTTATATTTTAGTATTTTATTAGTGACCTCTGTCTTAAAAGGCATTTCACAATGACACTATTAAGCAAAAGGAAGTTTTGTTAAACCAAGACAGATTTCATTTAACTTTCTTAAGGGAGTTGGTTATGTATGGGGTTATGTAAGAAGAAGATAAATAGAACAGATAGACAGAATATTCTGAAATTACACTGACCACCTAGAGTAGAAAAGCTGAATATGCTGTATGTATGTATTTCAGTAATGCTATGCACATTGATCTGTCTCTACTCTCTGCTACACACGGTAGGGTATAAAGTATATAATGTGCTGCATACCTGCTAGTATTCACTACACCTTGAAATGTTCCTGGTAACTGAATCTCGATATGCTTCGATTAGGCAAGCATGGGTCAATCAGCTGAATGGAGACAACGCCCCATTATAACCTCCTTCGTGTAAGGCGCAAGAGTCTCCTCTGGCAGTCTTAGCTTTCTGTCTCTCTCTATATACATGCAGCGTGTGTCTCAGACAACCCCAGTGTCATATTCATGTGTCTTACATGCACACACACAGACGCAGACAAGCACGCATCCAAATACAGGAAGCCACGACGACAGACAGCAGCCACCAAATCACATCACCATCCTCCCGTTGCCCCGGCTGCTGTTGCTATGGCAACCCGGCCATCATGTCCAACCCTCTAGAGGAAGGAAACGGGAAAATGGAAATACTCACTCAGAAGCCGGGGCTTTCCTCCTCAGGGGTGTGCCCATTATGGCTGCCTTGTCTCTCCCTTCTCCTCTCTCGCAATGTCTCGTGTTGTCCTTTCTTTCACTCTGGTTTCTTAGGCTCCTTCACCTTTTGGAAGACCGAGAGACAGTGTGTCCTTCCCGCAGTATCAGTCAGGCTCTGGGTGGCAGCGAGCGGTGAGCATCTCCTCCGACTCGCCTGCAGCAAGTGAGAGAGAAAGTGGAGTAAAGGAGGGAGGGGTCTACCTTTATTACTATAGACAATATGCTAACATTTACCATCTTCTGCACTATAGAATGAAGACAATGCTGTAGAATTGTCTCATGGTCATGGATAGAGTAAATTAGCATATTACAAGCATTCACACACAAATACAGGAAACCGTGATGACTAATTGTTTGATCTAATTTAACAGAAATCAGTCAAAGTGCTCATATATCCATGAACTTTATGGATTTATGAGTTTGCTTCTTAAGTAGCTTAAAAATATTATGCTAGTCTTGATTCATTTATAAGAGTGATTCCATAGCTCTGAATGAAATATGTTTCTGCCTAAAACTTTAATCTGAGACATCTGAACTGGTGATATCAGTGTCAGGACTCATTCTTAAGTCAAGCTGTTTAAAGAAAATCTTGAGCGTACACAGAGAAGCATGATGCATCATATTAACAGAGGTCTACATTAAAACCTCGTTTCCAAAATCAGCTTAAAATACCAGGTACTTTATTTGAAAATATCAACTTCTGTTCTCATGTTTTGTATTCATAAGTAGCTATTCTATTATAATTTACTGTGAAATAATAAGTGCTATTACACAAATGGCTTTCAGTGTAAACTATGCATTGTCATGTATATTCACTGAGATATATGACACAGTTGTACATGAGTACAGTAGCATTATAAGAGAGGATTTACTGTGCACTTTTCGGCCGTGATTTATTCAAACACATGACAGCAGAGAGTGAATGCAGAGTTCCAGCTGTCGCCTGTCACTTTAACTGTCCAATAACATTGAACTTCATTCGGCTTCATGAACTCTGAATTAATGCAGGAGCAACAAGTCACATGGTCAGTACAAGCAGGCTGAATAAGCCTGCAAGGAGTTTGTAAATAGTGGTGGTAACAAAATGTATCTAGAACCATTTAGGGTTCTTCATGG
This sequence comes from Pangasius djambal, assembly GCA_022985145.1. NCBI lineage: Eukaryota > Metazoa > Chordata > Actinopteri > Siluriformes > Pangasiidae > Pangasius > Pangasius djambal. The sequence goes on from CM040991.1 coordinate 16,527,523, forward strand.
GAACCTGTAAAGGTTCTACAACACAGTCTTTTCTTATCAGAGACGTAGAACCTCTTTGGGAGTGAGCATAGGAGTCATATATTATTAAATCATATTATTTAAGCTTTATCTTTTATATTGACCTCTTTCTCAGTTTAAGCCTATGTCCTAAAAAGACAAATACATCATATCCTCTCCAAAATCTAGCAATGGCTTGCACCCAAAACTGTGTAAGCAAAATTTGTCCAACTTTACAGGGAAGATAAAACTAACTTTGACCATACAATGGCTTGACAACATTAGATCCTTTAAGTTTTAACAATTTGCGGTACAGATACAGCCATGAAGACATACAGCTACATTCCAATGTTGCTTATTGTCTGTAGCAATTGTCTGACCATATTTTCACAAATAAGGGCCTTCAGACAGTTTCTTTATGTTTAACTGCTCTTAGAGGACAAACCCAAGGTCACATTTTGCTTAATGGCCAAGGTTGTGTGCATGCCCGTGTGTCAGTCACTCGGACATTTGAGATTACGTTAGCCATTCAGGAGAAAGTTATCATACTGTTTGGAATGCAAGGGTAAGGCTTTTCTAAGTGCTTGCTGTTCCTTAATCTACTGCTAAGTGTCGTATGAGTCAAACATAATCACCAGCTAGTTTAAAAAAAGAAATGTAGAGTGTAATATAAGTGTCATATTGGTATGCCAAGTCAAAACATTACTTAGCCAATAAAATGCTGATTATAACTTCTGGCATAATATAAAATCAAAGGTGCAGTCAGTAATGTGTAAACTAAGCTTAGATGTAATAATAATAATAATAATACAATTTCAATGATACCTTAGCAAAACTGTAATTCCTAATATTGCCATCTTTATATCTTTATATAATTTCTTCATTTAAGGATTCTGTTTAAATTTTTTCTGGCCTTGAATTTAGTGTTGCTGCCTGATGCAAAATGGCTACTGAACTCTGAACTTTTCCTTAAAAGACAATTCACAAAGCATACATATGTAGTTTTTTACAAATGGGGTTTGGGTTGGTTAGGGAGAACGGAAAGACTTGACAATATTTCATTGCAATTGCAATTAGGCAATGGAGAACTTAAAAAAATTACTAACTGCTCCTTTAACCTTTAGAGACCCTGAGTTGGAAAATTGCCTCAAAAAATTTGGAACCCCTTCAGCTGTTAAATAGCCCCCCTTCAGTACAGATTTATTTCATAACCATTATTTAAATGTGTATGCTAATATTTACTAGAGCCCTACAGCTTTTTAGTTATGAACTTTCCACTAATGACCAAGTTGGCTCTATTTATAGACGATTTGTGTAGAGAATTCTGAGTTTCGCAGCATGCTAATGGAAAACAACATGGTCTCCTCCTGCTGAAAGCTTCAATGATTATTTTGGGCCACATTTCCTAACACATGTTAATGTTAGGGATATAAAATTAGAGCTGTTAAATAAAGTGTGTACGTACACCAATTTGGGCCATGTTTTATAAATGCTGCAAATTTATTTATTTATTTCTTTGCTTTACATACAAATGTATGCCATCCATGATTATATAAAATATAACGAAGCTTTGGTCAGTTAATAGTTTTATTTATAAATCAGTTATAATCAACAGTTCCTGTTTGTTATGAAAAGGAAAAAAACACAACGGGATATGCCATTATAGGAAAATAATCAGTGATGAGGTCAGGTGATGGTGTGGAGCGGACTTACTGATACCATCCGGAATTTGATTACTTTCTAATAACAGCACACCCTTGAGTTAGTCCTTTGTTGACACCTACCAGTTAATTCAGCCATTATGCACGGGCTGTTATGTGCTTTTACATACAATTATGGATAAAGAAATACCAAGTCAGTGGCATTCCTTTTTATTAATCATGTGGAGTCCAAAGATGTAGAATAAGGACCCTTAACGTATGTTATTTAATCTGACTGGATGGAGAGAAAGAACTGTTACCAAGGGAATGCTAGCTGATTAATCATGCACCTGAAAGAGAGACAGAGAGAGGAAGACGCATGCCAGAGATAACTGAAATGGTGAGCAGGCCAAAAAAAAAAGGAGCTGAAGTAGCAGCTACTCACAGGTCTGCTGATAAGCAGATGTCTATGAGATCTGGGGTGCTACATGACCTTCTGCATTCCTACAGGTCCTACATTCCTACATTTCCCTGCAGAGCTTCACATGCACGTACACACACACACACACACACACACACACACACTTTCAGAGGCTCTAGTTTTCAGCAATATCATGTTGTTATGGATTATTATTTGGTCTTCGGTGGTAAGATTCAATGATGTTTCAATCAGCTGTTGTAGAGCCTGCAGTTAAAAAAAACATGGACAAACTGTAAAATAGTGTTGGGAGTAACAAGGCTGTGCACAGAGAGCTAACACATATCACTGTCTAATACAATGTTAGCATTGTTTTCCTCCCTGTGGGGAATTCTCCCTCTGAGGGTAGGCAGCTTTTCATTTGTTTAAGTAGTGAGTGGGTATTGTGGCTGCTGTCACCTCATCCGAGACCTGTTCAAGGTCAGCTGAGGCTTAGTGCTACTTCTACAGGTCCAGAGGGTTATGGGATATTCACGTTACTGAGGAACAACAAAATGGCTTTTCGCAGCCTTGAATAAAACATATTATTTATAAAAAATCTCCATCAACAGCTCATTTATAAACCTACCATCTTTCTACTCAACCCTCGCTGCTTTTAAAGGTCCTCGCACACTGTGCCTGTAGTACATCGTCTCCATCTTGTGGACATGTGTGAATGTATTGTTGCATCTCAGCATTTTTTTCTTTGCACGTATTAATTGAGAGTAGTTATGCATATATAGTATACATGGCTTATTTTTTTTTAGAAGTGGTTCAAAAACAAACGAACAAGAAAACTTAATAAAATCCATACACAGGAACACAGCCCAAGTTATTTCTGTAACCGTGGTCCTAGAGAATACTGTGGTTCACTGGATAACCACCAGGGGGTGGTGAGAATCACTTGGATAGCTTGTTGTACACATTAAGAAATGATTCTTTTATCATTTATTTTACAATCGTAGATGATTGCTTAAAGACTACATGGGAAGCCTGGCTTCCCCTAAAGTTTCATTAAAAATGCGACAATTAAATATTTACCAAAGTGTCTATATTATTGATCAATCTTGGTGGAATTCAATATTTTAGAAGATCAAATGATCAAATATCTCACTGCAATATCGCACTGTTCATTCATCAACCTCAAACTGTTTCTGGTGGGCAGTGCAGCCTGCATGGAACAGACACAGTGCTAATACACAATTATTGAACTCTAATGCTTACACTTATGTTTACACTATTTCAGCTACTTGTATTGTACTCTTGTACTCTTTGCACTACTTCACTAGGTTGAACTAGGTTCGCTTTTAAACAGAACTGTGTACTGGTCGGCGCTGCACTGGGCCTTACTGTGCCCATCGTCTGTCCCAGTAGTCATTGTACTGTCTTGTGCTGTCTGCACATGTTTGTACTTGTGCGCTTTATGTATAAATTGTGTAGTCCCTTGTAGTTCTGTGTTGTTCTGTGTTCGTCTTATGTAGCACCTTGGTCCTGGAGAAACGTTGTTTCGTTTCATTATGTACTTGTATATGGCTAAAATGACAATAAACTCCACTTGAACTTGAACTTGAAGGCAGTGCATCAATTATTTTGCCATTTTGGGCAAACATCCCACTTTGGGATGGCTTCCCTTCTGAGTCTGGTTCCTCTCATGATCTCTTCCTCATATCATCTCAGGGAGTTTTTCCTTGCCACCATCACCTCTGGCTTGCCAACTAGGGACAAATTTATAAATTTGTATCCTGAATGTATTTAATTCTGTATAGCTGCTTTTGTGACAATGTCCGCTGTTAAAAGTGTTATACAAATAAAATTGAAAAAATTGAATTGAACTGAACTGACTTCAAAAAATGTAAAGAAACACACTGAGCGGAAACATCATGAAGCCGTACGTCCCATAACTTCAAATTACCAGCACAGTGTGTTGATAAAAAGAATGGGATATATGTAGCAAAAAGTTTTTCAAAATTGAAGCCAAAACTGAGAGAATTGTACTTTCTCAATTAGTGTACGTGCCATCGGGTTTTGGTGATGGCACGTACACTACCGTATTCAGGTTTTGCTCAGAGTGGCATGTTAAAAAAGTGTTATATTTTATGGTTCAGCCTGGTTCTATATTCTGTTCTTTTTTCTTATTTTTTTCTGTTGGCTTTGTTCTCACGAAATCCTATACAATTTGAGAAACACATTTTACTCGCAACAGCACCATATATTGATAAAAATGTTGTGCATTCTTGAAATAAGAAGAAAGCCATGGAAAAAGTAAAGGTGGGACAGTTCCCATTACACACTGCCGTTATTATTTTCTGTTCTCTTTTAAATGTCCTTGCGCATCTCAACTACCAGCTGCCATTGCTTATAATGTATTTGGTACAAGTCACTGGAACTGTCCTGGAATGATGATGGCAGTGTCTACACTGTTTTTCGAAAACGAATTAACTCAGTTGGTGGTTTGATGATGTGGTGGACAACACACTGTCCACTGTCTAACAGCTCACTCCAAATTCCCCCATAGTTTTCACTGTTCTCAATTTTTATATGAAGGGAAATTTTGATAGGTTATTGGCTTTCAATTTTGTCTGACAATACAATTATATTCATCATAGTTTGAGAGGTTTTTAAAAATATTACATTAATAAATTTGGAATGAGTCCCTGCTTTATGCCCAGTGTTCCTGGGATAGACTGTGAATCCACTGTGACCCTAAAAAAGCAATTACTGAAGATAAATTCATTAAATAAAATACATTTAACATGCTACACTCATTAAATACATTTTCTCTGAACCTAAGATTCTGACTTTTTCTGCTTAAATGACATTGGATAAAATCCAATTTTCCTATTTACAATCACATTTATTTCCTACATTTTTTTGGGGGATGCAAAATCTTGCAAAAATGTTTTGCTTGATATACATGTAATGAAAAAATTTCGCTCATTTGTAGCTAACTAGCAGTGCACCAAATAAGTACTTTGGCAGTAGGTTTTATAAAGCTACTCGCTTGTTCTGGTGCTGCTCTTTTTCACTCAGCTATTTATGCACTTGTTCGGTTCTTGGCAATCAAATAAAATTTTTAGCCAGTGGCTATTTCATCAGAAAACATACGGCTGCTGTCAGTGTTATGGCTTTGTCCTCACCACTAGAGGGCCCCCTTGAGTGTTTTTGTTAGTTTTTTTCTGGCTGTAATTAAGTTCATTGTTTTCACCTGTGCCTGGGTTCCCGTGTGTATTTAAGGTGCCCTATTCCTCAATTCTTTGCTCAGTGTTTCTCTTGCCATGATCAAGCTCCAGTCATTTTCTGACTGTTCTGGATTAATCTACAAGCTGCCTGTTTTTGGGTATGGTATCTTTTGTTTTTGCCAAATTTAACCTTCTGGAATTATTCTGCTTTTTTGAAATTCTTGAGACTTTTCTATTTTTTTGTTATCTGGGTTTGACCTTGTTCTGACTATTGGTTTTTTGGGCTCTTGAGATTTTTTTGTTCCTTTGTTGTCTTGTTTTTTGTTACCCATTAAACCTGCTTGGATTTACTTTTGGATTTATTTATTTATTTATTTTTTTGGGAATTCTCCTTTGGCTCTATCTGCCATTTTGAAGATTGCCTTTTTTTAAAAAAGCTTCGAACACTTTACCCTGAACTGTGCTCTGGGTTTGCCCCTGAGCCTGTGTGGCACAAGGGTAAAGCATCAGTCTCTCACCCCAGTGACATGAGTTTGAGTCTTGCTCTTGACAGCTGTATTTCACATTTCCAACAGAGCAAATGTAAAGCCAATGCTAAGCCAAAACTTAAAAAAAAAAAAAAAAAAAGTGAAATTCAATATTGTCAAATAACATGTGTATATAAGGTACAATGTAGATGGTCCACTGTTGCACACTCTGCTGATGAGTGTGCAGTGATGCACAGCTCGAATCACATCAAGTTTGCTGATGACATGACCGTGGTGGGTCTCCTTAACAAGAATGACAAGTCAGCATACAGAGAGGAGGTGCAGTGACTAATGGACAGATGCAGAGCCACCAACCTGTCTCTAAAAGTGGATGAAACAAAAGAGATGGTGGTTGACTTTGGGAGAACATTGAGAGACCACTCTTTGCTGAACATTGACGGCTCCTCTGTGGAAATTGTCAAGAGCACCAAATTCCTTGGCGTTCACCTGACGGAGAACCTCACCTGGTCCCTCAACATCAGCTCCATAGCCAAGAAAGCCCAGCAGTGTCTCTACTTTTTGCGAAGGCAGAGAGAAGCCATTCTCTCATCTCTTCCCCCAAGCCATCAGACTCCTCAATACTCGGAGACTGGACTGACACCAACACACACTCGTACTCAACTGAACACCACTCCACTCCCTTTGCAATTTTTGAACACTTCTTTCTTAAATTGCTGCTAAAACACTGTACACAAAATACTGTATTGACTGCTTGCAGTTAACACCATCATAGTAAATACATAGTATCATAGTATGTTATGTTTATTTACAGCATTTTAGTATTATATATCGTTTTGCACAACCTGTTGCATATGGCACTCTGTCCACTTTATCCACACTAGAACTGTGTACTAGTTGGTGCTGTTTGTACATGTGCACTTTTATGTAGGTCTGTGTAGTCTAATGTAGTACTGTATTTTATGTAGCACCATGGTCATGGAGGAATGTTTTTCACTGTGTACTGTATGAGCTGAATATGGTTGAAATGATAAAAGCCACTTGACTTGAAGCTCAATCTGCATTGCTTTGAAGTCTGTGCACAAATCCAGTGTCAGAAATCAAATACGCCTCAAAACAATGGCTGCATTTATGCTGATGTTCATGCAAAGCCCACATACATTTACTCCAGGCAATAGAAAATGATGAAAGCTCTTGGGATTCAGTGTGTTTTGAACCAGGCTCGATGGAATAAGATGTCTCTGATTTAAAAAAAAAACCAAACATTATATAACAACTTAGGGATCAGAACTCTCTGAATCCATTATGGTGTGAGTTTATAATTCTGTTGTGTGCATTTTCTAGTTCTCCAAATTACTAGCACTTCTTTAAAGATGGAGAACAAAAATGTCAACAATATCATCAGTAAAAACTAGAACTTGCATGTTGCTATAAACACTTAACTGAGGGGAAAATTGTTCACAGGATATATCTGGTATCATAGAATATTCCTACTGCTGTCTTTGTCTCATTTGATTCAGTTTTCCTAATTAAATCGTAAATTCAAATACCTCAGATTTATTTGTAGAGTTATCAAACTTTGCAACAAATATGTAAGCAGTGCACAATAAATATTGACTCAGAGCAACTTTACAGAAATCCAAATGCAGGTTTAGATTCCTAATGAGCAAGCCAAAGGCGACAGCGGTAAGGGAAAAACTCCTGGAGATGACATGAAGAAACCATGTGAGGAACCAGACTCAAAAGAGAACTTCCTATTCTATAGGATAGAGAGATTATAAACCATTATAGTATACAGGGTAGAGGAAAGGAAAGACAAACAGTACTAAATGTGATAAATGTTTGGGGGTGAGTCCTGAGATTGGGCAAAGGACAGTCTTATAATTGCAGCATCATTTCATAAATGCTTCAAAGGTAAACCTGAGTAACAAGAGTCACCTTCTTGCTTGTTCTAAGGTGTCTGGAATTAGTATTTAACAAATAACAGCTTTGCGTCCACTTACTGCTGGTTTGTGCATATGAGCGCTATATATGATTTTGCCTGGGGCAAAATTGCAGCCTTTTATTATAAAGCAGTTGACTTTATATGTATCTTTACAAATGGTACCTTTATGCTGTGTTTCAGTTTTGTATTTTTGATGAACTTTTATTGTTCAAAGCTATTTTACGGTATCTATCATAGTAATTACTGAATAATCTTTCAGAAATCCATTGCATCATGCCGGTTTTCATGCTACATTTGGGTTTTTGTGTCAAACCTCTCCAGAGCCCTCAATTTAGACAACAGTGTATTATCAAAACAATCTATTTTACATCTAAAATTTTCCTCTCAATGATGAAAGAAGACGTCAGTAAAACCTGGCCGAATGGCTCTTTCATGAGCCGTTGCCACTGAGGAAGAAGCCCTGGTTTACAAGGTGGCATTTGTTTAAAAGGTTTGTCCAACTTAAAGCTGCCACTGTGGTCACTATCACCATTTCATCACAGTGAAGTTTAATGAGCAAAGCACATGAGTTGTAAGCACAACAAATTTCCACTTTAAAATGCCAGAACACCAATAAAACTTAATAGATTTGTGCTAATTAATGAGAACAAAGAGTCTCCAGGCAAGAAACACCTCATTGGCAAATAAAGGGTAAAGCTGAACACTGCATAATTACTGTCATTCGATAAAGGTGCTAATAGCATTTTTGTTTTCTTGACTTGAACAGTACTAATACAACTAGAGATGCAAAATAGTCTGTTAACAGTTTATTACAATATCGGCTTATGTTACAGGCTATTATATTATAGCTATTATTATAACAGGCTATTTAGTCTGTTGTAGGCTGTAACAGGCTAAATTGTGCAAATAAACACTAGGCAGAGGACATCTAGACAACTCCGAGTTTCTGTCATTTTGAAAAATGAATGCCTCTATATGATATTACAAACAAAATTAATGCAAACACAATCAATATTTGAGTTTTTAAGTATTGTATTATTATAAAGAATTTATTAGGTATTTATGCAACACCTTGCTCACACCCAGCACTATAAGACTGACATAATCAGAATATAAACACATTAAGTGTCCGCATGAGAGTTTGTACAATGTTATTATTACTGGTAATTGCCGTGACAGATGTCTATTCTGTTTTCTAACATTCACGCCAACTCAACGGGTTGAAGTCTTATTACTTCTCCATGACAGTAACATAAAGGAGTAACAGTAGTGGTTTTTAATATTAGTGAAAAAAAGGTTGATGACAAATTTTTAAATGTATTAGAAAACGTATGCTAACTGGCAACAATGGCATGTAACAGCAATGTGTGTTTAAAATATCTCAAGGCATGTCACAGTCACAATATGTATCAATGTGAACCCAAAGTAACCTTAATATATAATGTTTTGGGCTTGCTTTACATGATTATTAACTGATTACATGTATGTACGTATTTTAGTTTATGGACCAGTCACTTAGTGAATATCATGCTCATTGGTTATTGTATTGTATTGCATTGAATTGTATTTGAATGGTACTATGTTCACAAGCAGTTTTTTTGTATAGTGGAGGAACTATGAAAGGCTTATTTCAAAACTGGGGAAGTGAAATTTGATGTTTTATGTATCCTGATAGAGAAAAGAGCCCTCAGTTTTCTTTATGAGCAGCCTGCCATCTTTTATGGCATATTCATTCCATTCCTATTCACTTAGTTGACATATAGGTCAACATTAATATGTGATGTTGTAGAAGGGATACATTAATGCTTTATAACTGTGTCATAAATGCAAAATCTATTTAGTTTGAAGGCATGACAATCATTACTTTTTCTGATATATAGGTTTATCATAGTGAAATAAGTGACATTGCAAGGGTGCTTCATAATAGTTTTAAATGCAAATGGACACCAGTTCAGCTGAGGTAAGTCTGAGTTCATACTCCTATATAAAATATATACAGTAAATACATTTTCTATAGGTTAAGATGATATGGACACGTCATAGCTGATATCTCAAAGTTTCATAAATGTGCTGTTTTTGAAATTTTTTTTTTCAAATTTTTTTCAGTTTTTTTTTTTATTTACAACAATCTTGAACTGTTGACCCACAAGAATTTAGCGCATTTTAATGTAAACAGTAATACACTACAGGAAAAGCATCATTCGCCATTGTTTTTTTAAATAAAAGGTTTATGTAAAGTTTATAACCGTGACAGGAATGTGTGATAGGCTATGGTTTAGTGTACAACTGTATAAATACACTAGACAGAGTCACAGCATTGCCCAGATGGTTAAGAATTTACATTTGGGTGAAACAGATCCAGTTCAGTCATGAGCTGACTAATAGAAATATTAGTCAACATGTGAGAAATATGTCTGTTCCACCCAGACCATGTGACTATAATATGCAGGGCTACATCAATCTATTATAATAGTAATATCTCAATACACTTGCTAGTAGTTATAATACATACTGTACATCATGGGTGTTACCGACATCTGGGACTAGGTCAGTACGTAGTTCAAATCAACAGAAGAGGGCAGCATTTCTATGACTTTTTAGGAAATGGCCATGAGTTAGAGGGTGGATCCAAACCAGCACATTCGTGCTGGCAAGGCATTTGGTAAAGGCTTGTCACAAGCTTTTCATAATGTTATGCCACAGTATCCAGAAGGCATAGCTATCTGAGCTATCACAGCTCTCTGTATGATCAGTTCATATGGTTCATGGATTAATTCACACAGTCATGCACAGAAATGAGCACTTTTTAATAGTGGCGTGAGATGCATGATCATTTAAAACCATTTACCTACTATAACGGTCTATATAATCAACCATTGATACTGAAAGATACTGCATCTTACAAAAGAGATGATTAGATCAAAGAAATTATGCAAACTAATCACTCATTTTCACATTCTATATGTTTGACACACTATTTTTTATAAAGCAAAATATGAACAACGTGACAGAAAATAACCTCTACCATAGACTGAAATCAAGTGTTAACCTCCTGTCATATTAGAAAGCTGTTACAGTGATTAAGCTTTATTTAATGAGTAATTATTGCATAGCTCTCAGGAGGCTAACAGCTTCAAAAACAAGGAGTACCGTGTATGTGTGTGTGTGTGTGTGTGTGTGTGTGTGTGTGTGTGTATGTGTGTGTGTGTGTGTGTGTGTGTGTGTTTGTGTTCTGCCGGTGTGTGACGCATCTCCTCAGGCCAACTGTCACATTTGGTTCTTTCCAAATACATGTGAGTGCACAGCTGAAGTTTCCACTCCAGCGGGCTGGGCCACGATCTCTTGCTTCAGTGCCATGCACACAAAACACATACACATGGCACAATGAAAAAAAAATCTAATGCAATCAGCTTAACACCATGTGCTGGTGATTCAGCAACAGAGGCTATGTCTTCTGCTAGATCATTTAAAGTTAAATTATAAAGTTGCAAACTAATTTACTCCAAATCACTTTGAAATCACTATTTCTGTACATACTTTGATATAAGCATATATTAATTATAATTATACTTAATTACACTGTAGTTACTGTTCAGTCTTACATAGTCTAATATTTAATACTATTTGATTTGACCTTTTTAAGTGATTACGTCCATATGAGTGACTGCGAAATCAAATTCTTCAAAAGTGAAAAAAAAAAAAATTGGCCAATAAGACTCCAATTTCTGACTCAGCATAATATTAAAGCTGCCATCTGTAATGTTTAAAAGTGTTTCTAATATCATATAATTCCAATACTGTAAGCAGTATAAGCAGTATAAGTGGTCACTTAGAGCCTCCTAACCACTAGTGGGCTCCATGACTTTTAAAATAAACGCCCACTTTAGAGTCATAAGGTTTACGTAGTTCAGACAGTCTGCAATTTACATAACTAAATTAGGTTACTAACATAACAGTGTCAGATGATCACGAAGAAGCCACAGTCGTGAAGTGTTCATATCTATCTGGGGCAGAAAAACACAAAAATAAAAAATAAAAAAGCAGAAGAGGAGAAATGGACCCAAAACACTGGTAAGAAATGAATGCTAATGAACTGTATTTAGTCAATCTGTCCACTTTCATGCTTCTGCTTGTTGATATATAGTAAGAAGTGGTAGGCTAGCACATGTTACGTAATTGCTACTAGCTATATAGCGTGTTGATTTTTAAAGATAATCACAACTCAGGTGGTCAAAACATCAATTACCTACAGTTCTATTCAGAACTATAGCAACTCAGATGATCACAACCAATGAAGAAATGATTTCAAACCTTTTAGCATGCTAAGTAGCTTATTGGTCTAGTGGCCATTTTCAGGTGCTTTAAGAAAATATTTTGGGCCCCTGAGTAACCTGGTGCTTAGGGCCCCCAAATGTTCAGAAACAGACCTAATTTCAGACCTAAGATACTAATGGAAACCTTAATTTCAGGCTCTAATTACATTTTTCTGGCCCAAAAATCATCTCCAGCCTCAACAAGAAAATCAGTTCTGCTCAGGGATGAGGCCAGTCAACAAAAGGGGAAGGATTGTCATTGCCTCACAGGCAGCACAGAGATCTAAAATGACTAACTGCTCCTTTAAAATGTGTTTTTTTGTCAAGTCATGACTTTTAAGATTTTAAACTGAATCGGTTAGTTCACTATTCAGTAAAACCAACATTTTAGTTTACCCCCCGGGGAGAGGTGTGGATTAGGCTTTAAGCACTTATTCTCAAATTCTATTTCTCTCTTTCTCTCATTGGCGTTATGAAATATGCATGAGCATATGGCTTAATAATTAATCGTATTTAAATTAGAGGCCCTTTTGAATTCATATCGGTTTCTGAATCTTTTGAATAGCTTTATCTTTAGATCAGTACTGCTCAACATATAGCTATTTTGTGAAGCAAATTTCTAGTTTTACAGTCTGCATAAGCTCTGTTTTGCACACTGCACTCACATCTTTCAGTACATCTCACCTTGCTGTCTTGTTATTGATTTGACCCCACTGTTGGGACACACACACACACACACACACACACACACACACACACACAAAGTGAGGACAGTCACTGTTCAGGAGGACCAGCCTTTGCAAAATCGTGCTGCCTGAATAATTTATTCAAAACCTGAAGTGTCTAGTTTTGATTTTGAGTCACTTGGAACACCCGGAAATGAGACTTGATTCTCACGCACCTGGACTGATGTATGAAGAGGAAGTATAGACTGGTCATGTGACAGTGTAGTTGTAAGTGCACTAGTTCATTGAATTCAGGAATACTTACGTATCTTTTAACCTAAACTCTATTTAACCACTGACAAGAAATGTTTAGAAATGTTTCCCTGTACTGAGAAAGGAACAGAAAACCAGTCACCAAAAAAACAATCCATTTCTTTCCTCACATGACCTAGAAAAAGTTATTCATGGTTTTATTTCATCCTTTTAGGATTATTGTAAAGCCTGGTATTGTGGCCAGCCAGTCATCTGTTGCACAGCTGCCACTATTGCTCATTAGCTTCCAGTTCATTTTTAGGATTCATTATTAGCTTTTATTGTTTGCTTTTCAAGCCCTAAATCGACTTGCCCCTTTTGACATTGCAGACATGCTTGGTATACATATTGCTTTTAGACCCTTCGGCTCCATCACACTGTTGCTGCTGACTGTTCAATCTCATCTAAAACAAATAGGTGTTTTTTGTTTATTTTTTTTAAAATCAAATCCTTTTTAAATCAAAGCTCAAAGTATACTTTTAATCCGTAGCCTTTGGGAATGGTTGGGTGCATATTGCATGTGTATGTATGATTTGCGTGTACATGCTGTCTGCATATGTCTTTGTCTAAAGCAGTCTAAAGCAGTTTAGACAGCACTTTGGTCAACAGGCCAAATTTACTTATTTATTTACACCAGTCTCACGTAGAATGGAAGTCTAAAACCAGGTGTTAAATTCCATCAATAAATATTTATGCAAGACCTGTATCTTTTTGGAGTGCTTTCGTGAACTCTACAGTCAAAGGTGTTCGCAATTTAACACCTTATTATACAATAGTTCACCTATTGACTAACTAATATGAATTATTCAACATACATGAGTAACACCCAGGTGCTTATTGAACATCACACTCCAGATTTAGTCCCCCTTTGCTCTTTTAATCACCTTCACTCTTCTGGGAACGCATTCCACTAGATTTTGGAGTGTGGATGCGGGGATTTGTCCATTCAGCCACAAGAGAACTAATCAAGTCATTCAAATTTATCAAGTTCATTCATCTTGCTTTACCCTGGTCAGGGTCATAGTTGTTGAAATTACAAATCTTAAGGGAGTAGTGTAACCATGTTAGTTAGAAAATATCTTTTTTTTGCCCAATTTTCTCCCTAATTTTGTTTTGCCCAAATCCCACCACTATCCAGCTCCCTCCTATCATATGAAAGCTACCAAATTGGGAGGGGATGTGCTAACATGTGCTTCCACTGAGACACGTGAAGCCTCCACCTACTGCATCTTTTGAACTGCCGCTCCTGCTGCGTCATTGGGTGGTGTAACCACTTCCACATGCATGAGCGTGGCCAATTTTGCTCTCTTGGACTCCCGGTCATGGATGGCTGTGACAGAGTCATCATTTGAGCTTGCGAACTCCAGACAATGGAGTGAATGCTTTTCTGTTGCGCCACTCAGGAGCAGTTAGAAAATATTGCAGGCAGGTTCAAACAAAAATAATAACTGATATAGTTAGCGACGGCAATTAGGAACAGTAGATGGAATAGATTGAAAAAAAAGTTGTGCTCCTTTGTTATGAGGATCAGCAGGCAAAAGAAACCACAAAAATATTACAGACCTAGCAAATGATATTTAGGCATACACACTGTTCATTGTCTGATACAGTACATGGTTTGTAACAATGTTTCAAGAAATTTGTATTACTGAGAGCTAGCAAAAAAGTTGCTAGCTGAAACTGTTCCTCTAATGCTAACAGAAACTCTATCATAAAATATGCCTGAAAGATTATGAGAAAGATTTGCAGAAAGTCATGTTACTCTAACTAAAAGTAAAGGATGGGTTATTATTGTGGCAAATGAAGAGCTGACATTTGCCTCAGACTTCGAATAAGTGCAGGCTGTTTGCAAACTGTTCTCTCATGTTATTTTTATATAAAAGAAATTGTCAGCTCAGGCTAATATATAAGCAGTGTGCTAATACTTTGCTCCTCTGGCTAATCTCTGATTTAAAAAAAAAGAAGTGTTATGAAAACCGCAAGCATGATGGGCAGGATTTTTGGCAGCCTTTGCAGATTGAAAGGGTCGTTAAATGTCACCCTGCAGATCTGCTTTGATAAATGAATGCCGAGAAATAAATTAACGACTTTCCCACATTTTGACTGACAGGCCATGCTACCTTGCAGTGATATCAGTCATAATTCATTAGTCATTGCACATCACATTAATTATTTGTCAGATATGGAAGACTGAGTTTATGGACGTGGTTTGATTTGATCATTTTCATTAGCAGGTACTTGGAGAAAGTCAAGTTCTGTCTCACAGTCAACTGGAGAGAAACACAAGTATTCTCTGCAACATTTCATTACTCAAGAAGAGGACTCACTTATAATGCAGGGCCTTCTGTATCTGTAATGTTTACTTATGTATTCTCTTCATATGCTTTTACTACTCTACTTCTACTAGCCACACCACTCAATTCATATAAAAGTGCACAAAAGTTAGGGTTACAGTTAAGGAAAGCATTCCATTCATATTAAATTGAACAAAATCCAACATCACTCGCAGCAAATTGCTTTGTTGCTGTAATTAAGTCTGTGTTTTAGGTATCTGTACCTGAGCTTTTCTTTCACCTTATACAGAAACAAGCTCCACTTTCTCCTCACTACATTTTAAAACTCAACATCTCTACATTTCTCTATAATCACATCTGTAAGATTATAAAGTGAATTCTTTAGCATCATACAGCTTCAAATTCGTGAGAGATCGCAACTTTAACACGGGACATAAAGACATCAATCTGCTGCTACGTACACTGTATTTATCAAGAGAGTTTGCATCATGACAGCTGGCTATTAGCATATCTAGCAAGTTTGTATTGTCAGAGATAATATCATCCTAGATAACATGTGAGACATTAGCTGAAAAGAGTATATTGTTAGTTAGTCTTAGCTAATGTTTTCCTACGTTCCTTGGTTTCTTGGTGAAAGGGGCACTAATTTACCATCAGTAACTAAAATCTGTTTTTTGGGAATCTATTTTTTTTCCTTTCTTGTACTTTGAGAAGTAAATTGAAGAGTTTATACTTTCCTACTTTAACTTGAGTGAAGAACTTTTACCAGAGTATTTATTTACACGGGCAATTACATTTACTTGAGTAAAGAATTTGGGTACTTTGACCACCTCTGGCTGCTATGCACTCATACGCTGCTACAGTGGCACTTTACATAAAGAGTGTCTGCATAAAGTATTCATAGCGTCTTACATATTTATGAATGTTTATCTACACATAAAAGGTCTGCATGTAAAAAGACGCTAGACTTTAAATGAAATGTAATTAGTCTACTTCCATTCGTGTTGTAGTTTAGTATCTACAGGGAATCGATGAACATTATAGCCCTGTAAAATGCATTTTTATGTTTGCTACACATAATGGTTAGTTTACTCATGTATTACAAAACTATTTACCATTCCTCTAACCAAAAATCATTCCAATAATAACTGTGGCATTTTAATGGCACTATATTTAAATATCATTCTATCATTACACAGTCAGGGTGATATATTTAAATAAAATGTTTAAATGAATGTAAACAGTTTGCCATCTTTGGACAACTCTTGCTCTTGGCATTCAGAAACTCCATTTCCTTGTTTCTTGGGTGCAAATCATTTTTTAAACCAGTTTTGTGCAGGAAAAATGAGAAAATGTTCCATTCGTTCACCTTCAGTAGCCACTTTATCCTGGTCAGGGTTGTGGTGAGTCCGGAGCCTATCCCGGAAACACTGAGTACGAGGTGGGAGTCTACCAGGGCACCATGTGCACACATTCATACATAGAGGCAAGTTAGCATAGCCAATCTAACTACTGGCATGTTTTGGGAGGTGAGAGAAAACCAGGAAACCAGGAGGAAATCCACGTGGACATCGAGAGAACATGCACACAGACAGTAACCTGAGTTCAGGATCGAACCACGGACCCTAGAGCTGTGAGATGGCAATGCTACCTGCTGTGAAAAAATTAGTGTTTGAAAATAAAAAATATTAAACATTATTATATATTTAATCTCAAAATGTCATTCCTTGCTTATGATATTCATTTTATATATTCACTATATAATTCTGATCAATTTTCTTGAACTATTTCATTGTGCTGCTTGTTGTTTCTTGAATTATTTCATTGTGCTCTTGTTCTTGTCTTATTCTTGTGCTTATTCTGTTTGCATTTCATGTATTTCTGTGTATATTTGTCATGGTCCGGGGTTGGCTAGGCTCCTGTTTGTTTCCCCCTTCTCATGTTTAATGTGTTTGCTTCTCCCTTGCTTTCTGTTTGTGTGTCGATGTGTGTCTCCGGGAGTGGCTCTCCACTTCGCGTCTCTTCCCAATTGATCAGCCCGTTTAACCTCCTCGAGTCTCGGTTCTGCTCCAAAGCTCTTGTCTGGTCATAACAATATTAGCCTCTGTATTGTATATGAGGCACCATGGTTCTAGAGGTTTGATATTTCTTTGCACTTTATGTGTGTTTACGTGGATAGCATGACAATAAAAATTGACTTGACTTGATAAGATTCTAAATTTGGATGCCAAACTGCTCTCAGAACGTGTTGGCAGGAGAACAGGCAAATTAAAATCTTAAAGGGCGACATAGCTGGGGGCTATTTGTTCAAATCACACGCTGCACCACATCAGGATAATTAACTAATTATCTGGTACTGTTCACCATACAGTTTGGAAAGCTTGCAGATAAACACAGAGGTCACAGAGAAGTCAGGCTGTGACTTTTAAATCTTTCAAATAGAGAGAATTCAGAGTGTTCCATGAAATCATTTGAAAAATGCAGCAACCTAATTTTGCCACTTTTCATTGTCTTTGTCTCTTCCATCCAAATCCTGGACAGATTATTCAAGCCCATATGATGATGATGGAGAAGAACAAGGCTCACTACGATTGTTTTGGCAGACACAGAGAGCCCCGATACTGAAGGAGAAAATCCCTGTTTGTGTTAATTGCTTTGGTGGGGGGATGAAACAGCTGTGATGTGTGTGAGTGGGAGAACAAGGCCGAGTCCCGGGGGACAGCAATGTCATCGCGCTGGTTTCAGTTGCTATGGTGACAAAGACAGGGGAAAGCACTGAAGGAATTGCTATTACAAAAAAGAGGGTGTGTGCACATGGTGTTGCACTGAATGCCTTCACAGCCACAGACGGACTGCGCACACAGACACGCTCACACACACACACACACACACACACAGACGCACACATGAATGCACACACACGCACGATCCTTCAGACTGCATTAAGAGCTGGCTGATTGTGATCCACAGCCCTGTATGTAAACGCTGTGGGCTTTGGGACAGTCGCCGCTCTCTCTGAATCACTTTAATGGAAGCCACTTCTATATTAAAATACTCAATTGATTTGACTTTTTGAACCGTACAATTTAGCATGCATTATACAAGCCACTTGTGCAACATCAGTATGAAAATCTGTTGACATGAGAGAGTACTCACACACTGTGCTTTTTATCTAATGTTTCGCTTTATGCGTGGCAACACACTAGGGCTGGTACACTGTAACTGCCACTTAAGGAATAAAATATAATATTACCATGCCAAAGGTTATTATTTTCCTACAACATCATGTCCCAAAGTGTTTTATTCCTCTTATACTACAGCAGTTTGCCAATGGGTAATTAAATTTTATTTTATTTTTTTAATGAACATCTGCAAGACAGGTTAGTTCCTGTTATAACTTTTGCTATACTTTTTTTCTCTCTCTTGAAGTTATTGAAAAAAACAACAACTTTGGCTTGGCATGTTACTGAGAAACCACAAAGTGCACACTCCTCTGTATTGAAGACTCTCCCATGGTGGAGAACGTACTGTTACAAAGAGCTGACATTCCTTCCACAAATGTTAAATAAACATCTCCTTACAGACAGCTTCACCATATCAACTTTGTTAAATAACAGAGACTTAGATTATGTGGAGCATTTGCCTTACAAGTTGTTACTATACAAAAGATACCGTATTAAAACAAGTGCGTTAATATAACCTATGATTTGAATTACAGCTGGCACTATTAGAGCTGCTGAACATTAATCAACACCTTCTGACCAATTAGAATTTAACAGCTTATTATTCAATACACTTTGAGGGAAAAAAAAAAGGTAAGGGTTCAAAATGTTGGAGATATGTCATATTAAGTTGTGTTTTTTGCAAAATGAGCAACACACATATATCTTGACTGCTGACCAATTCAGCCATGGGGTTTAAATGTGTCTCCTAAGACAAGCAGAGAAAATTAGCATTGATTTCCTCAAGTCTGGATCAATGAGGAACACCCCCAAGTGATCCACTGGCTCTGCTATTGAGTGCTTTCTAAAGGGCCTTTCCCAAGTAGATTGTCCACCCCCACGTTTCTATTTAAGTCTTCTCTAACCAAATAAAGCTTATATGTTTACTGTACAGGCAAAGTGGCCCAGCATAAGTCCGGTAGAAACTTTCCCAGGCTCTTCTATTCTGCTCTCTCAATGCCTTGTCCTGTGTTAAAGATTTATTTAAACCTGCTTCCCTTCACCGCCTCACTGAGTACTCTGTGCTTAAGTTTTCATGAATATGCATGAGGAGGTCTGTTCTCATGACATTCCCTGATTTAGTAGGCAGCTTGATGGCCTGAATGTCTTTAGAGACTTCCCATTAAACGACTCTCAGTGCAGATCTTTTTTTTTTTAAAGCAACTTGCAGATACCCTTGCAAGTCCAGTGACTGAGCTTTTTAAAAATTTTTATTTTATTTTTTTTTATTAATGCCCTAGTATTTTGGCTCTAACAATATACATCTGGAACTGAATTTAGCTTAATGTTGTTTACATGATTACAGAGCTGCTGAGGTGACACGGTGGTTATTTTTGTATTAAGTTGTGACCATGATTAAATATTTTGAGGCCACAAGTTAATATTTCAAGGTCTCGAGCTAATTGCCTTGTGGCCACAGCATAATAATTTGTGTTGTGGCCATGCGCTGTGTAACTGGAGGCCATAATATGTTGTTATTATGTTAATATCTCATTATTTGTTATTTTAGAAAATAAAAGATCTTTATACGTCAAGATTGAAGTAAAGTATAATAATCAGTCGTCTGTATGCTTAGGTTCCTGTGGCCACAATGGTCTAATTCAATTGATTTCTCTGTCTTGCTCATTTTTACAATATACTATTCACCACAAGTTAAGCGTTTCACGGTCATGAAATAGAACTCAATAAACTTGAGACACATGGTCTTAATAAATTCATTTGTGGCCATACCTTTTTAAAATAACCACAATGTCACCCCACTGCCTTTGTACGTAACAGCGCATGTATTCAGTTATCTATTTTAGTCTAATTTGAAGAAAGAAGCCCTTTAATAGCAAGTGTAATCCATAGTACAGTGGCAAATATTTCATCATGGTCAAAAGTATATCTTTGCCATCATACAAGCAATCTGCAGAATAATGCTAGATGGTTTATAAAATGCCACATAGATAATAAATGCTGTCTGTTAGTATAATCAGATATGATCTATGTTAGCCAGATACAGTACAGTGCAAAGCCACTGGCATATAGAAATTGAGTATAAATAGCAAAAAACAAACTAACCTGGATATTGTAGAATTGTACCTTCTAGGAACTGCTGCTGTAATCATAAAGACTGGCTTGTGCTCATCCCAGGACTCTTATTCTGAACAGCACTCATCACACTTAGTACTGTTTGTCTTTACTCTTCTACACCTGCACTGTAATGATTTATAAACCCGCTATCCGGTGTCTGCCAGAAGAGAACGGGTTCCCTTTTGAGTCTGGTTTCTTCTTCTTGTTGTCTCAGGAGGTTTTTCCTTGCCACTGTCGCCTCTGGCTTGCTCATTAGGCTCATCTAAATCTACATTCGGATTTCTGTAAAGCTGCTTTCTGACAATTTACATTATCAAAAGCGCTATATAAATAAAAATTCGGTTGACGAGTAAAAAAAAAAAAACGACTATTGATGAGTCAAAAACAAAATCAAAACAACACTGCCACTTGCCTTGTATCAGTTCTCTCAGGTACAGTGTTGTGCAGTTTTATAAGGACATCAGCTGTTAAATTTCCTCGAAGCATCTTTGGCTTTCACCTGCTTCTGCCTCTGCAAGTCCAAGACAGTGATGATGAGGATCTTTTTATCTGAAAAGCGGTCTAATACTTAATGTCCTTTTTGAACAACATTTCTCTGTAAAATTTAATATCATTCTTTTTCTACTAATGCAGAAGGCATAAAATAAATCTCTAAGATAAAAATGATATAAAACATTTCGGGTTCCTTTTGCATAGCACTGTAAATATTGCTTTATTTATTCTAATAAGCTGAGACCTTTTTGACATGTTCAAGGAAAAAGAAATAAAAATGACTGTTCAGCCTGAATTTGTAGGATGGTGCACCCATGAACTATCTACTAAAACAAAGCCACAGCTCTGAAGTTCTCATTTCTTCCAACTCTTCTCTAACAAACCTCTTGGTATTTGTCTTGTCTTCCCAAAACACACAATCACTAGTGCATACAAACTTTAAAGCCGTATGATAAATACATCCATAGCCCCGAGTTAGACTTCAAATAAAATTAAACTGTTTATCGTCAAGCCAAACATTCAGCACTTACAGGCAGAGGATGTGTGATTATTTCCATCTGTTCTTTGACTTTAGAATCTCACCCAGAGGAAAGAAACATTCTAAATGGGATCTTCTATTAATCTTACTGTCTTTTTCTATATATAGTCAAGTCCTGTTTGAAACCAGTTGAAATCTGCTCCTGAGAAATGACCCTTGGATCAATGTTAGCTTTTGAATTCCCAATGCATGTCTAATACTAATGTATATCAATCATTAAAAAAGAAAGATGATTTAATCTTGAGACCATAATACGAGTGCATCTGAGTACTGAGTACTTCTGCTGGGACCTACTATACTTTCATTTAATTTAATTTCTGCTGCTGTAGATGGTCCCACATGTATACCCTAAAGATTTGCCCTTCCCAAAAACAGTGTATGACCAAACCTCACTCTTGCTTAAATGGATAATCTCACCTAGATATTGTAGATTTGTACCTAAGAACTGCTGATGCAATCGTAAAAGACTATACTTAAAGACTGTAAAGACTGACTCTTATTCGCAATATGCTCATAATGAACATCCTTTCAACAGTACTGTTTGAATTTGTAATATACTGTTGTAGAAGAGTAATGATTTATAATCTCATTATCTAGTGTCATCCCGAAGAGGATAGGTTCCTTTTTGAATCTGGTTCCACTCAAGATTTCTTTCATGTATCAGGAGGTTTTTTTACTTGCCAGTATCACCTCTGGCTTGTCCATTAGGGCTTTAAATATAAATTAGCACCTGGATTTCTGTAAAGCTAATTTATGACATTGTCTAATTTCCAACCATTCATTTTCAATCACAGAAAAAAAAAAAAACCCTGCTCTCTAGCGCACATTAGAAAGCATGTGATTTCCTATCTTCACACAGTGACATAGAGAATGAAACGTATTGTAAAAAAACAAAGCAAAATTCTAATGCCGAATTATGAAAACAGCTTTTTAAAAAGTATCTGCGTTGGTGTGGACATCGTCTTATATCACCTAAGTCTTAGCTTTCAATATCAATGTATAATGAGATATTATACTTTTCTAATTACTCTTAAAAATTACATTAAGGAGGATATTAATCTCCTTTTTCAGTTTAAGAATTTAAGGAGGCAGTGACTCTTAATTAACACAGCACTAAGAGATTCTTTATTTCTCTGGAGTTAAGAAAAAAAAATCTTAACCAAGGCTTTTAATGAGGAGCTTCTTTGGCTGTAGCTAATCCCATATTACCACATAACTAGAGATTATCCCATATTCATGAATTGAGATGCAGATCAGAGAAATATAATTGATTATAGCTGCACCCACAGGAACGTAGCACATATATTTTAAAGACAGGCTCCATGTAGGCCTTCCCCCTAGCTGTATTGATGTGAGATATTTGCAGTATTAAATTTCAGTTTATTGCTACCATTTTCAAATTCCTGATATTGCATTTCCCCATTCTGTCATTAATTCAGTGTAATTCTAAAGCAAGATCAGCCCATTGTGTTTGATCACCATCGCAATTTGTACGAATTCTAACATGCGAGAGTGGTTTGTTTCTCGTCTTTACTCTTAACTGTCTGTAACTTTTCATTTGAGTTTGCTCATGCAAATTTATAAGAATTTTCAGACATTGTTTTCAGACAATGATGGTCTAAACCAGTCACCTGGTAGGCGGTGGTCTGAAACCAGACAGATATTTCAGAGGAACGCTTGAAAAATGCTGTAAAAGAACTGATAAACATATTTACAAAAAAAAAAAAACTCCAGTTTCCTTCAGCTTTTGTCGAGATCTTTTGTTTCAGCTTATCCAATCATATGCAAGGCAACTTAGCAAGAAAGGGAAGAATTTCCACAGACTTTCAGAGATTACTCAAAATGTCATTATGCTCTCTGGTTTGATTAGTGAAGGGACATGTTATGTATGACTTATTAGAAAATGGGATGATGAAAACGGAGTGTTTAAAGATGATTTGACAGAAAACTATGTGTTTATGCTTAGCTTCCTGTTCAAGGCAAATGTCTCTTCTGTTGAGAGTCAGTAACGTGAAAATCAAAAATCATAACGTGAAGCGCCAATGTAAACCAAAGCATAACCACCTGGAATTGTCTCCTTTCAGTCACGTCAGCTGCTTATCCAGACCTTTATCCATAAGGAAGGAATTTTATAAAGCTGGGCCTTCACAGTTTTAGCAGAATACCTCTGCTCTAGATGAATAAGCATGCAGTGAGGCAGCCAGCTGACCTTTAGGACTTTCATGGTCCCCTGATATGCATTTGACTGAGAGGAGATAAGAAGTGAATTGCCTTACTGCTTTCCCCAGCTGGGGACCCACAAGGCCATGTGTAGGTAAGCTAGGAAATGGGGGATGGGAGACATTTTACTGTAGCATCCATGCGGAATGACTGGGTACCAAGCAACAGTACTAAAGTACATCAAATTAAGATGTAATTTTGTAATTATCTGCATATCTTCTGTCAAGAATCAAATCCACTACATTAAATGGAAATGATGAAACCCTGGAAATATTATTCAGATTATTTCAGCCGTCTTGCCTTTTATAAGTCTCCAAAACCAATAAAAGAGAGACTTCAATGAATGTGACACCTTTGCACTAAAAGGAAAATCATTTTCATAATCACTCCCTTTGTGAGGTCTCACTAAAAAGCACAGTGAAAGTGAAATAAGCCAGGATCTCTAATGAATGAATAAATAATTATAGGAGGTAAATGGATGTGAACCAGGCAATAAAAGTCTGATGAAAGCTTTGTGGTGTCATAAATCAAACTGCATTCATTTGGTTTATTATGGGACGGAGATGTCAGAAAGCAGTCAGAGGCTGGATGGAAGAAGTAGCCTCAGTGCTTTACTAAATTTGCAGGTATCTTCAATATTATATAATAATAATAATAATAATAATAATAAGAATAATAATAAGAATAATAATAAGAAGAAGAACAACAACAACAACAAAACAAGTATTGAGTATTTCAGAAACTGCTGATCTCCTATGATTTTCATGCATGATTTTCATCTCTTGAGTTTACATAAAATGGTGCGAAAAACATAAAGTGAACAACAATTCTGTGGGCAGAAACACCTTTCTGATGAGAGAGGTCAAAGGAAAATGGCCAGTCTGGTTCAAGCTGACAGGAAGGCTATATACCTCAAATAACCACTCTTCACAATCATGGTGAGCAGAAAAGCATCTCAAAACATACAACATGTCAAACCAACAAAAGCAGAAGACCACATCAGCTAATTCCCTTAATAAAACTGCACAAAGTGTGCCTGCGAATACTGATGTTTCTTTTTTTTAATTCAAAGGGTTATCACATCAAATATTGACTTTACTTAGTTTAATACTGTTTAATGCTCTTTTATAGTATCTTTAATGTAGAAACATTTAATTTCATTATTTTTGAAGGCATCTTTATAGCCTTTTTTTGCATGTGCCTTTTGCACAGTACTGTATATGCTTAAAGGATTGAAATATCAGACATGTAAATTATTAGTCATGTAGACATGGTTAGAGCAATGGTGCCTCTATCCCCCGGGAGTATAAAGTTCATCCAGAACAACAGCAAGCCACCAGCCTGAACATTATTTCATATTGATTTAATAAAAGTCATAATATTGAAACCGTAGGTGTTAAGGTACACATTGATATTTCTGCAGCAAAGCCATTACTCAGGTGTGTTTTTGAGGGATTCATTTCATTTTAATGAAATGACTGAATACAGTAGGTTTTTTGGGTTAAGGTTAGACTGTAGGCAACAGTTCCTAATCTGCATGCTTTTTATACTCTCTGTATGATGTACATGACATCATGCAGATGACTAAAACCTACACTTACCATATATGCGTTTCTTTGCATAATGCATAATTTAGATCTTTATTGACCCCTTGTCAATGTGGTTATCAATTGATACTGTACATTACCTCTTAATCTAATGCATACTCTTCCCACTGTCCCTAAAGACAGAAAGCCAACACAGCACAGTGACTCCCTCATGTGTAATATGGCTGAGCTTTTACAATGTTCTGCCCGTATCTAATTACACTGCTACCCTGAAAAGGTCAAATGGCACAGCCAATAAATCACCAACTGACTGCTTTCATATAGTCCTTATAGAGTTTCATCAGATATGGAACTACACTGGATCAAAGCTGTTTTTTTTTTTTCCTTCTTGAAAGTTGTGACAAAGGCCAGAAAATGTCATGTTACTCTGACCTGGAACCAAGATGTGACTCTGAAAGCCACACACTCAGACAGGTGAAATTGCAGAGCTGTATTTAACCATACACTCACCAGCCACATTAATAGGAACACTATGCTAATTCATGCAATTATCCAATCAGCCAATCATGTGGCAGCAGCGCAATACATAGAATCATGCAGATATAGGTCAAAAGCTTCAGTTAATGTTCAATCATCAGAATGAGGGAAAAAAGGTCATTTCATTGACTTTGACTGTGTGTTTTTTTTTTTTTTGTTGGTGCCAGATGGGCTGGGTTGAGAATCTCAGAAACTGCTAATGCCCTGGGAATTTCACACATAACTGTCTCTAGAGTTTACACAGGATGTTGCAAAAAACAAAAAATATCCAGTGAGTGGAATGGTGGACGGGAGAGTGGTCAGAGGAGAATAGCCAGACTCTTTCAAGCTGACAGGAAGGCTATGGTAACTCAAAGAAGAGAACAGAAGAGAAGAGAAGAGAACAGAAGAATTGGGTTTATTCATCCAGGTGGGAAATTTCTTAATAACCACTCTTTACAACCATGGTGAGCAGAAAAGCATCTCAGAATGCACTCGACACTGTGAGATAGAGACAAAATACACACAGATGTCCAGAATTACCCTTTTCACAGCACGTCATGGTTCCCAGCATGCACTGCTTGTCTTTAAGCATGCACGTTTGTTATAGTTTATTTCACAAAGCTAATGTTGCTTTGTTGTTTGTAGTGTATGAAATATGAACAAGCGCCCTGCCAGCCTTGAATCTGATTGCATTAGACAGCTTAACCAGAATTTAATTCACAAGACCTCCTTGCTAATTGCCAGTTCTTCAACACTTGAACATATTTTAATCCATGTGAAACGACCAACCGTCTCATATAAAAACCAAAGGCATGAATTATAAATAAGGTGCCCACTGCAGTTCTGTGGCCATTAGCTTTATGATGTTGACTTGGAACACTATTAATATGTGACATTTAGGGTTTCGATGGACAGAAGCATAATTTCCTGCATGGAAGAATTGTGTTGAGAAACAGGGCAGTGTATTCTAAATGAGGTACAGAATAATGCTGAAAAACAGCACTTTCGAATGCAAGGGAAAATTCAATATTACATTGGTTACAAATAGAGCATGGGGGAAAAATAGTTTCCGGGAGGCGACTGAACTGAATATGTACTCTATAATAAATACATGCCTCAAGTTGCTAAAGCATGTGACTGCAATTTTCTAAACACTTCACTCTTGATTGATGAGCTATTAGAGTGTAATATATGCGTACGAATTGTATAATCATATGAGACATCTGGAGAAGGATGGAAAATGCCTACTTCATTCAAAAGACACATCAAGTTGTTTTCTGAGGTCATCCCTTGCTGTAGACCTTGTTAATGAACCTGAACAACTGGAATCTCATTTTTCTCAGAGTCCATTTCCACTCTGCTCTGTTGCTCTGAGGTGTTTTCTTTCTGCTGCATGACCACACTTTCTTCATGCTGACGTATTCAGTTTAAGCCCCCCAGCATGGTGCATTCATTGTATAGAGCTTTTGTTGTGGCCTTTATGAGGCAAGATAAAGTCAGCTTTGCCCTTGATTACTGCAAGAGTGTGACAGGAATGCCACAAATGTTAGACACTAACACAAATACACGAGTACATTCCAGAAATAAAACAGCAACAAGGCAAAAAAACAAACAAACAAAAAAAAAAGTCAAAAAAGAAGAAGAGCATCAAGGGTTGGTTGCAAAAGGTCTATAAAAAGTTCAGATCCCACCAGAAAAATGCATACAGCATTTTAAATTGTATTTTTCATTTGCTTTAAAGGCACAAATTCCATTATGTTTAACTTTTGCATGCACACTTAACTCTTTTCATCTTCAGCTTATAATCAGCTCAGCAGCTGTGTAAGGGGGTGTGTGCTGCTACAGCCTACAACAAACACATCTGCATACATGTGATAATCTATATGTATTTTTAATTCCCAGAAAATCAAACTACAATTACAATGCAATTAATGCCAAAATTGCTAAATACTCTTAATATGTAGTTGTAGCAGGTGGGGGCACGGTTTAGCAGGGATCTGCAGCAAGAGAGTGCCGTTTCGGGGGAAAGCTACAGGTGTAATGATTAACCTGGCATACATGAGCTCTGTTTTCCTCATATATTAATGTGATCTGTCATTCTTTCTCTCTCTCCCTCCCTGAGCAGTGAGCTGAGCGTGTATATATGGCTGCGAGCAGAGCAAAGCAGAAAATAGTGAGTGAGCTGAAAAGATGCAAAGTTATTTGTCTTTTAAAAACAAAAAAAAAAGCTTAGGTCTTACTTTAGGTCTGTTGTGTTTATAAGCGGATTACTGCCAACATTGTCTGCAACAGTCTGCTACAGATTTATTGCCCTTTTCTCATTTTTCCAGATTGATGCTTTAAACGTTCCAGGTTTCCTGTTCCTTTGCTTATCTTTAAAGGTTATTATCAGGGTGTCACGGTGGAGCAACTGTGTGTAGAGTTTAGCATATTCTTCACGTTGGTTTGGGTTTCCTCCAGGTTCTTTGGTTTCCTCTTATCTAAAAAACATGCTGTTAGGTGAATTGGCCCTGTGTGTGTCAATCTGTGTGTATGGCGCCCTGTGATGGACTGGAGTCCATCCATTGTGTAATCCACCTTCACGTCTAGTGTTCCTGGGATTGGCTTTGGATCCGGATCTGGAGGAATGAAAATAAATTAATTAAATGATTAATTAACTGTAGCATAAAAAGGGAAAGTATGAAATGTGCCATGCATTATAGAGGCTGCGTTAGATCAGAAAATAAGGGTAGGTCTGAAGACAGCAGATTTTGAACCTTTGTATTATGCACCCTAGTAGTATGGAGAGAGCGTAGCATGTTTTTCTAGGCCCAAACCTACCTCAGTGTTCCTGGGATAAGCTCAGGATTCACTGCCACGCCAACCAGGATAAAGCAGTCTTAATGAATGTTGAATGAATGAATATTTTTCCAAGCCAGTAAATAAGTACTTTTAAATTCCATCTATTTCCTGCCCAGGAACCTTTTATTAAGAAAGAGACAACAGAAGAACCAAAGTGTGCTTTTAACAAACAATTTCTTCTCACACATATATTTCACACATATTATTATGCCACTGCTAGGTCATATTTTTCATTTAACATTTTTACTGTGCTTGTATAATTATAATTAAACTATCTCTATATATCTTGCTCATGAATTCTCCTCTTTCAGAGACGCTACACATCTTGATATGTAGTTTACGATATGATACAAAGAAGATACAGTTAAACAAGTAACGATTCAATATACGTCAATCTGATATGATTCAGTTCGAGACAGATCTAGGCTTGTAAACCAATGTGGCTGTATCATAGTCTGTTTTGTCTAGTAATAATAAAACGCTCCCAATGCAACATCCTCTCTTGATGGTGTTCAGAACATCCTTAACACTGTTAATTCACAGTTCCTTCCTAAGAACTATAAAAGACTGATTTACATAATACATATAAATCCGATAATGTCTGCCATTTACGAAAATCAGCATCATTTGAATTGATTAAATAGCTGTAACTACAGTGTCACTGTCACTGCCAGTAGGAGTGACTGATTAAACTCTAAAACATCCATCATGGCAAACTCTATTAGCTCATTGGCAGTTTGGTCTTCTAAACGAACCTGGCATCTCTTTTGAGCTGCTGCACATTCACACTTGTCTTCATGCGGCGCCTTGTAGAGCTTTGAGTGGAGTTCATTTGTGTTGATGAGTCACATGGTGCTGTTTGCGCAGTCTTCTGTCAAAGCCTTGTCTTTTTTTCTGCATTCTTACTATAATGAAGATTAATAGTACTGCTCCTTCCTATTCGAATTGTGATTTTAATCAGATAAATTGACAGGCTGGGGTGTGAGCACTCTCTGCCTGTGCTGTCATCAGGTTGTGAGAAAAGCATCCCGGAAAGACATTTCTTTCTCACTCTCTTTTGCCCTCTGCCTTTCTTTTAGCACATTTCTCTTTCTCTCTTTCTCCAAAGGTCGTCCTTTCACTTGGCAGGTGGAGGCAGATAAACAAGGACTGGAATAAACTGGATTCCTGGAATTTTTTACTTTCAACAATAGAGAAAGGCAAAAGGCTACATAGACAATATGGAGCTCCAGCAGATGGAGATTTAATTATTTGTGCAAAGGGGAATTATATCTAGAGTAACCTGGAACGAGGGCAACAACAGGCTGCTTTGGAAGAATTGTGTTATTTGCGTAAAGCTAATTTTTATATGTGGGAGTTACCTAAGAATTTCTCCAAGGTGAAAAGTCATAGCACGTAATGATACTAACCTACACATGCCTTGAGAGCTGGTCGAGGTAAATTGTAAATTGTATTTGGAAAAATATACTTCTAAGCAAATTTATGCCTTCAATACAAAATATAGAACATGGCCTAGTCCTTTTGGTTTTTCCCCTGAATTGCCATGTAGCATGTTTGAAACATGGAATGAAACATAACGAGAGATACATAGATAAGTCACAAACTGAGGGTTCAAATCAAATATTTTATTCTGATGATTCAGACGAGATCTTGTTTGCATGATCCACACAACAGCACATGCCTCATCACACACACTTTGATCAGTGTGAGTCATCCATCTGAGGAGGATAAGGGAGGAGAGGAGTTGTTTTTTTTTGGAAGAAAACACTGTACATAATGCAAACATGCATCTTACAACTACGCTCGTACAACTACGCTTTTGTATGAATGAGTCCTGGGGGACAGCAACTAACCCAACAACTTCAACCCCCCCCCCCTTCATTATAATATAATGAGTCAATCTGGGGTTGAAATAATCATGTGGTTCAGAAATGGTGTAAAAAAAAAAAAGATGTAGTAACAGGTTTCACGATCACTGAAAGTGGCTGGTGTAGCATCTGCATTTGTAGCATTGTCATATTTGAGCTATGAGAAAATCAGATTCATTAAGAAGTCTGGAAATTGAAAATGGCAAAGTAGGATAAGCATTTTAATGTTGTATCAAGTCAACTGCGACGGACTATCCTATTATTGTCAATGATAATAATCCATGGACATGTTATAATCTGTGTGTCTATAAACACATGCTATTCCTGAGATACCAGTGATCCTGACTTCTTCTGCTCTCTGGACCTGCCTGATCCATCCAATCCCCTACGTCTGGTTGGAGTTTTCATCGCCTGAAAATCATTCGCTTCTGCTGAGGATGGCCTCACATGGACAACCTAAAGATCACCATAGGATTACTGTGGATGGTACCACATAGAAACCATAAAGATGGCTGTGGATGTTCTACAGTTGCTATGAACAGCTTTACACTTAGGTCTCCATCATTGAACAGTTAATAACTTCAACAAAACAGACTTCAAGTTAAAACTATAATGAATTCAGAAATGCTCTGATGCTCACATTGTAAATTGCTCATAAGCTCATAAGTTCCTGCTTAAACAATCGCACTTTTTGACTATATAGTGTACAGTTATAGAAGGGAAAGTATTTACAATTACACTATACGGTGCCTAGATGAGGGTGGGTTCCCTTTTAAGTCTGGGTCTTCTCAAGGTTTCTTCCTCATATTGTCTCAGGGAGTTTTTCTGCCACCATCACCTCTGGCTTGCTCATTAGGGATACATTTATAAATTTTAAAAATTATATATTTCTGTAAAGCTGCTTTGTGACAATGTCCATTGAATCTTTTGAAATTGAAATGGTTGAAACTGTTGAATCTGAATACTAAGTATGGCTGGAGATCTTTAACAAAAGATCAGAAGAGATTTTATTTTCACTCAGATTTACTAAATTCCCAGTCTTATTCATCATAAGTCAAGTCATATTAAATCATAAAAATAATTTTTTCACTCATCTTCAGTAACTACTTTATTTTGATTAGGACCATGGTGGAAGATAGGGCAAACTCAGAATATCCAATTCACCTACTGGCATGTTTTTGGGAAAGAAACCAGAGAACCTGGAGGAAACCCACATGGACAGGAACCTGAGCTAAGGATCAAACCAGGGACCCCGGAGCTGTGAGCTATCAAAACTACCCAGCATAGCATCATACTGCCCAAATATTATTCCACTCTTAATTAAAGGAACATAAAAGTTCTGAATACAATTAACAAACCTGCTGCTTTACACCATGACTATGTCCCTGAACCATTCCAGATCAAGAGGCCTTAACTTACACTATAAGAAATAAAATAAGCAACAGATTTCTCATGTAATTATTACATCAACAGATTGCATTGTCATATATGTAATTATCTAATAAAATAAGGAACAGTGTTACATATTTGTGTGATTTATTCAGGCATTAGGGATAAAACCCGAAACGAGTGACCTGCTGAGTAATCTCAAGAGAAGAGGGATAAGGCAGCTTTAACACACAAATAGTGTGATACACACTTAATCCCTGGAGACTGAATGGAAGCCTCTAAGAATGGAAGCCCATTAAAGCCCTGTATAAGATTTCTTTTTAAGCCGTGCGGTAATTCAGAAACCAAGGCACATTCGCTTATGCAGATCAAAACAGTGGATCATGAGGAAAGATGTGCTGAACAGTAACTGTAACTGCTGTAATGGTCACACAAATTAAGCTAATTGAATCTTTAGGCAGATGATGAAATGGGCTAAAAAACTAAATAAACTGAGTTTTTAGCCCATTTCATCATCTTCCTAAAGAAGATGTTAATTTACATAAATGTTGGCTATAGTAATGCTCATAAGGTAGCATGATACATTTTGTCAGTAACCATGTCCCAGAAGTGCCTACTTTCACAGTAAGACTGACATGACAGATTACCAAACACTAACTGCTTCAAACAAAACTCCCTAATAACTTTGAAGATTGAATGCCGTTCATTCCATCGAATATATCTTTGTATTGCAGTGTTCAAAAGTTTATTTTCCTGGTGGCAATGTGGAGAACCAATTAGAAGAATGCAATCATCATGATTCTGAAGCATGTAGCCAGAAAAGTGTACAAAATACAAAAGATATCAGATGCTCAGTGAGCTGTGGGCAGAGTGTCTGAGGCTGAGACTTGTAATAAGGTAACGCTGTACATTGAGGTTCCATTAATTATTAACAACATTATTAATGAAATCAGTTACCAGAATTAGTTATTTGTATTAATGAGGTTTTTTAAATAATGAACCAAATTAACCAAATACTGAACATGTGTATTCAGCTGTGTATTCCATTCAGCTATGTGTCCATATCAACCAATATTATAGGCATCATTTAGCAACATGCTGTAATTTTATGCTAATTTATATCGACTTGTTTTCAGTCATAAATGGAATAAGCATTAGTTAATGGACAAAAGGACACAATTAAGCAGACACCAGAAATAAATAATGTTAAGGTAACCTTCATATAAAGCGTTCTGCTCATACATTATCCACATTTTTTCGACTTTACTGTTTTTTAAAAACTTGTTCACGATTCCTGCTGTTCCTCTGTATTTAAAATAATGCTCCTACTCTATGTGCAAGCTTCCATGATCTGCATGATGCATCATCAGCTATGTGATACACCACAGGCTACAACAGTGAGCCATGCAGTAACGAAGGAGTGTGTGCGTGTGTGTGTGTGTTTGAGAAACAAAGCTTCACAATTTCCATTCCCCGATTCAGCAGTGCTTTGTGAAGAGCCCCTAGCCGGTTATGGTGTTACCATGGCTACCTTCTCTCGGTCCAGGTTATTTATAGCATCTGCCAGCATTCACCACAAGCCAATATTTTCACCTCTTAGAGAGGTGTGCTCGTGCCAAAATGGTAGCCAAAAATATGACGAACAGCAAAGCAAACAACACTGGAGATAAAATGAACTATGCCACACTTAACTAAGGTTTTTATACAATATAGTACTATTTTCATGTTATTAGTGTAGAATCTAGAACTAGTGACTAAAAAGTAGGACTAATGACTAGAAACTAAAAAACGTGTGTGAAACAACACATGAGGTGTGTAAAAACGTGTGTAAGTTTCACAGGTCAGTCATGTGATTATTCACATGTGAAGTTCATGTGACTTTTCTGTAAGGGCAAGGACATAGAAACTAGAAATGACAATACTTATCTCAGAGTTACTTTTACATATGCAGGATTTTCCAAGAAAGAACAACAAATGAGTATAAATACACTGACTAATGAGACTTAACAAGACTAATTATATGGAATTATTTGAGCAAAGGGGAACAGGAAGTGTTCATCCAAACACATATTATACACATACTGTGATGGCGGGCCTCCAGACCACATGCACAAACCACCGCACACTGCTCACATGACTGCCGCCCGGGTGCTGAAAGGACAGTGCCACTTCAGCACCACTGTTGTGGACCGTGAAAGAGCACATGGCCACAGGGTGGGGTGGAGGAATAGAGCATAGCTGAAGGCCAATAATGACTCCTGCTCCTCACCCTCACAGAGAAGACAGGAGAGGATAAAAGGGCACCACAGCCTCAGCAGGGTGAGCAGCTTCTGTCTCCCAGCCCAGCCCACGGTGCCCACTACCACATGCCTTCCTAGCACTCCCAACACAGCCCACTGCCCCTGGAAACAGCATCCCACACAACTTTTACACTCTCATCCTCCCTCTTTTCCCTCATTTAAAGAAATAAACACCCTCTTTTTTCACTAGTCCAGCCTCTGTCTGTGTTCTGCCTGCCACTGCTGCAAGTCGCTACACTGGCAAGTCGCTACAGTCGGTACACGGGCCCCCCCCCCCCCCCCCAAATGGAACCCTTATTGAACCACTTGCTAGAGACCAATCTACAGCAGTGGGGGTCACTCAGGAACTGGTGCTAGGGCTTTGCACCGCCACAGAAGAACTGCTAGTCCTCTGCAAACTTAGCATGGCTGCAGTCACCCTAGCCCTCAACACTACCTAACTCCTGCAGGGAAGCCCAATACCTTCTAGCTAAGATGACTGCGGATGACAATGCGGAGGCATACCTGCGTACATTTGAACAGATTGCCGCCCACAAAGGCTGGCCTAAGGGGGACTGGGCCCAGATTATAACTCCCTTCCCTTCAGGGGATGACCGGTTAGCATAATACACCCTCCCTCCTGGGGATGCTGTGGACTTTTCCCCACCAATGCGATGGCAGAGTTCAATAAATGGGCCAGGGCCACTCCCAGGAACCACATGGTCATCCTGTTGCACACCACCAAAAAGTAGCTGCAGCCACAGAGGTGGACAGTGACCAAGGACATGGAGCGGGTTGCTATGGACAAGTTCCTGAGGTCCCTGCCACCAGAAGAGTGCAAGACCGTCAACATGCAATTCCCAGGCAGCCCCAAAGAGATGGTTGAGGCACTGGAGTGCCCCCTGGCCACCATGGCAATCGGCAGAGGGGAGCAAAGAGAGTCCTTCCCCAGTTCCCACCACGGCACCAGGACCCTGGTAACAGCGGAGAGAGGAGAGCCCAGAGGAGCCACCCCAACTATGCCACACTGCCTGAACTACCTTTGCCTCTGCTTGTAGGGAGAGACTGGTTAGGATTTCCTGCAGAGCCCACCATGAAGGCTACAAGAACCAGGAGACAACAGAGACAATCTCAGCGGAAGTCAGCTTTTGTTGTTGTCCCTCAGAACAATCAAGGTATACCTTGGTCCAAACAGGAGAAGCCCTTACCTGCTGACAGCTAAGCTGTTGGACAAGTTCTCGGACATGTTCTTGATGGAGCCAGGGCTGGCACACTGGGTACAGCGTGAGATCAAGACACCAGCGGGAGTGGTGGTTTGACATCAGCCCTACTGGATCCCAGAAGCCCATAAGCTACTGAGGAGGAAGTCAGCAAGATGCTATGGGACAGCATCATAGAAGAATCATGGTGATCCTAAAATATGACGGAAGCCTCAGGTTCTGTAATGACTTGAACCAGGTATCGGAGTTAGACAGCTACCCCCTTCCCCAGGTGGATGACCTGGTGGAGCGCCTGGGGAAAGCCCCGTTAATCTCAACCTTAGACCTTACAAAAGGGTAGTGGCAGGTAGCCTTAGCCACGGATTCAAAACCCAAGATGGTATTCAGCACCTCTCCTAGACCTTTGATTGGGAAGAACACCTGGTCCTGTATGTGAGTAGAAAACTGACCCCTGCAGAATGGCTGTATGCTGCCGTGGAATGAGAAGCACTGTCCGTAAAATGGGCTGTCGAGGAACAATGATTCTACCTCTCTAGCAGACACTTTAATCTGGTCACAGACCACACCCCCTGCAATGGATGGCAAAGGTGAAAGACAGCAATCCACGAATAACCTGGTGGGTTCTCTCATTGCAGGATTTCTCATTGCAGGTGCAACATCGAGCGGGAGCCCACTACAACAATGTTGATATACTCTCACAGCGAAACAGACTCTGGGCGCAAACACTGCCGACAGTAGGCTCGGAGCTCAGGGGGTTACTGTGACGGCAGGCCTCCATGCGTACAAACCACTGCATGCTCCTCACATGACCCGCACCACTATGCCTGGCCCATGGCGCCCAATACCATGCGCCTCCCTAGCACTCCCAACACAGCCCACTGTCACTGGAAACAGCATTCCACTCACTTTTTACACTCCAATCCTCCCTCTTTTCCCTCACTTAAAGAAATAAACACCCTCCTTTTCACCAGTCCTGCCTGAGTCTGTGTTCTGCCTGCCGCTGATGCGAGTCACTACACATAAATATCATCTTGATGTATATTACCTGGATGAAATTCAATCATAAATAAAATGTAAAACATAAATCTACACTCAAGTGTTTTTTTGTTTATCCTTAAAACTCTGACTTAATGATTGGCAGTGAAATATCAGTATATCAATTACCTCAGCATAGGCATGGGAGTAATCTTGAAACAAAGCAATATATCAACTCTCACAAAACAATATATCAAATCTTGTTGTCTTGCTCCTGTTGTTATTTCATTTTTGGGGGGGAGAAAAGAACTGACTTTGGTGTGAAAAATGATCCCATGGTGTAAAATGGATTCTAGTTTAAGGTTCAAGGTTCAACGTTCTTTGTTTTCACATACATATTACATACATGTGATGTAATGTAATGAAATGTTTTTCCTTAGTTCCTTGTCCCACAGTGCAACAATGAACAGAACCAACAACAAACTAGATATACACACATAATAAAAACAGAATATAATAAAATAATAGACTATATAATCAAATATTTAGCAGCTTATAGAATAATTTTACACACACACACACACACACACATTATATATATATATATATATATATATATATATATTACACACATATGTATATATGTTAAAAAAAAAAGCAAATATACAGAATAGAATTTTTTTTCTATAGTGCAAACTGTTTGTGTACGTGTGTCTGCGTGTGAGGTAGGAATATGCAGACTCTCTCAAGTGTCCTCATTCAGTAGCCAGATTGCCTGAGGGTGGAAACTCCTCCCAAGTCTCTCTGTGTTGGTCCTCAGGTTCTGGTAGCGCTTCCCTGATGGGAGCACTGAGAAAAATCTGTGTCCAGGGTGGTGAAAGTCTTTGATAATCTTCCTGGCCCTGGTCTTGCATCGTTGGTTGTAGATGTTTGTGATGCAGTGTAGAGAAGTTCTGATGGCCTTCTCTGCTGTCCTCACCACTCTGGACAGTACCTTTCAGTCCTTGTCCATGGTGCCTCTGTACCAGGCAGTGAAGCTCCCAGTGAAAAAACTCTCCACAGCCCCAGTGTAGAAAGCCTTTAGCACCCTGTGGGAGACCTTGAACCTGGCCAGGCATCATAGATGGTAGAGATGCTGGTGCGCCCTTGTCACCAAGCTGTTTATGTGTGTTGTCCATGAGAGGTGTTCTGTGAGGTGGACCCCAAGGTTTTTGAAGCCACTCACCCTCTGAATTGTGGCCTCCGTTGATCACCTGCTTCCTCCCGTAATCAATAATCATCTCCTTAGTCTTGGTGAGATTCAGGGAGAAATTGTTATTTTGACATTTATGTTTTCTACTGTCTTGTTCTCTTCTTTTTCTCGCTTCCTCTAATGAAATTTGGTTTCCTCTTCCTTTCACACGATCTGACCGCTGCAGATGCAGCAGACCAAATATTAGACACACAGGGGTTTGTTTGTTACTGGATCATGGGAAAGTTCATTTATTTCCATGACATGTGTGCTTTCCCCCATGGAGAAATCTCTTTTGGCATTATCTTTGTTATTGTATTATGCTTTTCACTGGTTATCTAATCATTTTCATTATGTTTTAAAAAAAAAATCAGATTCACATTGAATTCAATTCTGTTCAACCAACCAATAAAAGATTAAATAAACAAACAAAAAAAATGATCATTTTGTAATTTGCCTTTTACCATTAGGGTATATAATAATATAGATTTGTTCCATTTGTTAACTAATATAGAATAATACTGTACCACATCCTAAGCAATTGTTATATATTATATATTAGTCTATGGAGAGGTTCAACAACAAGATAGTACTGGAAATGAATCTAATATACTGTGAAAGTTTTGTTCCATTAGCTTGAGCACACAGTAAGGCATTATAAAAGACAGAGCTTTGTAAAGCTGAAGATTCTTTACAAGCATCAGGCGAACATGTGAAACGTAGACCTGGTGTGCGGGAGAAAATGTGTGTGAAAAAGAATCCTCATTGTCATGGATGACCTGCATCTCCAGAGTCTCATTTGCAAAATATTGGCTCAGTCAAACCTGTCTCCACATTGATTTAGAGCTGAGGCCAGAGATCCCTCAGCCCATGCCAGCGTGTATCACCATAGTAACCACTTTGCACCGGGGCTGCTCAGATCTGCACCATACACACTCAATAGCTAAATCAACACTAACTACAATGAATATAGACTGATTATTACTAAGTGTTGGGTTTGTTGTGGAAGTGCAAGAGCCATTTGAAGGCTACATAAAGGAGACTACAATATAATGCAAACAATATTTTTTAGATGGAGCAAAAAAATGAAATGGGTTGCCGTGGAGCTTAGCTTAGTCTGGGAAAGTAATTTACTCTTGCACTATTGTTCTGTTCCTGTGCAGCTTCTGACTGCCACAATTTACAAGATTCTTAGAGAAAGTAGAGACAATATAGACAGTCTATGCTGGGGTCCAAAAGTCTGAGAGCACTAGTGAAAATGCTTCTATTTTGCATTCTTTTCTAATTTAATTTTCATTACAAATTATATTATTGACAACAACTTGAGTAAAAAAGTAGAATCGTTATATATTTACATGAACTTCGGTGTTTCTTAGTGTTTGGTATGTCCTATTTTTCCCATTTGGACTCAACAAGTTTGTGCCAAACCTTATGATCCATAAGGATCAAATCCATTGGAATGTCATGCTTTAATAGAAGAGATTGTGCATGGGGAAAATCTGACCTTTTGTACAAAGCAGTTAATATGGTCAATATCACAAATTTGCTTACATTTAAACAAGGACCTAGACAAACTGCAAAAAAACTGAGTATTGAAGATTCAAGATATTGAACATATATATTTATTATTTTAAATATTTCAACATTTTTAAACCTGTACATTTCCAATTTTAAATCTCAGATTTTCAATGTGGTCTCAGACTTTTGGATCCCACTGTTTGTGCCACACTGGCACAAAGCTATATAACAACTGGATGTTCGCCTAATTCATTCTCACTTTTAAAAACACTAGGCTTACCATATCAGTGTCTTGTTTCTTGAAAAGCCAGTGGACAATGCCATGATGTCATTCTACTTTTGCTGGTTTCTATTTCTGGGAGTGCTAGTGATATTTGTCTATTGATGAACTGTACTAAGCAAAGAAACAAACAAGAACAATAAATTAATATATTTCCTCACATCAGAAGTTTGAACGTGTATGCTAATATGAATGCTTAGTCAAGGCATTAGCATTGTTGACCATTATTCACAATGTTCATGTCATTTGGGGGTTCTGTTAGTACCTACTGAGATTTTACAGTAAATCACAAAGAATGTGGTCACATAAGCAGTGTTGATGAAAAAAGAATAAATAACAAATAACCTCATATTTAATACATGACTGGGAAGTGTAATGTATTCTTTTACTGTTTTATTTGCAGGAAACAGGTCAATTGTATGAAATACTGAATGTATGGAATCCTACACTCCTGTGCTATACTGTATAACATGTACTTTCACTTGCATACTGATGAGATGGGGTGTATTTTTTCCTGTTAAAATCCACCACAGTTGCATTAGCCTACAAATGACAATGTAAACAATGATATGACCAGAAAGACAAAACCAGCTTCCTGACAAAATGTAGACATGGATATAACAATTAGTTGTTGTTTTTTTTTTTAGGTGACACATAAGTATTACATAAAAGTATTTAATTTCAGCATTTGCTGATATCTGATATCGTTGGATTATATTCATAAAATAAATCTGTAGTGAAGGGCTCCGAGGCTGACAAAAAGTTTGAGAACCCTTGCTTGGTTGATGCCAGACCTGTAGGCTATTAGCTTTCAGTCATGGCTTCATTTAGTTTGGCTGTCAGCATTTTACCCTGAGGATCTTTTCATTTTAAATGGACTCAAGTAAATGTACCACAATGTAATGCTGCCCAAATTGTGTGATTACAGTCAAAAGCACACCCAAGTAATGTAATATGAGCTGCTGTAGTTTAACTTACCATTTAATAAGTCTGATATTGCTATATATTATACATCATCATACACATGGATTTTCACTTACTGGTTAAGGAAGCTCAATACTCAAGAGAATGTTATGGTTGTATCAATGCATGTGTCTGGCAGAGATGGCATTCAGAGTAATTTACAACCTTAGAGGCTGGAAAATAACTATGATTTTTAATCATATTGTTTGTAATTAAGGATATGAGTATTCTTATATAGGCACCAAAGTACTATCTACTATGGCTTTTTAATATAGCGAACATGGCCAAATTCATGTAATATTGACATTTAGCATGAAATATGGATACCACTCAAAAACTTAACTTAAACCATAAATTAAGTTAAGACTATTCCATCATTCCATTACCCATTTGGCCTTGCTGGCCCTGACATTGACAAAGTGATTAATGCTATTGGTTCACTGAATTTAGTTAGCTTTAAATAGCACAATTTATATTCATTCCGTTCTAAAAGCACACAGATCATGTGTCTGGATCATTAAAACTCTAACACATCAATAGTGTTCGATATCTCTAACACATCAATAGTAATTTTTTTTAAAGCATGACTGGCATTAAATAAAACTATATTTGTTTTTTAAACATTTTTCTCTGTAATGTTTGCAACATTGAACATAGATGGTAAAATTAATGACAGTCCTTTTGCATTCCTTAAGTAATCAGCAACGGGTCTCTTCATGTTTGCAGTAAATAGTGCACTTCTTGGGTAAATGTGCGCTAAATTTACACACAATTAAAAAGCTCATTGTAAAAAAGCTTAACATTTCTCTTTACACATTACATACATATGACTCTCTCCAATTCTGCAACCAGTAGTTTAACGGCTTGTAATACAATCAGACCTGTAAATCAATGTGCACCAGCTGAAAACATTCTTTATGGATTTTAAACACTCTTTATTCTTTATGGGCTTTATCTCTAAATAGCCGTTGGCAGCTTGTTAGAGTAGGCTTCATCTCACAAGTTGCATAGTTGGTTTGGGTATCAGTCATATAGACAGGCTAGCATATGAAAAGAACTTATTTTAGAACTAGATTTTTATGTTAAAAGTCTGGTGTATAATGACAGCCTGAATAGGGCTACATGATATGTAAGGAATAAAAAAAAAAAACACAGGGTGTACTGTTATAGTAAAATAATCAATGACAGGTTGGTGTGATGCAACTTAATGCAAAGTGGAGTTACTTTTACCACCCAGAAGTTGATTTTTTTGGATAACAGCATGCCCCGTCATGTTTATTCCCCTTACAAATTTATATAACTGCATGCCCCGTCATGTTTATTCCTCTGGCAAATTCCTCTTAGGAATTTGCCGACAATTATAACTACACATTGTATGATTTATCCATATAATCCACAAGTTAGCTCCTGTTATCAAAGTCTTCTGTCATGAAGACTCTCCTGTGGCAGAAAACTTACTAATCATTACAAAGCACTGACACTGGAGACTCCTTAAATGTTAAATAAATGTCTCCTTACAGAAAACATCACTGTATCAATGGTTAAATGTCATTCTTTGTTGAATAACAGCATATTTCCTGATCCATTTGTTATTAGGCTTAGATCATGATTACTATACAAGATTATGATTAGTACACATGTCTCTGTGTGTATTGTTGTTACTTTAGAAATAACAGTGCATCAGAATGAGTGCATTAACCTGTGAATTGCCTTGCAGCGGGCACTAATGTCAGGACTGCTGTTGTAGAAATTTAATCAACACCTCCTGACCAATCAGATTTGAGAATTCAAGAGTGCTGTGGCATATGAACAAAATAATTTACACAACTGTATCTACATGCAACTGAAATCTAATATGGTATGCTGGTGAAGTCTTGCTGTGACATTGTTAGAGAATAGCCTGCATTAAAATCTCGACAGAAAGACTCATCTGAATGTATCAGTATGCTCACAGCACACACAATATTTAATGATTGATTAGAGGGTTCAGCTGACTTCTGTGATATTGATATTGTAAAGGCCAATAATATTGCAATAATACACAAATAAATTAATCTGCAGTGTGATATGGGCATTGTGATGTATGAGTTTATACTATTTAATAAGCATTTACTCGTATTCAGCATAGCCTGAGGATACACAAAGTCACCCGCGCTTGGCTAATGATTAAGCACAAAGGAGGGGAAGCCCCCTTTTAAGAGGCATTGTAAGCAGGACGGGGGGCGTGGCCAGCTCAAACACAGCAACACGCGCTAATCTGCATTCCTCCGCTCTTTGTCCTCACGCCTGCTGCAGCCATGGGCTATCCGACTCTTTCACAAGTCTGATTCCTTTGAATCACCAAGAGATACTAGGAAAACTAAAGGCATGTACATTTCTTAATCTGAAATGGGTGAAGATAGAAGTATTGCTCATATGTTTAGCACTGCAAGACGCAATTATTATAAACGAATAATCCGTCAACTATTAAAAAAAGACTAATGTAGTGATTATAACTGTTCCAATAACAATAAAAAGTGAATTAGGAATTTCACAATTTTAAATAATGACATAATTACATTGAAGTTTAAGCTTCAGATGGATAGTGTTGTTCTCTTTCACTCTGTCTGCATTTGATCAGAAATCAGAAACAAGTTTAAAAAACAACAAAATAGGATACACAGCAGCAAATTCAGAAATACGACAGCAAAACCAGAAACATGCACAACAGTCTCAGAGTTTACTCAGAATGGTGCAATAAAGGAAAAACATCCAGCAAGCGGCAGATCTGCAGATGGAAATGCCTTGTTGATGAGAGAGGTCAACGGAGAATGGCCAGACTGGTTCGAGCTGACAGAAAGGCTACAGTGACTCAGATAACCACTCCGGACAATTGTGGTGAGCAGAAAAGCATCTCAGAATGCACAACATGTCGAACCTTGAGGTGGATGGGCTACAACAGCAGAAGACCATGTCGGGTTCCACTTCTGTCTGAAAGCTGAGGCTGTAGAGTGCACAGGCTCACCAAACCTGGACAGCTGAAGACTGGAAAAACGTAGCCTGATACTGGAAAAAACGAGCCTGTTATGATGAATCTCGATTTGGTAGGGTCAGAATTTGGCACCAGTAGCATGAATCCAACCTGCCTTGTGTCAACAGTCCAGGTCCAGAATGTTTTCTTGGCACGCTTTGGGCCAATTAAGACTAATCAATCATCGCTTGAATGCCACACTCTATTTCAGTATTGTTCCTGACCATGTGCATCCCTTCATGGCCACAATTTACCCATCTTCTAATGGCTACTTCCAGCATGTCAATGCACCATGTCACAAAGCAAAAGTCATCTCAAACTGGTTTCATGACCATGACAATGGGTTCAATGTTCTTCAGTGGTCTTCCCAGTCAGCGGATCTGAATCCAGTAGTAGACATTTGGGATGTGGCAGAACGAGAGATTCACAGCATGAAAGTGCACCTGAAAAATCTGCAGAAACTGTGTGATGCAATCGTGTCAACATGGACCAGAATCTCAAAGGAATGTTTCCAACAGCTTGTGGAATCCATACGATGAAGAATCGAGGCTGTTTTGAGAGCAAAGGGGGGGGGGCTGCCCAGTATTAGTATAGTGTTCCTAATAAAGTGGTCAGTGTGTGTATATATGTTCTTGTTTTAAATGTATGATTTTTGCATACATTATCCTTAAAGGGTCTGGTTGAAGGGTCTGGTTGAAATTCATTCATTCATTCATTCATTCACTCACTCAAACAGTCATTCATTCATCTTCAGTATCGGCTTTATCCTCTTTCAGGGTTGTGGTGGAACTGGAGCCTATTCCGAGAACACTGGGCGTGTATCAGGAGAATTCACCTCATGTGGGACACCAGTCCATTGCAGGGCACCATGCACACACACTTTTACACCTAGGGCCAATTGAGCATAGCCAGAATGCCTTCCTGCATGTTTTGGGGAGGTGGGAGGAAACCAGAGAACCCTGATGAAACTCATTTATGTTTTTAAAAAAATCATATATCAACCAACTTAAAAGGATGCTTTAGGCTACTAAACTAGCGTAGCAGGCGTCATACATTTTAAGTGTCAGGTCATAGCACGCGACCTGAAGCACAGCTCCTCGCGCGCTGGAATTGAACTGATTCACAAAGTCGTTCACAAGGAATCGACTCTTTCGCGAATCGAGCCATATTAGTGCAATATTAGTCTGGTGACAAATATTCATCCTAATTCATCCGCATTGATATGTAAAAACGGACGCGTGACTTTCGTTTGCAGTCACGAATTGGTCTCTGAACGTCGTGATCGCGTGCACTGTGCCAACGCACCAGTCAAAAGTAAAAATAATAGAATAAAAATTCAGCTACCGTGTAACCGATTATGCACTGGTCACTCTCGGTGCGTTTTCATCTGGGAAGGCATCGCAGGGACGTTCTGGTTGATTGCTTTCGTGAGAAGTGTGTGTGTGTATA
This sequence comes from Pangasius djambal, assembly GCA_022985145.1. NCBI lineage: Eukaryota > Metazoa > Chordata > Actinopteri > Siluriformes > Pangasiidae > Pangasius > Pangasius djambal. The sequence goes on from CM040991.1 coordinate 16,572,446, forward strand.
TGAGAGAGAGAGAGAGAGAGAGAGAGAGAGAGAGAGCGCGCGCACCCCCCCACTCTCTCTCTCTCTCCTCGTGCTTGTGTGTGAATATCAGCTCCTCTAGCGTTCACCACGGCGTCTAATCACCGAGCTCAGACTCGGAGGCAGCACTGAGGCACCGAAACCACCATGGAGTAGTTCTTCATTTTTCTTTGATGGATTGTGCATCCTGGCTGGAGTGTAAGGAGACAGCAATAGCGCGGTAAGTTGAACGATGAGATAAGGCGCGAGCTCAGAGGGACGAAATGATTCGCTGTTGTGGTTGTTGCAACCTGCCATTGTGCGTCCTGGGCTTTGCATGTTACATCTAATTTCCGTGTTAATACAATCGGGAGACTTGTTGTGTACAAGATCGCATCATTTGTGCAGTTAGATGCAGGAAGGTTTATAAAGCAGGATCCTAAAGTAATTTGTTTTAAAGCGATAACTGTAGATTGCATGTTAGAGACAAGCATGTTTTCCCAGGGAGCTTCCCCTGTGTGACTAGGGAAGATCCACACACACACACACACCTGTCTCCGTAGCGTGCTTCGTCCGTGGAAGATTTAACCCTGAGTTCCATTTATCACCTGAAATGTTGTAGCTTTCACACTTTTTTAATGTTTTTTTTTACCCAACATGTTTCTCCAAACCTTACACCATGCATAGAAGGTTAAAAATAGGAGTTCCTTGGTGTGGCCCAGTGAGGAAACCCTTAAAGGTCTTGTCAAGAACCTGATAATATAGGGTTTCCTTTTCACCAAAAGGTTACCAGTAGACTCTTTACAGCGCTGGAACCTCTGATCAATCTAAAGAACCAACGAGTAACCCTTTTTTTTTCCTTCCCAAAGTGAGTTGTTAAACCAAGCAGTATGATGCTGGATGTAGACATGAGGCTTGTAGATCATTTTTGGAAAACATTCAGTCACCGCTTTAGTCAGGGTCGCAGTGAATCCAGAACCCATCCTGGGAACACTGGGCGTGAGTCTGGGTGACATTTTGAATGGGACATGAGGTCCAAAACAAGTCACCATGCACACGCACATTCACCCCTATAGGGCAGTTTAGCATAGCCAATCCTCCTACCCGCATGTTTTTGGGAGGTGGAAGGAAACCAGAGAATCCAGTAGAAACCCACACGGACTCAGGGAGATGATGTGAAACTCCACACAGATTTTTTAAATCCTCATTTAAAAACACTTGCTCTTTAAAAGTCATCTTGTCCAATGGTTTCTAGTGAATCACTAGCTCCCTGTTTAAGCCTTTTAAAGATGGCTTTGTCACGTGATCCATAACAGTCACACTCCCTGGAGTACTGTCATTGGCCCCTTTCTCTTTGTATTGCACTTGATGAAGGAGTGGTGGGTACTGTATGATAATCATTAGTTCTAAGCCAATTTTGTGGAAATACACAATTGTCGGAAACATGTGAGAATGGGTGTGATGAGGCTAATAACTGGCCTGTCTCGTGAGTGTTTCCTTCATCGTTCAAAGGACATTACACTAACTAACACACCAATCCCACTTTTAGGGAGTGGGAGTACTAGGGATTGACTTTTATCTGATACTTCCATCCTCTTAGCTACAGAAGCTTACACAGACATGGCACAGTTACTTTTCCCAAGTTTGGGAAAACATCGTCAGTATGATGCTGGTGTGCTTTAAGACAATTTATGTCTTCTGTACATGTGGATGATCTGGTCAAGTTTTCATGGCATAAAACACAACAGTGTATTGGATTGAATGATGCCAATCTAAGCCGATAGCAGTCGAGCGTTTCAGACCAGTATCGGCCCCAATACTTATACTAGTTATCAGATCATAACTTCTTATAAGCTTAGAACCATTCAAGAACCTTGCAGCACGATTCTCGGACTGATGGTTCTGGTAGCCATCTCAATCCCTGATGAATAAACGGTGGCCAACCTTACCAGACTGTCCCTAGTTGGCCATCAAGGTACTCCCAGAACTACTTGACCACCTGCCTTTTTAAGGCTGCTGTTCTCAGTTTCAGTTCCGGGGTCCATTACAGCAAGAAGGCTTGCAAAAACCTAAATTCAGTCTTGGATTCCTAGCTGACTTTGCCAGATCCAGTGTTTATGGATTTATTAATTCCATAAAAACAGATTAGTTAGTTAACACAATCCCATGAAGGTCAGGAATGTGCATGTTCACTGTGAACTTTAAAATCCTTTACAATCGAAGAAAGAACACATTATTTATTCCCGACAGGAGTCCAGTAGGTTTTGTGATTTCTTCCAAAGACTACATAAGAAATAGTTTGCTGGAAGTTAATGCTTAAGTAAAGTTTTATCCTCCTATTTATCTTGCAATCAGTATTTAGGTCGCCTTTATTGTCACATATTCATGTACAGTACAGTGAAATTCTATTCTTCGCTTATCCCAGCTTGTTAGGAAGGGTTGGAGTGTATCATTTGGCACTCATGGAGCAGAGAGGGTTAAGGGCCTTGCTCAAGGGCCCCGCAGTGGCAGCTTGCAGGCCAGGGCTTGAACTAGCCACTTTCTGATCAGAGGCCCTGAGCCATATCCACTTGCTTAGACTGGCGTTTCATAGGATTTTATTATAACACTGTAATTTTACAAAAATGCTGTTGTAAAAACAGTAGCTCATATTTTCCTACCTCTGTAATTGGAATTTAATATTTGAATGCTTCCAAGGCAAGCAGTTTTTCATTTTGTTAAGAGATACCATCGTATGTACATTAAACCTATAACACCAACCTAAGTCTGTATTCATATAGCTATATGTAGACTAAACAATAAATAAATAAATAAAAAACCCAGAGAAATCTTGTCAGTACTGTGGGGGGGAAAAAAAAAAATATATATTTTTTAAGTGTAATCCATCTAAAATAAAAGATGATTAAAGCAAAAATATGAAGTAAGGCAGAACATTTACATGGAAGCTATGTGTTGAAGGTTTTTTTTTTTTTTTATTCTTTTTTTGGTGTAAATTTCCAATGCTAATTAAACATATGGCTGGATTCTCTGCTCCTGAATACTGCAGGCTGTTTTGCCTAGGTTCATTTCAGAGGATACATTTTCAAGGTAACTGAGCTTGACTTGGTTCAATCCGTGTATCTGGAAGACAAATCTCTGGATTTTGGCTAATCTCAGTTTACGTTATCAGGCTAACTAGAAATCCAGCTTTCTGGAGCAGACCCCTGGAGATTCACTGCCCTACACTGTTTCACTGTTTTCCTGCTGAGAGCACACCCAGTGTAACCCAATCTAGCTCCAGAATTGAGTTCCAGCCTGAATCTAACACACTCACTTCTACAGATCAGGTAGATTGATGATCTGGATTGAGAGTAGTGAAAACATGAAACACTAGTACTTTCACAGGAACACAGATTAGAAACCTTGGCTTTTGTAATTGTTTAGTGCAGTAGTGACCAACCTAGAGATCAGTCATTTTCCAGAATTTCATTTTTAACCCAATTGCACAAACATATTGAGTAGCCACATATTGAGTGTGAATCTGATGTGTTCAGTCCTGGTTGTAACTAAACTCTTCATGGTTGGCTTGGTGGTCATTGGTTTTCTGTTTACGGATATGACCCTTCAGCGAGGCCCAGCTGTGTATATCAAGAGTTCAGCACAGTTTGTTAATTCTTCCTTGTCAAACACACCTGCTGTGTGCTAATCTGCTAATGATCATGTTTCTTAACGGTGTTTGAGAAGGGAAACCACCAGGCTTTTGAACCATGTGGAGAGGATCACTTAAGGATGAAATGTGAACCTGTGGTTGTGGTCAACCATATGTCATGTGTCAGTTTGGTACTGATAGTTTAAGAATGAGAGTTTTTTTTTTTTTTTTTGTAGGTTCATGTATGTTTTGTTCTTAGCTGATGGAATTGTCTTTCTTTATCCAAATTTTGGTGCGGACAAATGCTATTATACAACGGTTAGTTCCAGTCCACTAATTTCATTGGACAAGTGGCATTCCAAGAGTGCTTATATTTAGTATAACTGCACTGGGACGTTTCACTCTTTGTGTCACTCTGCTCATCTGTGTTGGCCACATAAAACTCCAAATCTAGTGATAGGCTCGAAAGGGTTACTAAAGAAGAGTGTGGGAAATCATCAGTAAACATGGCAAATGATACATTTTTAGAACAATTAGCTTAAAATATGGAGATGAAGGGAAGTCAATTTCACCAGAAGCACCTTTAACAGGATTGGACAAATCAGTGGTAGCTAGCTAGCCAGATAGCTGATGGGCTATAAAGTGAGGGCGGCTTCTTTGCGATCTATTTCCACTAGCGGAGCAAAAATAAACAAAACATTTGGCCATATCGTGTCAAAATGTTGTTTGACATTTCTAAACAAGAAATTATCGAGTACTGTTGTATAAAAGCAATATTGCCCTCGCAATCATGCAGTTATACTGAATATCCACACAGCTGGGCCATGCCAATATTCACTATTGCTCATGCAGTATTGCTTAAATTATACCCCAGTGCTGTTCTCCATTCTGATTGGTCAGAAGGTGTTGATTAAACTCTATAGTAGTTCCAGCTGCAAGGCAGATCATTGGTATATATTAATGTGATTTTTCTATTTTTTATGGTTTCTGAAGTAACAACTTGCACAGGGATTTGTATGGCAGACAGTGCATGTAAATGTATTAAAAATGTGTGCAGTCATTGATATGGTAAAGTTTTCTGTGAAGATTTTGGTGCGTGGTTAGTCAGAATTGAAGATATAACTAAGATTTCTGATATGGGAAAGTCTTCCATACAGAGGGCTTTGAGGTTTTTTTTAGTAATATGACAAGCTCCATTTTTTTTGTCTTCGTAATTTCAACAGAACGAGCTATGACTCTGGCAAGGGAACAACTAGACATCTTTATAGCCACTATAATGTAAGTGATAACTGCAACTAACTTGTTTTGTGGACATTCCACAATATTACTATACACTGTGTACAAAAATGTCGTTCAATAAATAAAAAAGTTAGTGTTGACAAATTGCAGTTGTATAAGAGGAATAAAACACTTCAGGATGTGCTGTTGTTGAACCTAAGGGTGGGTAACAGTAACATGGGTTCACATCGGGGTAGATCATAACACCCTTTGTTGTTGATTATTTTCCTATAAAAGCACATCCTATTGTGTTTTATTCCTTACATGAGGATGCGCTAATACCCAGGTGTACAGGAAGAGTACTAGTACCAGTTATTTTTACTTATTTTTGGGCCATTCACACCTAATCATTGATTAGAACTGGGGAATACCTTTCATATACTTTATTATTCAGGAATTATTTCTGAAGAGTAGGCAAGTAATGTTCTTCCAGACAGCTATCTAATACAGAATTTCCTTCACTAATGGATTAAGGGTACACCGTAGGATCCAAAATACTGGGTGTATTTGCATACAGTACTTGGTGAAACATATATCTGAGGATTAAAACAAGAGCAAGGTAATAAAATACACTTTGAATATGTTTCTGACTCAATAGCCAGCTCAGTTAGTGTTACTGCTTAACATAGGATTTGTTTGTATGCTGTTCAAATGGGGGGTTGCTGCCACCTCATGCATTTAAACCTGTTTAAACACATTAGCACTAATCTACTGAACCTTGGGTAATAATCTGCTGTTCAGGGATGTGTTTCAGGTAGGCCGCTGAAATGGTGAATTAGCTTTGAGTCAGGTGGTTGCAATGGTCAGTGATGTGAAGTTAGAAAGTACTTGTCCGGTCCAGCTGTTTGAATGAATTAAGACAAATGGTGTTTGTTTTTTATTTCCTTGTTGGCATTTGTATTCCTTTTGCCTGCAGATGTGAGGAGAGTTTCCATGACTGGGGTGCCATTTAGCCCTTGTAACTCTTTAAAAAATAAATTTTTAAAATTATTTTCCAACATTGAATCTATGAAAGCATGCATTTAACAATTCAGTCATGTGTTAACCAATCCCAGGCAACAATCTCATTTTTTTTTACAAGATTTCTTAGCTATATTTTGCTGTTCAATAAATAACAGAATAGATTTTGTTTTTTTTTGGCATGGAAATAGCAAATACACAAAATGTGCTTAACTAGCATCCATGTTAATGGTATGAGGACATTTAGGACATTCTAATGATTTGCTTAAATATAATCTATAATTTGAGTAACATGGTTGTACTTTCAGTCACCTCATCAGTCAAGATCGCAATATCATTGAAAATAAAAAAAGTATTAGAGAACAAATTTTTCTTCTTCCCATGATCTTCCGAATATTCAGATGATGCAACTTCCTGTTCAAACATGTGACTTGTGCAACATTCCAAATATTTCATAAGGCTGAATGAACTATGAGACAATAAAATGTACATTAAAAAAAACAAAACAACCTATAATAGATAACTTATGGAAAATGATGTTTCTAGCATGAGGTGGTAAATGGATTCACACATTAATCTAAAAAAATAATAGTTTTGATGATAAATTTTGAAGTTAATGATTATATTTCAAGGTAAAGTGTAGTTATAGTGGGGTGGGATTCTATGTACTGTAGATTTTATTAATGTAGATTTTTTATGATTAATACTTTAAGGTATTTAACTGAAACAGGCACAGATTGTTGTGAAGGACACTTTACCTTTGCTCACAGTGTATTTCACCTTTACTTTCCACAGTACATTTCCTTTGCAAATGTCGTATCGGTGGGACACAAATGGCACCCTGATATAGCTTTTGTTGTGTTGTAAGTGACTGCAGAGGCTTGTGGAAGAACATGTTTATGTAGTGGCTCAGTCATAAAAAGCCCAGCTGTATTGGAGATGTGATAAACCGTGCAAGATGCAATGTTCCTCAGGTGTGAAGGCCAGTGCAAAATTGACTAGACACCAGATGATTAATGGGACTGAGTCTGCAAAATAGCAGGTTTTACATATCCACCGAGAACCCTGTGTTCTATCTCTCACTCTAATTCTCTGAGGCTGTTAATGTAAAACCCCTCAGTCAAGTTTTTAATTACCCAGCACTTGAACTGCATACAGGATGATGCATTTCCCTGCAGAACGGCTCTACCAGGTACACTCTGACTTCCCTGTGTGAGTCAGTAATGGGTTTTTCTCCTGTTGTTAGATTGTAGTGAATGTAAATAGATATTGAAGTACAGAGGTCTTGAGGCGTTTTATTCTTGTGTGGGGCTTGGCATTCACGCCAGCAAAAAAAAAAGATTTATGCAGAATTCTGCTTGACTGCCCGAGTCCCTCATTAGTATGCCTTCATTTTGTAAACAGGTCAGATGGATAAACACAGCATTTCACAATATTTTTTCAGTTGCTCTGGACTAAAATTGCATTTGGTTTCTTAATAAAACATGAAGATTTTGCATTATTCGTTTCTTAAACACTGCACTAATTCTAGTCCTATATAGTTCCCTGTTCTAACATCTCTAACTTCATGAATATTATCAGATAATAAGGGATTCTAGGACCAAGACTCCTGAGCTAATCTAACCTGCTCTGCACTTTATATGCAATGTAAAGATGATTGTCATTATCATGTGCATGGGTGAACAAATGGCCATCAGTTTTTCATTCACAGTTGTCTGACAGCTGTGTTTCCTACAAACAGAGAAAGTACAAACTCTAATTCCTTTTGACTTTCACAAAAAAAGTTTCATTTGATATGATGGTTTAAACATAACCCCCTCAAATTAGATAATATATTTCTCCATGGTGCAGAAAACACACTGGTGATGTGGCGCTTAGTACTTTTATTTGTTTTTTAATTAATTAATTAATTGTATTTCTTTTTACATTTTTAAGATGCTCTTTGTACACGTTTGAACAGAGAATCTGGTCTGGCTGATGGCAGGAAACTATTAATTACTATGAATATAATATTTTATCGTCATTGTACAAGTACAATGAGATTCAATGTGCAGTTTCCCCGTCAAGCTTTGATACATATATTAAATAAAGAAAAAGATTAAAAAATTTTGTTTTTAAATGATAGGTGAGAGTGTATGTGACCTAGAAGGGCATGTTGTTGGCCTGGGCATATGAATTAGAACAGATTTGAATGGATGCTAGATGCACATTTCCAGAAAGAGGAATGTGACTGGAAACAGTGACTAAACTGAGCAAATAGAGTAGAGAGCAGCACTAAAACTGTTATATAACTCTAGCATGACATGCAGTTGCCTCTCATTTAAATACTTCATTGAGCAAAAATGAAGACACCATCCAGACTCAAATAAGGTCTTTATGTGCAGCAAGCGAACACCACAGCTCATAGCTGAAATATTAGCCTTTTTGTTGAGGGTGTGAACATGATGCCTCATCACCAGTGACATTATCAGGAAAGGATAGAGGATAAAGTCTATGACTACATAAAGTCGCCCCTACCAGGGATTCAACTACATATTTTCCTTATGTTCCATAGTTTTCCAAAGTGTGTATCAGTGCACATACTTGTCATACTTTTGAGTTATATTATGTTAGTTACTGCTTTTTAGATTCCACGCAAGCATATCATGGGACAGGGCGGAACGTTGGAGCTTTGACTTGTCCAGTTAGCTAGATTAACTCATTGAATTAGATTTCTCCACCCCGATATGATAATCTTGATATCATGCTTGCCAACATAGACTGACACATACATTGTTATTACCCTTATAATGACCTCATTACCTCAGCCATTACCTCAGCAGTTCTTAATGCATCAATATTCATTTACTAATTAGAAGTGTCCTGCTTGACTAATTGGATAAAACCAAAGAAATGGGCTGTGGTTGTCCATGAACCATTGAAAGTTACCTAGAACATGATTACATGGGTATAATTAGGTACCTTTACTGCTCCTGAGAAATTCTGCTGCTGCTGTTGTTATTATTATTATTATTATTATTATTATTATCCCTCAGTACATTTGAAAGAAAAAAATATCTGTCCACATGGTTCGTTTTCCCAGCTGTCTCTAAAGGCGGCTCATGAACCTCAGTGTCCATGATTGTGTGCTTACTGCTATCACATTACCCTGATGGCAGTCAGGGAGACTTGCTGATTTGCTGGGTTTAGATGAGAGGTGAGTCATGGCCAGTCCCTCAGGAGAAGGGTTGATCACAGAGTCGGAGATCCAGGAATCCTCTAGAGACAGGCGTAGAGATTTGATGCATCAATGAGGAATGGTAAGAGTCAAAGGGTGACTTTACCTAATCATGCCACACATCGAGAAATTCCAGGCTGTACCCTAACACTGATTCCTCATTTGTTATTGCTCCTGTGTGGACCTGGTTGATCATTTACATTTTCACTGATACCAACATTTCCTCTTGTGTTATTTCTGAAAACTTGATATTGTTAATAGTTTCATTGCAGTTGCATTGCTAGTGTTCAGCTGTCTCTCCCCTCGACTTGGAGTCGGGAAGGTGTCCTCAACCCTGACTTCAAATATCACTTCACTACTTTAAATGAGTTTATAAATTAGTAGTGTTTACTTGGTTAAATCTACAACATTGACCGTAACCATATGGTTACCTGTAAATGTTTGTCTTTTTTACCACTACACTGTCTGTCTATCTGTCTGTCTATCTACAGTTTGCTGTTTTGAAAGTAAGTGCTTCATAAACTCATGATCACTAATGCCAACTTATTGCTAGCAAAACATGCTTTTATGCAGGCGTGTTTTTTTATGGACCCGTTTTTTCATCATTTTGTAGCTCAAACAAGCTGAGCACAAAAATGACATAAATCTGAGTTTGGTCTTCACATTTCCGAGTTCAGTTGAAGGCAGCATTAATACAGCGTTTAGCATAACCAAAGAAAAGAGAGAGGAAGCGGTGTGTACTGCACTTTTAATACCCCCAGTACGGTCTAACACTGTTCTTAGAAATGAACTGAGATTGGTTTACTGCTTACTGAATGTGCTGTTATTTAATCCATTTACATGTTTTTTGAATATTATTTTGTGTAATATAGCTTAGATAATCACTTTGATAATAAAGTAGGACAGAATCTGAAGAAACATGAGTAAAACTTTTTGAATACTTAGAATTGTATCTCAATCATAGCAACACACCTCAAAAACAAATATGATTAATAAAAAACTTTTATTAAGGTATTAATTTATACTAGACCTAATTATTTTAAAACTATCTATCTATCTATCTATCTATCTATCTATCTATCTATCTATCTATCTATCTATCTATCTATTTAAAAAGATTTTTCCTATATTTTTAAAACTGTATTAAGAATTTCTGTATAGAATAATTTAAACCATAACAAAAGGTTTCTCAGTAATCCGGGCATAAAAATCCACATTTTGTAAATATGAGACTTTGCAAAAGTTCCTCAAGGGTTTTCTGGGTAGTTAAGGGTTCATAGCTTTCTAAAGGTTTCTGCCTGGAGCCCTCTCTGAAAAGAAAACTCTCTCTCATAGGGTTCTAAGTAGAAACCTTTAGAAAGCCATGAACCCTTCGTTTTTATCTGAGAATCGGGTATGTATGAATAATCTCTGATGAGGTATTGTAATATTTACAATACTGAAGTAATGGACACTACAGAATAGGATATTTATATCATGGACACTTTCTGTCTTTCATTCAGTGGTAGATAGAATTTGTGTTCCCAAGATAGCTGCCCTCATGCTGACAGTCTATCTTCAAAGTTCCTTATTTAGGTCAAAATTGATTTAAGCAACACAAATCTGCAGAAGGCAGTGACATAAATAAATACAAGCAGTCTAATGAGATTAGATACAAGTGAACTTGATTTAAAAAAAAAAAATACTGTTTAAAATATTGTGATTTTTACTGTAAACTGTGAAGAAAGGTTAGGTAATTATTGAAATATGAACATGCTCAGGGAGAATGAAAGATGCTGTTCTTCCTTTACAAGGCCAACGTTGCCAGCTAAATCTGTCCTGAACAGCTGTAGCTTCTTTTCCCAAAGGACAGAATACAAAATTTATTTTTTTTTGATCTAAATCCAGAATGCCGGCACACATTTTTACAGCATTTTTATACAACATTTTTTCTGAACATGATATTTTAGACCCTTCATAAAATGTCTTGCAAGTCTTGGTCTAGTAAAGCTGAAAGGAAAGAGTTTTGTGTGTGTGTGTGTGTGTGTGTGTGTGTGCGCGATTCGTTTAAGGTGATGACAGAAGGGTGTGTAAAGGTGGAAGCAGAAGGTGAATGCTCTGATACTTTACACATCGGAGCTAAGTTTGGATCTGAGCTGACACATACATTGTCACAATTAGGAGATAAAATGCCTCCTGCTGGAGCTGTGCCAAGAACATGTAAAGAAATCCTGATGACAGTAGGCATTATGTACGGTGAGTCATATCAGCGTTAGACATGGTTTCATTTACTCACTGAATCTATGCTTTTATCTGATGTGACTTACAAGAGAATTCGAATGCATCTTTAATGACCACTTTTAATCAGACTTTTCTTTCTAGGGTTTTCTAGGCATTATTAGACAGAAGCAGGTAGTGATGTGCTACGTAAAGAATAAAGCACAACAGGGCATGCTCTTATCGGAAACTAATCACACAAGGACTATTGATTGTGTTCCTACAGCAGCACGCTTCCTACAGAAGTGTTTTATTTCTCTTATACCCCAGCAGTTTACTTTCTTAGGCAAAGCAGGAGGCAACATTATACTTGTATCTTACTTTAGGATTCATTATTTATTTTATTTACAGTATTCAATAGTATCAAGTGTTGTATAAAACAACTATCTGAAAAATTACTGAAGAAAAAGTACTACAATTATTTCAATACATTCAAGTACTAAATCTTTTGAAATAACTAAAATTGTGTGTAGTAACTCAAGTAACTTATTTTTTTTTCTTCATTAGATTTTAACTCCTTATTTGAATGACTATTACTTTTGCTTAATCATTTTTAAAGGTTTTTGTCTACTCTGCTTGTGTTGTCTGCGATGCATGAGAATGATTTTTCCCCGACTGCTTTCTGAAGTCGTTTGAATGATCGGATCACACTGCTTCTCCAGCTTGCCTCTAAGATTGCATGAACATAATGCTGCAGTTGGTACTGTGGCTTCTGTGTCATAGCAAAATGTAGATTTTAGATTATTTTTTTTTACTTATTTAACTTTCATTTAAACAGGATACTCACGTTGAGATTAAACCTCTTTTTCAAGCAAGCCCTGGCCAAGATCGCAGCCCGAGTTACCACTAAAAACGTCATAACAAATGACATTTCTAACATTTCTTCTATACAGTTAAAAACATACTGAAACAATTCCCTTATAAATAGCTTAAAATCTGATAATGGAATTAATTTCACTAGTTTCAGATGTTTTTTCCAAGTCATTTCATAATGTTGGTGCAAAATAGCCATCTTACCAAATTCAGATCTCACTAATGGAACATCAAAATAAGTATGACTATAACAATGTAAATTGTACATCATGCTCTTTGCAACAATACTGATGCGAAGGAAGTTGACCGAGAATCGCCTACAGTGTATACTACAGTGTATCCACCTTCATACCAAAAGTGGCAGGCAGTCGGTCATTTGCGTATTTTGGTCACATCCCAGCTGTTGTGATTTATGTAATAACATCTGGATTCAGTCCAGAATATCAAGATAGATAATACATGATACCTGAAGGCCTCACCTTGTCACATCTCTGTAGTGTTTGTATTTACCAGAGGAATTTGACTGGTTGTATTTATGGTACTCCCCTCTCCCAAACAGAAGGACTGATTCAATTTCCAGGCGTCTGGGAATCGATGCTATGCAATTACAAACACAAGAGATGACAAATGAGTGCTCGAACGAATCATTTTTAATGAAGTTGTTTTCATTTACTCTTTTACTTAAAACCACTGCAACAGCTTTTGCTTTCATTGGTCTGTAATCATGATGATTTAGTGTTTTCTTTGTGCTTATAAAGCATATCCTGATTGATTCTTGTGGACATTTCAAAATACCCCCACTCCCTTATCCCTTATTTACTGTAAGTCATTTCAGTTCTTACTCTTTGTGTATTTAATCAATAGGTTTTCACATTGTAACTATTTTGTTTGTGTTAATAAATGTAAAATATTAAATTTTAAAAGCATTTTATGCAAAGTCTAAACAACAATTATTATCTAAATAATTATCTAAACAATTATGCTTTAATAATTATAATAATATTTATATTTATATAATATTATATAATATAATATTATAATATTGTATTTTTTTTCTTACATTTTAGAACATATTTTGTAAATTTTTTATTTCTGTTTTTAATAGAATAACGTAAAGGCAATAAACATGATAAGAAATGCTGATATTGCATTATGTCTACTTCCACAGGCAAAGAAATAATTTTTTCATCCTTGGCTAAGTTTCTGCTTGCTGTTGACAGAATATGAAGGAGCCTCACAACCTGATTATTTATTATTTGTGATATTTTCTATAGAGGAGCAGTTTAAATGGATGTGGACTAAAAGCCCTAGCAGCGCAAACATTTTCAGCATCCCATCTTTTTGTTGAGTCTGCTTTTGAAATTGTTATTAAGGAGAGACGTGTTTTTTTTGTTTTGTTTTTTTTTTTCCTCTCTCTCTTCCCCTCACCAAAGTAAACCGAGTACGTGCAGCTTTTCATTGTAACGGCACTAAATCACAGCTGTCTTGTAGCATTTTGAATGTGATATTTGTTCTTCACTTCAGGTTTAAGAGATTTACTTAGTGTGCAGTGTTGAGGAAGCTACTTTGCAATTAAAAATAACTTGTCAAGCTACAAGCTAATCATGATTTATAGTAGCTAAGCTACAGCCAAACTCTTTTGATAGAGTAGCTAGCTTCCCTACAAGCTCCTAGGGGGAAAAAAAAGCTAACTACACCGAAGCTGCTTTTTGTTTTGTTTTTTTTTCTACTGAAGCTAACTGTACTGAGGAAAACTGAGGAAAAGTGACTGTGACGTTTTCATTTGTGTAGCACTGTAATGTAATTGCACAAAGTAAACATGCACATGCTTTGTACAGGGTATGCCATAACAGATTTTGCTTTTATAATTTGAAAAACTACTCAGTTAAAGCAGTTAACCTTACTGTAAAAAAAAAATTACAGAGGGTTAATTCCAATCCTCCTGGTTCAGGTTGTTTCTGGAAATATTTAGCTAGCTAGTTAACATTAATGAGTATACGGTAATACAGATAACACTGGATTAAATAGCTTTGTTGAGCTGTTTGCTACAGTATGAATCATAATGCTTGTCACCAGTGCTTATTTCATATTGGCTGACGCTAGCTGTTAGGCTAAATAGCATGCTCCATCAAAACAGTTAGCTATTTTGATATTCACTGCTTCATCCCATTAATTTAACAGAAAATACTCAGCATTCTACAGTAATTAGAAATATCGAACTTTGTTCCTGATTGTTTAATAGACCAAAAAATGTTGAACTGATTATGTGAATAGAAAAAAAGGAGCAGTTTACTAGAAAAGCTAGGTTATTCTGAAAATGAAAAAGCATTGCTGTTTGTAGTATTTGCTAAATACTCCTCAACACAGGTGTAATAGAAGTTCACAAATAGTAGCATAGATATACTCTTGCGTTATGTTGTTCTTTTTCAGCTGTTCCCATTAGGGGTCACCAAATCAGATCACTAGTCCGCATATTTGATTTGGCAGTTTTTACCCTGGATGCCCTTCCTGACGCAACCCTCCCCAGTTTTATCCAGGCTTGGAACTGGCACTGGGAGTGCACTGGCTCCCTGGTCGGAAATCGAACCCGGGCTACGGTGGTGAGAGCGCAGAGGCCTAATCACTAGTCTTCCCAGGAGCCAGGATACATATATTCTTATGAAATTTGTAAATTAATCCACACATGCATTTTCTCTTCATGACATGGTTCTGCCTGTAAGTTATAGAAATGCCTGATTTCCAAAGAAAGAAGGTTTTTAAAGGTTTGAAATGAGCTTGATGTTAAATGAATGACTTAAAAATCTAGCCTTTTTTCAATTGAAAGGGGGCTTTCTTTTCTATTGAATTCTTTTCATTCAGTAGAAAAGAAATGTTTTTTTTATTTTTTTTTATTCTTATTTAGCAGCTAGTTAGGTTTTGTGTGCTTTGTCTTCCTACTGAGGCTGCAGCACTAAATAAATCCTCTCCATGAGGCTAGTTAGTATTTAGTTTTCGACATGAAGCATATTGGCAGGTGGCAGGCACCCTCTATGTGTTTCAAATGATTTCCTGATTTGCATTGTATTTCACTTAAATTAGCAAAAGAAAGTTACAGGGCGGCATGGTGGCGCAGTGGGTAGCGCTGCTGCTTCACAGCTTCAGGGTCTCCAGTGTAATCCTGAGCTCGGGTTACTGTCAGTGTGGAGTTTCAGAAAACAGCTTTCATTTTCTATATGAATGTGCAATATGGAACCAGCAACAAATCACCATTTAAACTTGGCATTTTTGGGTTTTTCTCAAATCTGTTTAAATTGAGGGGCAGTCTGGGAGATCAGGTTTTGGCCGAATGTTTTCATACATTTGACATCTCAACTGTAAGAAACCATAAATATATTTCACTAAAATAATGCAGAAAAGACTTGTTTATTTTTAATCTTGCCCTGGCTAATCTTCCTGCAAAGATCATGTTGGGTGCAGTGGTAAATGCAGTCAGTCTGTCTAAAGATGTCTAAAACATTGCCAGCTAAGTGTGTGTGTGTGTGTGTGTGTTTTTTTTTTTTTTTCCTCTTTCCCCCTCACACAGTGAATGTAAAGCTTCGATCGAGTTGTTGCATAGCTGTGCGCCATAGTGAATTGGACATAAGGCTAATCTCTTCAGATTTTTATAAAAGTACCTAATGTTTGTTGAACCACATTAGCTATTACCTCACAAGTAGATAAATACCTAGCTATCATTATGCTAATGTTTATTTATTTATTTATTTATTTATTTTTAGCAAAGTGGACATCCTGCGGTCCTCTTTCATAGCTAAAACAACAATTTCACAAGCTGCCAGCAGTGAATATTGAGGCTGTATGCTAGTTTATGTCATGGTGGTCTTTGTGGTTTCAGAAACCTAGCTCTTAGATAAGGATCTCTACTTCGGTAGGTGTTGGTTTATTGTGTTGGATGAAATTGATTAAAAATGTATTTAAAAAGTTAAAAAGTAATCTTCTTGTTACAGTGCTGGCTGATGGTGTTAGCATTTTAGCCTTGATTTTTTTTTTGCCCTCACAGCAATTCATCCGCTTGAAAATCAAATTAAAACACTATAAATGCACTAAATGTGGCTCATACTGATTTACGACAAAGATAGAGTGCATTTGTTGTCCTGTTTTTTTCTTTGTAATGAGCTCTCATAAGATTTTAAACTGACTGTCACCTCCTGTGTTAGCCTCATTAGCTGGATGGGAGTTAGTTAACCTTACGTACATTTCAAGATGGTTCACCCAAAGCATCACTTTACTTGTCATTCTGCGAGAGAAAAGCATATCTACTTGATTGGTTATGTAAAGCCAGCCATTCAAACAATTCAAAGCTTTATACAGGTTGTGTGTACATAGCCGTCCAGTCACTAATTCTGCGTCCAGCTTCTTCCTCATCACCAGTAATATGCTATTACATATTGGAAAAGCCAAAAGCCAATGTTTATTTAGTTTTACTGCTTTTCTTCAAAGCAAAAAGTTTTTTTTTTTTTTTTTTTTTTTTTTTTTTTTTTTTTTTTTTTTTTTTTTTTTTTTTTTTTTTTTTTTTTTTTTTTTTTTTTTTTTTTTTTTTTTTTTGCTCTCTGTAAAAGTATCTGACTTTGCGGAGCGCGTACTGTTTTCAGCCAAGTTTTTTTTGTTTTTCTGAACAGACTGATATGGGAGTGGAGTGAAGGGGCGTTGGGGTGTGTCTATAAAAAGAAGCCCATGTAAACACAAACAAGCAAGCCGTCAAAACCCACAGTTTCCCAAACGGGTTTTTTCACAGCCACGTAATACACATGTGCTGAGGTCATGGCTTACCAATTATTTTATCATCACGTTCTACATATTTTCCAGATTATTTTTACTAGTAAGAAAAAAAAAACATAACTACTACACCTTTATAATACCAGAACTTGAGATACATGTAGAAGAGAAACAAAGCCTTATCTATAGTCCTGGAAAAAAATGTCAAAAGCCTGTCAAATAAAGATGTATGAAAAATACATCATGACAAACCTAAATGACTGGCTCAAGTGATTTCCTCTGATCAAGCCCATGGCGTGGGTTTTCTGTTGTTCCCGGTTTCCTGTTTAGTCACCACTGAGTGAATTTTTCATTGAAAATCTGATGGAAAGCCATGGTCTTAAAGCTCTACAGTACAGTCTTTTTTCTGTTAGTCAGTAGTGGGCTTTTAAACTTGTGTCTGTGGTTTCTATGCTTAGAAATTCACAGTAAACATGAACTGCTTTTTCATTCAGTGAATATATCTGTGGTACATGAATAAAGTCCTTATTTAATAAATTGGTGTTTCCCGTTGATAAATTCCTGCAGTCGGTTTCTCTGTTTCCTTCCATTCATCATTCTCTTCTGTCTCTTGGCATTTTGTGGAATATCAATCATTGTCAGAAGATCTTGTTATAGTTCTAGTTTATCTGGTTTGTGCATTAATTCGACTGCATTTTCTCTTCTGTCCTTTAGACCATCATCAACGTGACCGTGTTGGGAAAATGGCCTCGGACAACATGCAGCGTAGTTACTCCATCATACCGTGCTTCATATTTGTGGAGGTACGTTTTTGGGTTTTGGTTTTGGCAAAGTATAACGGGATGCTGATGAGTTTGTTTTTCAGTTGTTCATTTGCTTCGTCAGTTGCGATTCAGGTCTTGCTGCCACTTCTTGTTCTCTGCACAGTGAAAACTGGATTTTTTGTAATCCTGAGACTGTTCGTTGTGCTGGCTGGGTGTTTAATTAAAATTTTTATTGAATCCCCTTGATCGCTGAGGACCGTCAACACTTCAAAGCTGCCTTCTCATCAAGAGACTTGCTCTGCATATATCACTTCTAGCAGGTTTTTTGTGCCTGATATGCATGTAGAATACTCAAAGCTGTACAGTGCTGATACAGTGCCATGCTTTGCTCGCTCAGACCCATGCAAGGTCATGTTTAGCTCCAACTGTGAGTGAGTTGCAGGGATTGCATTTGGCAGTCCTTTGGATGTCTTTACACACAAACACATGGAGACACCATTGTCCTCTTTCTGACATTTCAGTTTATCATTGTTCGTCTCAGATTTTTTGCCACCTAAATAACTCCCTAACTGTCAGACTCTATTGATTTTTGGCTCTTTTATCACCCTGGAGTAAAACTGAGCTGCTTGACATTAGTAGTCTTGTCAAACTGTCCTGGTGCCAGCCTAACTAAGTGATGACAGTCTGAGTAAGAAACAACTTGAGGTATTGTGTATGTATGTGTGATTCCACATTTGATAGTGGTGTCATTTGTGTCCCAGAGATATACTTTTATAAATATGTATGCAAAGTAAAAGGAAAAGACATTGAAAACATACACTATATGGCCAAAAGTGTGTGGACACCTGACAGTTACACCCATATGTGCTTGTTGAACATCCCATTCCAGATTTAGTCCCCCTTTGCTGTTAATAGTAACCTCCACTCTTTTCGGATGGCTGTCCCCTCGATTTTGGAGCATGGCTGTGGGAATTTGTAATTGTTCAGCATTAGTACGATCAGGCACTTATGTCAGGCAGGAAGGCGTGGGCTGCAGTCGGTGTTGCAGTTCGTTCCAAAGGTGTTCAGTGGGGTTGAGGTCAGGGCTCTGTTCAGACCACTTGAGTTCTTCCAGACCAACCTTGGCAAACCATGTCTTCATGGACCTTGCTTTGTGCACGGGGCATTGTCATGCTGGACACATGTTTGGGCCCCTTAGTCCCAGTGAAGGGAAATTGTAATGCTACAGCATACAGAGACATTCTACACAGTTGTGTGCTTCCAACTTTGTGGCAACAGTTTGGTTCACATACGAGTGTGATGGTCAGGCGTCCACAAACCTTTGGCCATATAGTGTAGAGTGTTCTGAGAGTGGTGTATGTGCATATTTCAGATAAATAAATAAAGCTTAATAAAACCAATGTACAGCACATATTTTGCCCATTTCAGCCCACTATCAGAAACCCTTCACTTGGAAAAATAATCATTAAAATACTTTGCAGATTGTATTATTTTTGCATTACTGTGTGTATCCAGCAAACATTAGCTTTTCCATGAGACATCAATTATTATTTATGAAAAATGTACATTTTAGTTTCCTGCAACATTCACTCAACCCTGTTGTCTGAACACCTTCACCCCTATGAAGGATTTGGAATATTACTGTAGTCACATGTTGACCAGGAATTTGCATTAACTGAATTTCCTGAGGCTCATAGGAAGAAGAAGAAAAGTATAACCCTGTTACCTAAATTATACTTTGAAAGTAAATTGTTAATATAAAAAATACATTTTCCATAGGTTATTAGAGTGTTCTTAATGTCCTCATGTTGTTAGCATAGATGTAGTTAACCACATTTTGTGTATTTGCTAATTCTATACTAAAACTCAACCGTGTTACTTCTGCTAAGTAACCTTGTAAAAAAGTAACCTTGTTTGCTGTTAGCAAACTTCTGCTAAGTAACCTTGTAAAAAATGACATTGTCTGCGATGGGTTTCTCTGAACATGCATTTTTTAATGCATGTTTTGTTATATTAAGTGTTGGGGGAAAAAAAAAAACGTTTTTAAGTTACAAGGGATAAACGGCACCCATGTAATGCTATGCAAGGTGGTTTCAGTTGGGGATTGTCACAGAATAACTAACACATATTGATGCATCTTGTTGAAGTGCCTCTAACGCTGTGAATGCCAGAGATGTGTTTCACTTTCACGAGCTCTGACAGAATGGTTGTGCATTTCTTCATCCATCTGTTCTATTCCCCAAGCTGCTTACATTCTAAAGCTCTGTAAGCAAAACGGTAATGTTGTAGCAATAATGTTGTAGCAAGCACTGACACAAATATTTCTTAATTTTCCTTATATTTGTTCTGTCCCAGCAGTTGTTTAGTGTAGAATGCAGAAAGACATGCTCATATGCCTTCAAGATGCACAAAATATGTTATGTACCATACAGCTTTATGATACACTTCAGTCATTTATTGCAGTTGTCACTGCTAACACCCAGCCAACTAGCTAAACTGAGACAACTTCATATGATTTCTAAGAAGTCTTTAGAAATTCATAAATGATGTGTACATATCTACAGTCATCGAACAAAACATCAAACTTTAGTGTACCATTGATGGACGACTTTCAACATTACATCTCTTTTTAGGTTCCTGGTAGTAATTAAATTTTAATTAGCCTTGTTGATGAGAGAGGTCAGAGGAGAATGGCCAGACTGGTTTGGGCTGACAGAACGACTGCTGGACAGTGGATACAGACAAGGCGAGGTTCTTCCAAATGTCTGGTTTTGGTGATCCTGTGCCCACTGTAGGCTCAGATTCCTGTTCTTGGCTGACAGGAGTGGAACCCAGTGCTGTTGTGTGTTCTAAGATAAGCTTTTCTGCTCCCCTCGTTTGTAAAGAGTGGTTATTTGAGTTACAGTAGCCTTCCTGTCAGTTCAAACCTGTCTGGCCATTCTCCTCTGACCTTTCTCAACAGCAAGGCATATCCACCTGCAGAACTGCCGCTCACTAGACTTTTTTTGTTTTTCAACAGTTTCTGAAATACTCGAACTAGCCCATCCCAAGTGACTGGGATCACATTTTTTCCCCCCATTTTGATAATTGATGTGAACAGTAACTGAAACTCTTGACCTATATCTGCATGATTTTATGCATTGTGCTGCTGACTGGATAATTGCATGAATGAGCAGGTGTACGCGTATTCCTATTAAAGTGGCCAGTGAGTGTATGTTCAGACAGTGTTAGCCTGAAGCATGTTGGCCTACGATTCAGTGTATTCCATATCCATATATGGTGTATGTATATTCTGTATCTGTGTGTCCTGTATTCTGAAGTTACTGTGTTTCCCATACATGGAAGAAGAATTTGTAAAGCGCTATAATATATATAGTTTACAGAACACTTATGATGACTAGAAGAGAAGGCTCTGGCCTGGAGCACATGCTTGGAGCTTCAGACCCTGGCTAGTTATGACAATAAAGGAAATTCAAGTTTTCTGTGTTGGCATGTTCATGGCTAAAAAACTAAGACCTACATAACCCTCCGTATGTCAACGAATGACTAACAAAGCAATGATGTACCTAACATGGTAATGCAGTTTGGGTTTATACATTTGCATTCCAGTGCCACAACTAAAAATAGAGGTCAAAAATACTACGTCAGCTATTACGCGGACATTTTAATTTGTGTGTGTCAGAATTGTCCTCCCAATGAAATGGCCTCCTCACTGATGCCTGAGCAATATGGTGACATATGTTCGCTCCTTTCCCCTCCTGAGATCTACTGAGCCGGAGTTGGAGGCTGTCCATTTTCGTGTGCTGGTCTTTCTAATTCTGCAGTCCAGGGCTAAAATGAGAGGAGCTCAGCAGTTTATGTGCATTCTTCACAAATTGTTGATCGCACGCGGTTTGTGTATATTATTTATTTCATTGTAACAAGTAGCAGTGGCTCACTGGATTAGTGCTCTATTGACGGCGTTCAATCCTAGAGCTTAGAGTGGACACTGTGAATGCTGATCTAGTGCTTGAGCATTGCTAGTTGAAGTTTCTTTCCTTAGATCACTGCTTGTGTGTGTGAGCATGGGATTTTATCCCTTGTTGCCCCTGAGGGCAGTGGATGTTGACACCTCTACCCATCATTCCTGGCTTTTCAGCCCCGACTTTTAAAAGAGCACTGACTAAACAGTGGATTTCTATAAATAAATGTAAAAAATACATGCAGCAAGCTGCTGAGTGCTCTCGCCAGCATTTACAGCCTCTGTCACCAGCCTACCTGAGCCATCTGTTATTGCCTGCCTTTCAGGCAGCTTGCAGTGGAACAGAACTGTAGCACACAACACGGCTAGATTTTTTTAATGGGGAGCTGATTTCGTTACTTCCCCTTGCTATTTCCTCTTGAGGTTCCCTGTCGCCATTTCAAGGCATCTCTATCAGCTAAAGGCATTTATACCACAGTGCTGTTGAATGCTTAATTAGGATTTATCAGATGATGTTGATTAATCATCCATTATAGCATGGCTCAGACATAACCAGGTTTTAAAATGTGTGTATTGTTGATATGGTGAGGAGATATTTATTTAACATATTTAGAAGGAGTCTCCAGTGTCCTCACATGTTTTATCAATCAGAGATGAAACTGCAACCAAGTTTTCAGATATGGGATAGTCTTGAGCATGGAGGACTTTTTTTTTCCCCTTTCTTTCTTGTTTTATTATCAAGAGAGAGGAGAAAAAGAGAAGCTGGCAGTTTGTTTCATGGAAGTTCACTGACATTCACACAGCATTAAACTATAAATTAATAAAAAGCACAATGTATCATTTTTAAATGAATAAAATATTGTAATTATTGGCTAATTGCTGTGGTATATAAGAGGAATAAAACACTTCAGGATGTGCTGTTTTGGGAAAATGATCAACAGTAACTTTGCTTTGCATTGAGCTGTATCTTACCACCCCATCATTGTTTGTTTTCCTACAGTAGCAAGCTTTGTTGTGTGTTTTTTTTTTTTTCCTTATTAGAAGAGTTATTTGTCAGTGAGCATAGATAAAAATTGCTCAAATTCCAGAATTTCCATTTTAGAGTAGCACTGGGCAGAATAAGAGCTTTAATAGATACAATATGAAGTACTATAACGCTGGGACAACTTGTTTACTTCACCTTTACTACACTGTTTGCTACATGGAGAAACGTTTAACTCCAGCTGTCATTCACACAACCCCATCCTATAAAATCTACGCCCATTATCCAACATTACTTACAATGTAAAAAGGTGGTTTCCCCAGCGTTTATGCACTGGCTTCTTTATGTGCATTATGTCATTTTGGAAGGACAAATACGCACCCCTACCTACTGTAGTTAAAAAACTGTAGCAAGTTGATTGATGGCGTAGTGTATAGAAGCCCTGTTCAGCAGTCCCAAATGCCCGTGTTTCAGTATCCTCAGAGGTGTTGACTGACAGCTGACTTGACACCGCTCCTGTTGTTACAAATGATGTTTTATAGTGAATCCCAGTGATTCTGTTAAAACATAGTGGGTTATGGTTAAATTATTAACAACTTCTTTTGTAATCCTCTGTGTTGTATTTAGAAAAGTAAGCCTGCATCAGCCTACGCACTGTTTATTATTTAACCAAAACAGGGGATTTAAATAACACCAACACAGAGCATGACAGAAAGAGAACAGGCCTCAACCCTGTAGCTACACTTAAGAGAATGAAGACAGGAATAAACTCACACTGTGATGTTTAACATCAGGACCAAACGGGCGTCATGGTGGTGCAGCAGGTATTGCTGTCACCTCCCAGCTTCCTCAGGGTTCTCCGGTTTCCTCCCACCTCCCAGTAGGGTATTGGGTACTCTAAATTTCCCCCTAGGTGTAAACATATGTCAATATATGAGTGTGAATGGTGCCCTATGACTGTCCTGTTCAGTGTGTGTTCCTAAAACAATATTCCTAGTATGTTCCTAAGATGTAGTAGCATAACAAAAACAGAGGAAAGTGCTGTCTGCCCTCTTCCGGATACATGAGCTCACGGACACCTATGATTGGCTAGTCTTGCTATGAGAATATACTATCCTTTCCACCCAGAGTTCACACCCAGTTTTGCTCTCTTGGATACCTGGCCACAGATGGCTGTGGCATCGTTAGGATTTGATATCATTGTCATGAACTCTGGACAATACGCCACCGAATGCTTTTGTTGCATTACTTGGAAAGCCCTAAAGCATTAGTGCTAACATTTCAACAACTAAGAGCATATTTGTTCTGGGAAGGTTT